>JAQPPZ010005446.1:0-427994 GCA_028583015.1 Wollemia nobilis
CGCTACCAACTGCGCTATAGGCTCCTGCATGACGTCACTTTCCCACGCTGTCTCCTTAACCTTGCTCTCAAAAAAAATTAATTTTTTTTATTTCTTCGATGCTTCCCTTTCGACGATTCTCACTCATGTGCAATATTCCCAATCTCTTATAAACAAAGGTTTTACCTTTTATTTATATGCACCTACATGCCTTCAAATGACATCAACAAATTTTATTAATCTCTCCAACCATTGCACATTGACGAATAATAAAATTCATCTTTAGAACTTAGAATTATTAAATAAGAATTTAATAATTCACCTCTTAACTTTGAATTTGGGATATCTCCTTCATTATTTTAAATTTTTCCATGAAACTTTTTGCACCTAGGTTTTAATTAAAAAATATTTTCATACATCATTATTTGGAGAAGTCTTAGCATAGTGGTTTTAATGAAAATCCCTTTCCAATGGTTTCAATAAAAAACCTTTCCATTGGTTTAAATAAAAACCTTTACCATTGGTTTTAATAAAAACCCTTGCCATTGGTTTTAATAAAAACCTTTACCATTGGTTTTAATAAAAAACATTAATATAATATTTAAAAATTAAATATTATATGCCTCTTGTGCCACAAAACCCTGTATACATCCATGCTCTCAAAAATATTATAAATGATTATTTATGAAGTGATTTTTCCACCAAAACTCAATGTGATCCATGTGACATCAATGACAACACAAAATAACTGAAATTGCCAATAATATTCGCCTTTGTCATTGATGGCAATACCTCTAATGCAAATCACCATAATCACTGTAAAAAAAACATCTCTGAGAATCAAATGTTCTCCCCTAACTCAATAATCTCTATGGAGGCTACTCCCCCTATATCAATGCTCTCTTTGGAGGCTGCTCCCCCTAACTCAATGCTCTCCCCCTTACTCAAATCTCTCCCCCTTTGAAATCAATGGCAAAAGGGACACCTATGGGGCTAAAAGATATGACTCTTAAACATAGCCCCCCCACCACCTTCTCTCTTGAGGTGATTAATTTTGGGGTGGGAGTACATTTACTCCCATATTACATTTTTCCTTTCCTTTGCCAACTTCCTTCCACATATTTCTTATATCCTTTTCTTGATGAGTTACTTGATCTTCTTGTCTTGAACTTGTTTGGAATTGAGTCCTACAGCATTTTTCAATATGTCCAAAATTATTGCAATTAAAACACTTGATATTGTAGCCTTTGGATGGTTCCCGTATCCTAAATTATTTCTTGAAATAATTTCCATATCCATTCCTTTCCTAAACCCTGTATTATGAAGTTATGTTTTCATAATAATTATGACCATGACTTTTGAATTGTGTAGCTCTAAAACCATAACCATGTTGCTCATTTATTTGCACTGAGAAGCTCCATGACCAATCATGTTGCATAAGAAGCAATTTCCCTAAAAACCATACCTTTTTCCTTTGAAGTTCCTTCTAGAAAAATCAAACTTCTTTTATCCATAGACCCTACAGTGTATGGCCATGTGTCCAAATCCATTACAAGAAAAACATTATCCTTAAAAAACCCTTTGTTCATGCCTTGGTTCCTCATAACTTTCTTGACCATTATCCTTGTGATCGTCTTTGACTTGTGCATTGTATCCTTGATCCTTCTTTGTAGTATCTAAATCCTCTTCCTTAATTTCTTCCTTGCTTTCATTTTCAAAAATTTCTTTTCCTCTTGAACTTGATTCACCTATCTCAAAACAAGATCCAAACTGGATGTTTGGAGCCATAGGAACTTTGGAAATTTCTTCATGAATCTTAAGTGCTTCCTTGCTTTCATATTTTAGAACTTCCTTTCCTTTTGAGTGTGATTCCCAAAACCTAAAATATGAGACCTTTGGTGCTTTGGAACCTTTCTCTTCTTTCTCTTCATTTGTGTCAAATAGCAAATTGACATCCATATCTATTGTATCTGAAATACATGTTTCCTTCTTAGTAAAAATATCTTGACCTTTTGAGTCATGTGATGGATCAAAATTCTCAAGTATAGAACATCTCAATTCTTTTATATTCTCCTTAACCACTTGTAGTTGCTCATGGATATCATTGAAGTCTTCTTTTAGATCAAATGAGACATCTGTCTTTCTTACAATATTCTCTTGTTTAAATTCTACTATTTAGAGTGAGTGTTCTTCTTCTACTTCTTTTATCCCATAGAAAAGACCTTCTTCATCTTCACTATCACTAATATCATTATAATATTCTATAGCAAACAAACTCTCATGATTTATTTGACCATGCCTGTTTCCTTGATGTGTCATTTCATATTCACTATCATTGAATCCATTGTAATATCCTGATTTGTGATCTGTTTTACCACACACAAAGCACTGTTCTCTTTCACCTTATATTCCTAGGAATAGATGTTATTACTTTTCATCATCTGACTTGTCTCTATCGTTGTGACATGAGCTATCACTTGCTTCTTCAATGTAGAAAGTTTTCTGTGTCTTACGAAAACTTTTCTTCTTCTCATACTTTCTTTTCTTGTACCTAATATCTTTGTCATGCTTATGCTTTCCATCTTCTTTTCTTCTATGATCCTATTTTTCATCATCACTATTTTCTTCATGTGGACACTTGTTTGCATAGTGACCATAATTACCATACTTGTAGCATTTGACTTTCTTCATATCCCTGTAATTTCTTAAGTCCTTTTTCTTTTGATGAAGTTAGATTCCTCATAATTATCTATCTCTAAAAATTTCCCTTTATTTTTAACTAAAGCCTTAAATGCAATTTATTTTATTGGAACTTGATGCTTACTTATCCTCATCTTATAAGTTGTGAGAGTTCCTTGCAGTTCTTCCATTGTTAGCTTGTCAATATCCATTGTTTCTTCTATTGTTGAAACCTTTGTATCATACTTTATGGGAAGTGATCTCAAAACCTTTTGAGTAACATCTGATTCTTTCATCTCAAATCCTAGACCTCTCATGGTGTTAGAAATATCATCAACTCAAAGTAAAAACTTTACAATATATTTAGAATCTTCCACTTTCAATTCCTCAAATATTTTTATATGAGTTTGTAGTTTTGCCAACTTTACCTTGGAATATCCTTCATAGGTATTCTGCAACTTGGTCCACATTTCATTAGTTGAATTACATACCATGAATTTTCCAAAATGTATCTCACGTAGCCCACTCAAAATGCAATTCATTACCTTTGCATTGATCTCAACCAATTTCTTGATATTCTTATCTATCTCAGGATCACCTTCAACCTTATACTCTTTTGCAAACATTTGCCATACCTCATATCCTTGTGATATCAAGTAGTTCTTCGTTCTCATGCTCTAGAAATCATAATGGTTACCATCAAACAGTGGAGCCTTACTTATAGATGATCCATTCTATGAAGCCATCTATTTTCTTGTAAAATCTACCCTCAATCTATTAGCCTTTTTGAAGGAACATGCTCTGATACCAATTGAATAACATTAGATTATACTGAGAGGGTGGTGAACAATATAGCGTGCAATTTTTACTTTCTTTCCAAACCAATATTAATTAGCGTCCTTAATTGTAATGACCAAATATAGCATTATGCATTAATGACTTAGATAGCAATAGTAAGCAAGTGCACAAATCACCATACACAATTGAGACACAAGATTTAACGTGGTTCCCCAAATGTGGGGTAGTCTACAAGATAATATCCTTATAATATTTCACAAAAAAATAGGGATCCTTATCTCAATACAAATGATTACTTTTATTTGCTCAAGGCTAGGATGTCTTGATCTACTCAGGTGGGCTCCACTGATCTACTCAACTAGGCTATCCACTGATTTTCTCAGCTAGGCTATCCACTAATCTACTCAACTAGGCTATCCATTGATCTGATTAGCTAGGCAATCCACTAATCTTCTTAGCTAGGCTATCCATTGATCTGATAAAATAGGTTATCCACTGATCTACTCAGCTATGAAATCCACTAATTTGCTCAGCTAGGCAATCCTAATTTGCTCAAGTGGGCTGTTCATTGATCTGCTCAGCTAGGAAACTAGTGTTGGTTTGTTTTTCTATTTCTATTCTATCTATTTCATTGCTCAAAATCTACCTCAATGCCTTCTCACAAGGATCAAACAATGTTGCTCAAATACTATCCCAAATCTATCCACAAATCTATCCTAAAAGCCTTCTCAAAGGCTCACTCAATAATGCATAAAATCTGCCTCAAATTTGTCCAAAAATTTTATCCGAAAAGCCTTCTCAAAGGCTCACTCAATCATGCTCAAGTAGCACTCAAATATCATCCAAAAATTCTATGCCAAAACCCTTATCAAAGGCTCAATCAATCATGATCAAGTAGCACTCAAATCTCATCCAAAAATAAACAAAGGTAAGGCTCAATGATGAACTCAATAATGAATGGAAATGTACTCTTCAATGGATGACAACAATGATCCACAATGACCTCAAAAATGTATGACAAATACTATCTCAAATGGATGATAACAATGCTCAAAAATGAACTCAACCATGTATGAAAAATGCTCTCTCAAATGGATGACAAAAATGCTCAACAATGAACTCTCAAATATATGGCAAATGAGCTCTCTAATGAAAACCTCTCCAAGCAATAACAATGAGGACTTCAACCAACCAAGGACAATCTCCACAAATGATAGCAATAGGTTCTCAATAATATCTTCCTCATGCAATATCAATAAGCTCTCAAGAAACAAACACAACTCCCTCAAGCAAAGAGCTCTCAAATAGCCAACAATGATCTCCTCAAATGAAAGACAAATGTATCCACAAGTGACTAGAAAATGATCTCCTCAGTGGTATCAAATAGTGGAAATATACTCAACAAGTAACCAACAATAATCTCCTCAAGCAATGGCAAAAACCTCCTCAATAATGCCAATACTCTCAATGAACTCCACTAAAGCAATAATGAACTCAAGCATCAATTTTATCCACAAAATTGATTTTCTAATCCATCCACTTCTTCTTAATATCCAAGGCACATAATCAAGAAATTTATCTTCAACTTCAAACCCTAACTCATGTGCATGTCTTCTAACTCAAGGTAGCAATTAACTAGGTCTCAAGTTCCTAGTTTAATTTCATAATTTAATCATGCACTAGGTTCAACACTTTCCAACCTTATGACTCCCTAATTTTATTAATACATACAACAAACATCTATGCTTTTTATTTTTAACTTCACACCTTATAACTCCCTAAGCACATACGACAATAATTTATTTTTACTAAATACCTTATAACTCCCTTGTTATAATAGAAATGATTTTCAATGTACCAAAAATTTGGCAATATCAAATATTACCATGCACTAGAGATAAATACTTTTTTATGAAATGCCTTTGCAAAAATTAATGTGCCTTCACCATATTTAAAATCGTTAACGTATTGCCAAAAACAATGTGCCTTCACACCTTTGTGGGAGTCAAACTTTGTTCCTCTCACTTAGTGTTGTAAAACGCTTACCACGTGGGCATCATCCCATGTTGGGATTTAATCCCAAACACCCAACTTTTCCTGTGTTCAAATCTGAAAACTCAAATTTCCTTCCTTAGAAAAACACTTTGTGCCTCTCGGGATTCGAACAACGAACCTGCCTTGTGCAAAGTGTGTGCACTAACAAATATTCTATAGGCTCTTGGGTGATGTCACTTTCTAGTGCTATCTCCTTGACCTTGCTCTCAAACAAAATTTATTTTTCTTTATTTCTTCGATGCTTCCCTTTCGACAATTCTCACTCATGCACAATATTCCCAATCTCTTATAAACAAATGTTTTACCTTTTATTTATATGCACCTCCATGTATTCGAATGACATCAGCGGATTTTATTAATCTCCCCAACCATTGCACATCGATGAATAATAAAATTCAACTTTAGACCTTAGAATTATTAAATAAGAATTTAATAATTCACCTATTAACTTTGAATTGGGATATCTCCTTCATTATTTTGAATTTTGCCATGAAACGTTTTGCACCTAGGTTTTATTTGAAAAACATTTTCATCCATCATTATTTGGAGAAGTCTTAGCATAGTGGTTTTAATGAAAAACTCTTTCCAATGGTTTTAATAAAAACCCTTTCCATTGGTTTTAATAAAAACCCTTGCCATTGGTTTTAATAAAAACCTTTATCATTTGTTTTAATAAAAACCATTAGTATAATATTTTAAATTTTAAATTTTATATGCCTCTTGTGCCACAAAACCCTGTATACATCCATGCTCTCCAAAATATCATAAATTATTATTTATGAAGTGCTTTTGCCACCAAAATGCAATGTGATCCATGTGACATCAATTATCCATGTGATATCAATAACAACACAAAATAACTCAAATTGCCAACAAACATAAATAAGGACAAAAAAGAGAGATATGATGGCCACCTATAGGCACCATAAATAATCACTATATCCATATATAATATTCCACAAAACTTTGATAATGAAATGAGGAATGGTGGGGGGTATGTATACCAATACTAAAAGACTAATTGCATTTAATATTTTAATGTAAGTTGAGATAACAAGAGGTATTCAGCTTAATTATAGGTCATAAATAGGGTTTAACAATAGCCCTTAGGTATTGTATAGTAATTAATATATTTTACAATTAAATGTGCTTATACCTATCCAATACATTACACAATGTCAGCTCTTAGCCATGAATCAGATTACAATTTCAAAACCCCTATAATCTAAACTGAGAGGCCAAGGAGAGGAGATATTCGTAACAATAATATCACCCACCTATAGACCAAAAAAGACCACATAGTAGGACAATTTTTTAAATTTAGCTAAGTGTTGAGAAAAACCTTGAAAACAATGATAAATTATGCTAAGGTGCAAAATATACAATCAAATTGGTCAAATGGTGGCTAGTGGAAATCATAGGAGCAGAATTTAGAAGTGTGACTTCAGCTTGAGGTTAGTTTTTGCGTTTAAAGGCCACAAACATAGCAAATTTAGTAAAATTGGCTAAGTGTTGAAAAGAAAATCAAAGGCAATGTTAAAATCCATCGGAGTACAAAATCTATGGTCAACGCAGTCAAACAATGCCTAGCAAAAATTGGAAGAGAAGATTTTGAATATGGAAGAGGTGATGCAGTGTTAAAGTCCATTGAGAACCAACACAATATCAAATTTCCATAGTCAACATGGTCAAACGGTACCCAAAAAAAATCATAGGAGCAGATTGCAATAAAATACTATGAAATACAAGGTAAAGTCTGCCAGATGTTACAAAACCCATTCGAGTAATACACAATGTTGAAATCTATGGTCAAACCGATCAAAACCTAAACCAATAGAATTCAAAGGAGTGGATTTTGAAACTAAGGAGTATGCAACCAATTGGAGTGGAATATAAAGAGTGTAAGTAAAACAAACCTGGGAAGATATGTTGGAAATAATGTCTATTCCATCATTTGGGTTATGTAAATGTATCCTCCAAGATACATATCTAGATTACTTCATGTGCAAGTTATCTAGTTACTTGAGGAACAAGCAACATATGCACAAGTGTCAATATGCATGTGTGCAAGGTACAACTAGATGGAGTGTTGAACAAGGAACCCTTCTTCCTATATGAAGGGGGTCATGGCTCACCTCATTTTGTATCACTTCTATTTCATTCAATAAGATGTTCTATTGCTTTGATCTCTATCTCGTATTGTAATGTTGCTAAAGCTATCAGTGGTATCAGAGCTACGATCGATCCTAAGGAAGAATAAGGAAAGTCATTGCTATAGGGTTTTGCAAAATAGATGCGCCTTTGGACCTGCCACTTGCAAATTCCATTGCTTTGATATTGTACGAAGAGCTCAGGAAGAATAAGGAGATCAGAGTAGTTTTTGACAAGTAGAATATTTGGGACAATTATCGCCATCCAACAACAAGCCCAAATAGAAGAAGGTAGAAGACCATAAGGAGATCTACCAAGTCTCTAGAAGAGTAGAACAATGCAAGAAGTGTCAAAGAAGATACAAAAGTGGAAAGGAAGCTACATAACTCTCAAAAGGTACACAATTCCTGGTGCAAATAGATGTGTTAATTAGATTTATTAAAGCACCTTATTTTTTGGATTAAAGCACCCTATTATCTTTTTAAAAAAGGAAGACTAAGTCCTACAACATTGATTGTAGTGAAATTGCAGAATAATTCCTAAAGGTTCATTTTAGGTTATTCTTGATTAGTTGCAGTAGATTATTAGTGCATATATTTGAGAGTTGATTGGAGTGATAAGGTGTAATATTAGTGCATTAAAAGTAAAGAACTTGTACTATTATACCACTCTCAAAAATAAAAATTAGGTTTGTGTTTATTGAAAGGCACAAAATCTGATTTGTATCAAGTGTCTAAAGACACTATTGAAGCACAAAATCTGCAACTTGATGTGGCCAATAGAAGCCACCAAAAAGGGTTAGAATCCTCTATATTTGGAGAAGAACATAACTAACCAAAAAAAGAGATAGAAGCTTATGAAAGTGAGACTTGGTGAGTCTCAAAATCAAAAGCATTACAAGTAAATGCAAAAGAAAAAATGCAAAAAATTTGCATCAATTAAAAAAACTTCTATCTACTATTATTGAAGCTTGGACTTGTTATCAAAAGTTTCCAAGTAAAAAGGGAAAGGTGTGTCTATTGTTAAAGACAACCTCAAACCCTTGTATTGCAAGAAATCTGCCACAAAACTAGAATTTAAAAATCTGGAAATAGAGTGCAAAAGAAGGTATATTAAAAGCCTTATTGTACAAAATATAATACATTATCTTGCACTACTCTAATCTGGTTTTTGATAGCATAAGTGCAGATTTGAAAGTGCCATATTAGGGCACATTTTCCTATAGGGAAAATAACAACCAACAAAGGCCGAACATCAGCACTCTTCCTCCCAAGCTAGAAGGAGCCATTCAAGGGCTCATCTTGGATGTACGTACCTACAGAATCAAAGCTCATTTTAGATCATCCATGAGCCACATTTACGTAGACAAGCGAGTGCAAATCAATCTCAAAAAGGATGTCAAAATAGCAATAGGAAAAACAATGCATTTGGAGGCATAAAAGAAAGGGATAAAGGTGTTACATTCGTGGTCTCAATCTTGGAGAAGACCACTCACCAAAGGAAGCATCGAACTACCATCCAAGCTCCGTAGCGCATCGCCCATCCACCTGCGGAAAAGAAAGCTTGCTTGCTGCCCAAGAAATGTTGCAAAGCAAGAAAGTTATGGAGTTATAACCTCCATATTCGAAGGTATTACAAGAATGGTCTCCATGCAAAAATGACACTTGGAATTCGGGTCATCATTCCTCTCAACATTCTAGAGACTTCTACGAAGGAGTTACAAGCAAAGACGTGCCACTTGGTATTCTTCACCAGGCTCACACATAGCGCCCATACATTATCAAATTTCTCCAAGAAGTATTGAACAAAAGTTTTTGAAGCGTTACGTGAAGAAAGGGAGCACTCAAGGACGTGACACTTGTCACAGTGTCTATGATTAACAATGGTTAAGTCCAAGATCATTATGCAAGAGTGAAGCACAATCAAGACGTTCGAAGGAGGAACGTAGCACAATCAAGGTGTGAGAGAAGCAGCAGAAACGTTCGAACTACAGCGTGGAAGACAAAGGGGAAGGAGCATTAAAAGCTCTCCATTTTTGAAAGGTCAACATTCAGCGCCTACGTACAACATTCACGTCTAGCATTCCATCAAATCTCCATTAAATCGAGTGCTCAAGGTACATTTTAGACGCTGTTATATTCAGCCGTGGAAAGCGCTGAACATCAAGGAGATATTGCGTATAAGGTAAGGTCTAAATCCCATTGATTATTGCTTTCATAAGTTGGAGTTATAAGGATTATAAACTAAGGTTAAAACTTAGGTTTTTGAAAGCTAAAGGGGTGACTTATCTTATTATTTTAATATTTGCAATCTTACTTAGGAGGAATAAGGAATTTAACTTGGATTAAACTATATTGCAAATATTATTATCATTTCTCTAATTTTTCCAAACTTGGGAGTCATAAGGGTTACTCCATAAAATTTATTTTATTTGGAAATTAGAAATAATCCAAGGGATATAAAAGAGGTTATTAAGGGATTTTATTAAGGTTGGATAAATTTATTTTTACTTGTCTCAAATTTCTAAAAAGGGGATAAAAGAATTCCAACATCAAAACCTCTTCAAAACTGAAAAGTGCTTAGTTCAAACTAAGTGTTAAGAAGTTGTCTTTTTATCTCTACAAAAACTTGTTCAAAGTCAACCAGAATTATAGCACTATATCATGGAGTATTGGTATATAGATTTAGGTGCAAGCAAGCATATGATAGGAAACATACTTTGGTTTAACTCTTTAAGGAAAATAAATGAAAAACCAGTTGTAGTAGCAGACAACAAAACCTATGAAGTGAAAGGAATAGGGGATATTCCAGTGAATCTTAAAGATGGAAAAGGAATAATAAAAAATGTATTGTATGTTCCAGGATTAACCACCAATCTCATTTATGTCTCTCAACTTATGGATCAAGACTTGACTATTGAGTTTAAAGTTCTCACTGGGAGAAAACAATGTCACATCTCAAGGTAGGGAACAATGATAGCATCAGGGTCATATAAAAATGGTCTATTTATCTTGGATACAACTATTCACTCAACTCTTTCAGTCAATGCTTCAGAACTTTGGCACAAAATATTAGGACATACTAGCGAGACATCAATGAAGGAATTATTCAAATATCAAATGGTGGAAGGATTACCTAGCCTATCTTCAGAAACCACTGTATGTGCAAAGTGTCTAGAAGGAAAACAACACAGAATTCCTTTCGAACTACGTCAACACAGAGCTCAACAACCTTTAGAGATAGTATATACAGACTTATGTGGGCCCATGAAGGTTGACAGTGTTGGAGGACATAAATATTTTCAGTTGTTTGTTGATGATCACACTAGGAAAATGTGGGTATACTTCATGAAATACAAGTCAGATGCATTTGGTTATTTCAAACAATTCAAACTCAAAGTAGAGAAAGAATCAGGAAAGACTATAAAAGCACTTCACTCAGATAGAGGAGGTGAATTTATTTCTAAAGAGTTTGACTCATTTTTAGAAGAAAATGGAATTAAAATACAACTCACTAGAGGCACTAAATGATCCACATTGGAAAGAAGCAATGGAATCTAAATTTTTATCACTTCAAAAGAATAAAACATGGAATCTAGTAGAACTACCTCCTAGAAAAAAGGTAGTAGGATGTAAATGGGTCTACAAGATCAAATATAAAGCATATGGAACACTAGACAAATACAAGGCTTGATTAGTGGCAAAAGGATATACTCAAACAAAAGGAATAGACTATGAAGAAACATTTGCACCAACAACAAGGATGACTACTATTAGAATAGTTTGTGCTCTAGCAGCACATTAGGGATGGAAACTTCATTAGATGGATGTAAAAAGTGCTTTTCTTAATGGTGACTTAGAAGAAGAAGTCTACATGTCACAACCAGAAGGCTTCATCACTCAGGGACAAGAAGACAAGGTATGCAAACTAAATAAATCCTTATATGGTTTAAAGAAAGCTCCTAGAGCATGGAATATAAAGATCAACAATCATTTACTACAACATAACTTCAAAATAAGCTCATATAATCCCAGTTTATATACTAAGAAAATTGGAAGTGATATCTTGATTCTCATAGTATATGTTGATGACATTGTGATCATTGGAAGCTCAAAAAAACTGATAAGAGATATAAAAAAGGATCTAGAAAAGGGATTTGAAATGACAGATCTAGGATTAATGAGCTACTATCTTGGTCTAGAAATTTATCAAGGAGAGGACAAAATTGTAATCACTCAATCAAAATATGCCAAAACTCTACTGGAAAAATATAGAATGACAGAGTGCAAGCCCAAAGACACACCAATGGAACAAGGAATCCAACTATCTAAAAATGATGGAACATCACTAGTTTCAGCAACATTATATCGATAGCTAATTGGAAGTCTTCTATACCTCACAAACAGTCGGCCAGATATTGCTTTTATAGTAAATTATCTATCACGGTTCATGCAAGAACCAAGAGAAAGTCATTGGAAAGCTACAAAAAGGATACTACAATATATAAATAAGACTACAGATTATGGACTAACATATTTAAAATATGTCAAAGATTTTTGTCTACAGGGTTACTCAGATTCAGATTATGCTGGATCCATTGATGATAGAAAGTCTACCTCAGGATATGTCTTTTATCTCGGATCAGGACCCATATCTTGGCACAACAAGAAACAACATACGGTGGCACAATCATCAACTGAAGTAGAATATCGAGCAGCAAGAGATACCACCTATGAAGCACTTTGGCTACAATACATACTAGCTGACATGGGAATTAAACGAACTCCAACCATGATATTCTATGACAATCAAGGAGTACTAAACCTAATCAAGAATCCTATCATACATGAAAGAACAAAGCATATAGAAGCACAATATCATTTCATCAGGGAACATTTTTAGAACAAACACATCATCATCGAGTATGTACCTATAGAAGATCAGACAACATATATCTTTACAAAGGCACTTGGAAAGATCAAATTTCAAAAATTTAGAGATCAACTATGCAATTCAAAGGAGCCTTCAATACCCAAATAATGTAATATAGGGGGTGTTGGAAATAATATCTATTCCATAATTTGGGTTATGTAAATGTATCCTCCAAGATACATATCTAGATTACTTCTTGTGCAAGTTATCTAGTTACTTGAGGAACAAGCAACATATGCACAAGTGTCAATATGCATGTGTGCAAGGTACAACTAGATGGAGTGTTGAAAAAGGAACCCTTCTTCCTATATGAAGGGGGTCATGGCTCACCTCATTTTGTATCACTTCTATTTCATTCAATAAGATGTTCTATTGCTTTGATCTCTGTCTCATATTGTAATGTTGCTAAATCTATCAAGATCAAGCGTCACTGGAATCAAGATTCATCTGAGTTTTCAGTTATCGATCTACATACTAAAATCTTCATAAAGAACATGGGAAGGCCTAGATCAATAAAAAACCAATGAAACCATCATATTCTAGGGAGTATTGATCAACTTGCAAAGCTTAGAGTTACAGAGTTTCATGGAGCGCAACTCCTTTCTTTCTTCTTGTAAGCAAATAAGAGGCCTCCACCTCAAAATCCTACTAATCTGGCATGAAAATCCTTGTAATTTTTCCATTATTTTTACTATTATTGTAAAATATATATAGATAGGTCAAGCCCTTAGTTCTAAGGATCAGATCTAGAGTGTTTACCTATCATATTACTCTAATTTTTCTGAGAAATCAATAGAAGGAGTATTACTTGGATGTTTGCCTCAGGCTCGAGTCTTCATATTTTATGATTTTATTTTGTGAATTCATTTATGCTACTGATGTTATGGTTAGTCAATTATAATAATATCAGATTACTAACTTGGGTAAAATTAGAATACTCCATGCTTAAAAAAAATGTTATAGAGAGCTTATTTTTCTATTAATCTAAAGGTTAATCTAATTCTGCTATTTGGATTATTAATGTTTTATATGTTTGAAATAGTTCTCCAAGTGTTTTATTATTCTTTAATGATCAAGATTACTGGATTTGGATGATGTTAGTCTTAAGTGTGACATATTGTAAATGTGATTAATCAGAGGATTCTTTATATTTTTCAATATTGTTAACTTTATCTGGTCATTATTCATTCAATTTTTTCTAACCATTACTCCATTTCTATCCCTAGCCTTATACTTTAAATTGAGCTTAATTGATTCAACACCAATTAGTTGATAAGGTATATCAACCTACTATGGAGGTTGGAGTGAAGCAATATTTAATTCATCCAATTTTGGGGTTTGAGCTATGATTAGTAGGTGTGTGCCTCCTAGAAAGTCATGGATTCATAGTCACAGTTCAATATTTCCTTGATGTCAATTCAGACCCCAACAATTTTGGTATGCCTGGTGGGACCCTAAAGATATATTATCTTTCTACCTACCCATTTATTTTTGATAATTCATAGAGGAATCAATATTTTGAGTCATCTTTACCTCATTCAACGATGAAAGTAAATTCACTTGGTGACTCCCTCAAAGTAAGAACCCAAAAGGCCACCCTAGTAGATCATATTTTTCATTAATACTAGGTCATCTATTAAAAATAGTCAAGAATATGTTATATTTTATGAGCTACCATTAAAAGGGTCAAATATCATAAGAATTTTATTCTTAGACTCACAATTGGAATAGGTCTTAGTTGAAGTACCTCCTACAGTACCTCCAAGACTAGTCCCCTCAAAAACACCACCTGCAATGGCTCAAAATATGAATGTCAATCAGAATGCCAATCAAAACCAACCCCCACAAAATTATTTTAGCTAGAATACTTCCATTACTCTTGGGATTACTAATATGCATGATATCCCTCAGGCTATTACAAAATCCATACCCACATTTGATGGAACAAGAAATAATGCATATGAGCATTACTAGAACTTACTAAATTTAGCAACTATTCACAATATCAAGAACCAAGATGTTATAGTCAGGATTCTAGCACTTTCTTTTAGAGGAAATATAATTCACTGGTTTAGAACCTTAGGGTAAAAGACCATCACCTCATGGTATGAGTTAGCAAGCCATTTGTATAATAATTCAATGAATCATCTGACCCCTTTCATTTCTAAATTAGTTCACAACTATGCAAAAACACCAACATGAGCTAGTATCTTATTTTAACTTGAGTAGAACTTGGAAGAGGATTCTTCTTGAAGATATACCAAACACATCTCTAGCATATATGTATTACATCAGAGCCCTTGAGTCAAACCTGGGGCTAAAAACTTAGTAATCAGGCATAAACACCTTCCCATAGGTTTACCAAGCAACTATCCAAGTAGAAAATGTATTAATTATTGTAGGAAGATTTTTTCCAAAGATGGTAATACCTTATTGCTCTGAGATTCCTCAATTCCCACCCAAGGTAGTCACTCCTTCATATATGGATCCTCCACCAACTCCACAAGAGACTTCACCATTTCCTCCTAAAATTATCCCTACTATTCCTTTTCCTCCTCTCCCATATCAAATTTTCCAAGAAATATATGTATTATTGGACATCTAGAGCACTCTGAAAATGCTCAATAACAAGGTCAATGCAATTAAAAAAAGATAAATAGAGAGATTTAAACCAAGGAGATTCCCCTACATTAATAAAGATCATATTTTGAGTACAAGTCGTAATACAGGACCCAGAGTTCATGCAAATCAAGTAGAGCAAGAATATGCACCTAAAAACAGCTTGGTCAATGTTTGGTGCTTAGTTTACAATGATCCATATGACTCTAAAACATGTTTATGATTTACCAAAATCATGTGTAACAAGATATGTAAATGGTAAAGAGGAATTAGAATGGGAGAGTTAACATGTGGCAAGATGATCAAGTTATGACTAGACAAAATTTTCCATAGGAATAACAAGTCTCTATTATGACTAGGTCTAGAAAGAAGTCTTTGAAAGTAGACTTGCAAAAAATGGGTGGTTTCCATGTGCCTTCTCAAAAGAAAAGAGAGCCATAACCACAAAGCAATGACAAGTTTCCCATTCTTGATGTGGTTCCTAGAAGACAAGAAAGGGAGGTTAAGCTCCAGGAGAAGGTGAAAAGAAAAAGAGCAAAGAACAAAAAAGTACTAAGAGCAAAGCCCAAGAAAAATTGAGGTTCCCCTCCATTACGAAGATTCAGAGAATAGAGGTAATTCATTAGTATAGAAGAAAGTATGGGGAACCAAAAAAAATGTATGAAATGACTCCACTACTTTAGTCTGAATATAATATTATGGATGAATTGAAGAGTTAAATCTAGAGCAAGCCTGTATAATACACTTTTTCTCTCTGGTCAAATAGATTTGTTGAAAGCTTCTCTGCATAAAAATTCCCAAGGAAAATAAACCACCACAATGTTCAATTTATCACAAGATAAAGAAAATATGTCTCCCACCACCCTAAAGAACAAAAATCCTCCATTCTATATCTCTCTTAGGATGTAAGGATGGATAGATTACAATTGTATGATAGACTTAAGGGATTCAACAACTATTATGGCAAAATTAGTGTATAATGAGATGGGTATGGAGTACACATGGTCATTTCATGGGGTATTGCAACTCAACAGTACCCAAATAAATATTTTAGGAGTTATAAAGGATGTATTTATGAGATTGCATAGAGATCCAAAGGTTACCATTGTCCAATAAATCATGGTGGTTGATCTTGAACCTTATTTTGGCATATGCCTTTCAAGATAACTTACTACTAATATGGGAGGATATATGTATTTAGACTACTCTACTATGATATTTTCCTATAAAGGAAAAATAATAAGGATAACCTTGGACAATCCAGTATCTTTCCATATTGAAAAAATTGAAGAAGATTTGTATAATCATACAGTAATGGAAGAGCCATAGTTAGTAGAAATTCTAGAAGATTTAGAAATTGAATATGAATTTCCCTTCAAGGATTATTATAGCCTATAAAAAATAGGTTTGGGTACATACAATATTTATTTATAGGTAGAGAAGAATATCCTTGCCATATCTAACCAGTTACTCAGGTACTTAGAAATTTGGACAATGTATTTTGATGGAGTGAGGTGCAAAAATGGAGTCGAAGCCGATGTAGTTTTAAGGCCTCCTTTAGAAGGGGTGAATATTTTTACTTTTAGACTAACTTGGGCTTGTACAAATAATGCTACTGAATATAAAGCTTTGTGCTTGGGATTGATGCAAGCTAAAAATGGGAAGCTTATATTATGGAGTGTCCATTTCCTCCATAGCTACTATTGTAATATTTTTTGTCATTTATATTTATAGAATATTTCAGTCATCTTATAGATTTAATTTATTTATTTTTGCATATTGTGAGTGTTATCTCTCATTGTATGTGGTATCAAAAGATAACAGTGGTATCATATCTATGGTATATCAAGCCATAGTAGGTCTATAGGGAAACCACCATTATTATTAGTAATTGTCAAAATTTCTTAGAAGAGTCAAGGTGGTAGAATTAGGGAGAGTTACAAGTGAGTACTAAAATCTCAATTTCATAAATACTAATATTGCACAGGGCTAGAGTATTTCCATAGAATTTAAGGAAAACTTATGAAAACTAGGACTCAACATTTGATCCACTAGGTTGATGAATCAACCAGTGAAGCTCAAATATTTGGAAATACTTACTTGAAAGTTTATTTTATTTTAGGTAATTAATACTCATATGATTGGGACACCTCCTACAATAGAAATCTAGGAGATCTCAACTTCATTACCCGAAGGTCAGAGTACCTTCATAGTGCAAAGATTAGTTGTTGTAGAGAGGAGAATACTTTAGAATAATCTTCTAGAAAAGAATTGTGGTGAAGTCTAGATAAAGAGATCTCCATTGATATATTGAATAACTTCACAATAATAAAAGGCCATAGAAGCCTTTATATAGAATAAAATGCCATAGAAGCCTTGATCTAGAATAAAAGGCCATAGAAGCCTTGATCTAGAAGAAAAGGCCATAGAAGCCTTGATCTAGAAGAAAAGGCCATAGAAGCCTTGATCCAGAATAAAAGGCCATAAAAGCCTTGATATTTAAGAATAGGCCATAGAAGCCTTGATATTGAAGAACATACCACATAAGCCTTGATACTAAAATAGGCTATAGATGCATTTTATCCTAAAGAATATTTTAGAGAAGAGGATCTAATTTAGAAGTAGGTTTTAGTACTAATATTTTTTTTGTGTAGGTAAAGGATATCTAGTAAGTTAGGAAATCTTATTACAAGAAAGTTAGGAAGAAAAGCCTCTTCATAATCGATCCAGTACCTGAAGCAAAAGATATCAGGAGGAGATCTCATTGAATAAATTCCTAGCTAGGAAGAAGAAGAAGGACTAGGAGAGTCTTGCTCAAATACAAAAGTAGCAAAATTAGAGATCTAGGAGAATATCTCAACACCAACACTTCTATAAGTAGAAGGTTGAAGATAATATCTCTAGGAAGACAAGAAGAAGCTACAAGATCAAAGACCTTGACAAGGTCTTGATGAGCATCCAGTAAAAGGTTAGGAGAGCCTTGTTGAATAAATCATCAAAGGAGAACTCATTGGAGAAATCCACTACCAAGGAGAAGGTCCTGATAGTGAAGGACTTGGGACAATTGTCACCATATGAAAACAAGCCCAAGAGAAGGATAATTTGATAAGGAGTTCCAAATCTGAGTAGAAGAAAAATCCAGTGAAGACCTCAAGATATTCAGAATATTGAGAAGAAGATCCTGCTTGAAGTCAAAATTTTACAAGAATATTTGAAGGTAGAAGAAGCTTATCAAATCCAAGATATTTGAAGATTACATCCTATAGAAAGAGGTTACTGCTTCATAGATACTAAATTCTTCAAATCTACAATACAAGGAGGATATTATAAGAGGATATCAAAGTCACTAAACCCTGGGCTTGTGAAAGAAAGTTTGAGACCATAAATTTGGTGAAGAATGAGTTGTTTAAAATAGTCTACAAAGATCTGCAATATTCTACTCAAGGCAACAACTTGGTGATCTTAGGCACCAATATCTACAATCTCTATAGAAGTAGAAAATGAGATACAAAAGCATTCAGAAAAAGGTAAGCAACTATTGGTGCAAGTAGATTCATTAGTTGGATTACTTATCAGATTTATTAAAGCACCTTCATCTTGATTAAAGTTACAAAAATGATATTTTTATTAAATTATTCAAGTATGTAAAATAAAGGTTATTTTTAATGTTCATTTGCACATTAGGAGTTGATTAGATTTTATAATTTTAATAATCTATCAACTAGCTTATTATCTACTTGGGAAAGCAAAAGAAGACTATCTCCTAATATCTTGCTTATAAGAAATTTACAGAATAAATATTGAATGTTCATTTTAGATTATTCTTGATTAGTTGTAGATGAATTTATTAAGTGCATTTTCTTGAGAGTAGAATGGAGTGATAAGGTGTAATTTGTTAGTGCAAAAAAAATAGAATTTGTTAGATTCTTTTGCACTATTATTACTCTCAAAAGAAATTTGTTTTGTGATTTGAAATGAAGGCTACAAAATCTAGTTTGGATCAACTGTATAAAGACACTCTTAAAGCACAATAACCTACAACTCATAGTGGCCAATAGAAGCCACCAAAATTGTTTCGTACAAGCAAAGAAAAGATAAAAAAAAAAGCTTCAAATATTGAGACTTGGTGAGTCTCAAATCCAAAGCACTTAGGGTTAATGCAACTAAAAGAAAGTTTTTTTTCTACAAAATTTACAAGGCTTGGATTCACCATCAATCATATAAGAAAAAGGTTAAAGAGTATAGCAAAAGAGACATCCTTAAAACCCTTATTTTACACTCATTAATATGCCACAAAAATAAGAATTTCAGACCTATAAAAGAGTGCAAGAAAATGTGCAATAAAAAGGTTCTATATACATGTAAAGGTTACATGGTTTTGCACTTCTACAATACATCAAATGTAGGGAAAGGAGCATATTTAAAGATGCCATAATAGGTAGAATAGGCACAGGGAAAAGGGATAACATTCTAACTATAGAAAATACGACGGGAATTAACTTATAATTCTAGCTCCATCCTTCAGAGGAAATATTTTGTATTGGGTTTAGAACTCTGGAAGATAATACCATCACTTCATGGTAAGCATTGGCTGAGCCATTTGTAGAAGAATTTAATGAGTCTACTGACCCTTTCTCCCTACTCAACCAGTTCACATCCATGCAGAAATCTCAGTAGGAGACTATCTCAGATTTCAATTTGATATTTAGCAGAACCTGGAAGAGAATTCCCCCTACAACTAGACCAGCTGTATGTTTGGCCTATATGTATTACATTCGAGCTCTTGGATCAGAGTTAGGCTTGCAAACACAATAATCTAGAGTAGAAACATTCCCCCAAGTTTATAATGTAGTAGTTCATGTTGAGAATATCCTAATTAATGTGGGGAGACTACCCCCAAAAATTGTGCAACCTTATAACTCAAAAACCACTAATGGCCAAAGCCAAACTGCAAACCCATATTACATGGATCCTCTTTCTTTATCATCCCCATCTCTATAAATTAATGCAATCCCTCAACAAAATCCATCATCCTCTGTAGTTCCTTTCCCTCCCCTTCCTTCTCAAACATCCCAAGAGTTTTTTGCTATTCTTGATATACAAAATACTCTAAAAACTCTGAGTAATAGAATGAATTCAATGGAAAAGAGAGACCAAGAAAGGTCACAACAAAGGAGATTTCCATATGTGAACAAATATTAGAGACCTGGTCCTAGTAATAGTACTGGGGTCAAAGTGAATGTAGCATATGAGGATCCTAAGTGTTCTTCAGATACTACTCTTGCAAATATCTGGTGTTTGGGTGTGTAATGATCCTCATGACTCACAATCATGTATTATGTACCAACACCATGTCCAACAAGCTATGGATCAAGCAAAAATAAATCAAAAAGGGAGAGTAAACATGTTATGGTAGCTTGATCAAATCATGGTTGGGAAAGATTTGGATGAGGACAACCCAATTGTTGTTATGACAAGGTCTGGAAATAAAACCTTGCAAGTAGATCCCCAAAATATGGGGCAATTCCAAGTCCCTTCTCAAAAAATAAATGACCCCCTTCCTCAAAGTGGTGATACTTTCCCCATTCCTCAAGCTAAAGTAAAAGAGAAGATAAATAGTCTTCCTAAGAGGTTGGAAAAGGAAACTAAAGGAGACCAGATGAGATCTAAATATGAGGCTCAAGAAAGGCTTAGATTCCCCTCTATTACCAAAATGTAAATAATAGAAGCCACTCAGTAGTATAAAAGAAAATACGGTGAGCCAAAAAGAAGGCCTGAAAGACCTCCCCTGGCTAAGTCTGAGTATAATATTATTGAAGAGATGAAAAATATTCCATCAAAAGCTGTATGACACTTTGTTCATTCCTGGTCAGATTGATCTGCTTAAGGCTTCCCTCAACAAGTATCCACAAGATAAGCAGGCCACTACAATCCTTAGCATGCCATAAGAAAAGAAAGAAATGTCCCCTATTATTTTAAAGAATAAGCCCCCTCCTTTCTATATCTCTCTGAGAATGGAAGGATGGATAGTCTAAAATTGTATGATAGATTCAAGAGCATCAACCATAGTTATGCCCAAAGCAGTTTGTGAAGAAATGGGTATGGAGTATACCCGATCTTGTCTTGGAGTATTACAATTGGATGGGACACCTATTAAGATAGTGGGGGTCATAAAGGATGTTTTAATGAGGCTGCATAGAGCCCCTGAGGTGATAATAGTACAAGAAATAGTGGTGGTTGACCTAGAATCCTACTTTGGATTATGCCTTTCAAGGGAGTTTACTACAAAATTGGGTGGATGTATGTACATGGATTATTCTAGTATGGTAATCCATTTCAAAGGAAAAAGAATAAGGATAACATCTAAAAATCTAGTAGCTTATCATATTGAAAATATTGAGGAAGACATGTGCAATCTTACTCCCCTGGAAGAATTTGAGCTGGTTGAAAAATTTGAGGAGTTGGATATTGAGGATGAGTTGCCTTTTATAGAGGATTACAGTCAGTTTAGAACTAGTATGGGGACATATAGCATCTCAGATGAATTAGAGAAGAAAATCCTTGCTATATCCAACCAATATCTGAGAGAAAATGAAACATGGATCATGCACTTTGATGGTGCTAAATGCAGAAATGGTGCAGGAGCTGGTGTGGTTTTACAATCCCAATCAGAGGGGACAAATAATTTTGCCTATAGACTAACATGGTCATGTACAAATAATGTTGTAGAATATGAGGCCTTGTGTCTCGGACTGATGCAGGTAGAAAGCATGGGCATTAAAATTTTGAATATATATGGTGACTCTGAGTTAATCATCCATCAGGTAAGAAAAAGGTGCAACAATAAGCACCATTACCTAAAAGCTTACAGAAACAGGGTATGGGATCTAATGGAATCCTTTGATGCCCTAAATCTAAGTTTTGTTCCCAGAGAGAAGAATACTCTGGAAGATTCCTTAGCAACAAAGGGAGCTAACTTCAACCCTTCTGTAGACTTTGGAATCAAGAAAGCCAAGGGAATCAAAATGATTTTTAGACCTGCAGTACCAGACAAGCAGATTTTCTAGCAGGTTTTTGAAAGTGATGAGTAGATAATTGAATTTCTAGTAAGAGAAGCATGTCTCTCCACTATCCAAGAAGAGAATCTAGAAGATATTGATCAACAAGATGTTATTCAACTAAGGAACAATCACATTCCTAGAGGGTTGGTCACCCTAGAGAGCTTGTTTGATAATGAGGATAGAAAAAAGACTAGAGCTATGAAAGTCAATGAAAATTTTTATAAAGAAGTTGAAGTTGGTACTGAAAAGAAGCTCAATGTTGGAGTTTGATGTTCACCAGAGGAAGTAGAAGATATCAAAGCCCTATGCCTAAAATACCAAGATATTGTGGCTTGGTCATATGAAGACCTCAAGGTATATGACAAGAAAGTTATCCAACATACTATTGAGCTAGAGCCTGATGCAAAGCCTTTTAGGTAGAAGCAAAGGCCAGTTAATCCAAATATCGAAGCCATTATGAGAGAGGAGCTCTTAAAGTTATTAAAGGCTAAGATCATATATCCAATAAAACATTCAACCTAGGTAGCCAACTTGGTACCTGTGAGAAAAAAGAATGGGGATATTCGTTTGTGTGTAGATTTCAGAAATATTAACCAAGCATCCCTTAAGGATCACTACCCCCTCCCATAGATTGATCAAATATTATAGATAGTGGTAGGAGTAGAAAGGTTCTCATTATTATATGGCTACTCTGGGTACAATCAGATTTGGGTGAAAGATGAAGATCAGTATAAAACAACATTCACCACAAAATGGGGCACATTTGCCTACCAGAGAATGCCTTTTGGGTTGTCCAATGCGGGAGCCACATTTCAGAGAGCCATGGATTATGCCTTTGGGACACTGATCAACAAAGTCATTCTGATTTATTTGGATGACATGACTGTGTTTTCCCATGATAAGCATGACCACCTATTACACCTGGAGCAAGTTTTTCAAAAATGCAGAGAATTTGGTATTTCACTCAATCCTAAGAAGTCATTCTTTGTAGTTCATGAAGGAAAGTTGCTAGGTCATGTGGTATCAAAAGAAGGTATGGCCATAGATCCAGATAGGATTAAGTCCATTCTTTCTCTCCCATTGTCTACAAACAAGAAGGTCTTACAATCCTTTTTGGGTCAAATAAACTTTGTCAGGAAATTCATTTCTGACTTTGCATAGAAAGTAAGGCCAATATCTGAGTTACTCAAGAAGAATGCTGAGTTTAAGTGGATTGAAGTCAGAAAATAAGCTTTTGAGATTATCAAGTAGTCCATTGCAACAACCCTAATACTGGTAAATCCAGATTTTAGTAAATATTTTATCCTTTATGCTTATGGAGCTGAAGAGAGTTATGCCTCAATGCTCACTCAAAAAGATGATCAAGGTGAAGAACATCATGTATTCTTTTGGAGCTAGACACTCCATGACTACCAGGTCAAATATAACTTTATTGAAAGACAAGTATTTTTTGTGATGAAGTCACTGAAGAAGTTCAGGTAGTACTTGGTACAGATTAAGACCCTAGTATATGTTGTTCATCCAGATGTAAGAAGTTTTATCCTTCAAGGTGAACTAGGAGATAAAAGAGCTGGTTGGATTACCAAAATCCAAGAGTATGATGTAGAGATACATCCCACCAAGTTGGTGAGAGGTAGGGCCCTATGCCAAGGTCTAACAGAGGCAACAACATTAGCAGAAGTGACAACTTTCCAGACAGTAGAAGAGGATCAGGTTGAAGGAGTACAGACAGTAGACTTTGATTGGGTTGATCATATGATCAAATATTTTCAAACTGGAGTATGCCCTCCTAATATAAATACATCCCAAAGGAGGAGATATAGGCTATAGGATTTGAAGTATGTATTGCTACCAGAAGGCCTGTATAAAAGAAATTTGGATGGAGTCCTTTTGAAATGTTTGAAATATGATCAACAATAGAGGGTTATTGAAGAGTTCCATGGAGGACCAGCTGGAGGACATAGCTCAGGCAGAGTTATAACTTTGAAAATCATAAGATCAAGCTATTATTGGCCTATTGTATTTACTAATACTTTTAGGGTTACTAGGGCCTGTGACAAATGTCAACGATATGTTGGAAGGACAAGAAATGCTTCATTCCCCCTCAGGCCGATACAGGTTGAAGAACCTTTTTAGCAATGGGGGTTAGACTTCATAGGGGTCATCAACCCTAATTCCTTAGTAGAACATAAGTTTATTCTAACTACCATAGATTACCTTACCAGGTGGGTAGAGGCCATTCCTACAAAGAAATCAGATCAGGAAGTTGTGATCAATTTTATGGAGAACTTGATTTCAAGGTTTGGAGTTCTAGAAGCCTTGGTGAGTGACAATGGCCCAACTTTCATAGGAGCCAAGTATATTGAGTTTTACAGTAAGTATGGCATCACTCTTAAGAATACTTCAAATTATTACCCATAGGGTAATGGACTTGCTGAATCTACCAATAAAAACTTGTTAAGGATTTTGAGGAAGTCACTTGAAGGGAACAAAAGAAGTTGGCACTTGTTGTTGGACCAAGCTCTATGGGCTGATAGGATTACTATAAATAAATCCATTAAAACTTCCCCTTATGCTCTGGTGTATGGCAAAGAGGTAGTGTTACCTATCCATTTGGAAATTCTAGCACTTAAGCTTGTCAATACAGAGGAAGAGTCAGAGGAAAATCCGGTAAAAACCAGGTTGACCCACTTACTATAACTTGAAGAGAATAGAGCTCAGGCATATGATAATTTTCAAAAGTATTCCTTAGATATCAAGGTATGGTTTGATAAGAAGGCCATATTCAAAAAATTCCAGGTTGGAGATGCAGTTCTCAGGTGGAATGTTGATAGAGCAAAACTAGGGCAAACATGAAAAGTTTGATTCTTTTTGGGATGGCCCTTTCAAAATAGTAGAGGCCAAGGAGTCCAATGTGTTCCAGCTTGAATATCTAGAAGGGAACATACAACTGATTCCAGTGAATGGTTTCCATCTCAAACTCTACTATGATTGAAATCATAAGCTCATTGTAACATATGTATATACATTGTATTATATTTCCCTTTCTTTTTGCACTTTGTATTCAGTTTCTTTTTACACTTTGTATAAGATCATTGAAAATTATTTATAAAAAAATGGCTAAGTGTTGGCAAAGGATTCAGTGAGGTTCCATTCCACATGCAAATACACGTAAAGTATAGCGAAACAATGAGCATCTCCAATCCGCATCAAAATACACGAAGAGCTTAGCGAAACGGAACCAAGGTGATTCTCTGCGCATGAAATGAAGTGGTTGTCAATGGAATCAAAGGCATCTTCAGTCCACTGGTTTCAAGATTAAGGTGGAGCAAAGTGGTGATTTTGTGACTATGCCACGTGGAGAGAAAGGAAAAAGCCTGCATTCAATGCTAACGAACCCGTGCTCGAACCAAAGAGTAACCGAAGTGACACCATGAGGTGGCAATAAAGTTTGAATTTTTATCCAATGAGAGACTAGAATGCCACCCTTCGAGCCACTAAAAGGAATGAGTGGAAATTGGAAAGCGTGCCAATGGGTAGATTGTGTAGTAGCTACATTAATGGTGGAAGATATGTGTGCACCAAGAAATAAAAGCATCAAAAAGCACGAGCAACGTTCATTCAGTGGTAAATCACATTCACAGAGGAGAAGAGAGTGAGAGTGCTCAGAAACATTCACTGTGAATTTTAGAGAGGACATAGGGTTGTTGCTGGCAAAATGGCTCCAAAGAAAGTGCTCATGAAAGCACAAAATATAGGAGCAGAGTTGCAAGCTCATGTGCAACAAACCAGGTGAATTGCAGACACAGTAATGACAAGAGTAAGGAGGACCCTTCTAAGGACAAGTTTTGAATTCAGATACTTCGGGGGAAATCCAATGCGATGACAAGGTACTATAGCTATAAAATATTTCTTGTTCTCCTATATCTATGATTCTGCACATCATTGTCCCGAGTTAGTCTCTACTATGATCTAGTTCTATGATTCCAAAAATAGAATGATAAAAACCTCTGAAGGCATTCCCCTATTCACAATTACCAAAGAGTTTTACCATGAATTATTCATCGTAGGAGTAGGTCCACCTTCAAAACCCAAACCATTTGACATAGCAGAGCAAGCAAGGGCTTATACCGCATTAATAACATCAAAAAATAAGGGAGCTATAGAAAAATGGCTTCATCTCAATTTCAAAAGAATAAGAGAACAAGATGAAATACCTAAAGTTCCAATTCATATTGATGAATTTGCAAACCCCGAACTATTTTCTATGTTGGCCTGTATGGAGGGTTTAGACTCTGATAGAATGGTGTATGGCTGGAAAATTGTCATAGCCTATTGTATTTCAAATGAAAGAATGTATGAAGAAGGCATGGAGGAAAAAGGGACTAGGGTTATCTATTTTGATTGGCCAACCTTTCTTGCCCAAAGGATACATGAACAATTAGTAAGAATGAAAAGGGGCTCTGATGCTCCTAGTTTTAGGCATTGCTCAAGCCTGGTTTGGATGTTTTATGTTGCTATTAAGGATAAGATGCCTTGGATTCTAGTTAAGGACAAAACCAATGATGGGGAACCCTTACCGGTTTATTATTGGACAAGTCATTTGAGAAGTAGTGAGTCTTTTTATAGATTCAATTTGGAATTCCTTGGACCTACTTTGAAAATAATGTATGGAGAGTGCCCTAGATTGCCACCCTTGGCTAAGAAAATTCTGAGAGCAGAGGGTGCCAAAGAAGGAGACTGGTATCTTTTGACTGAGGGCACAATAATCAGACTATATGGTTTCATGGGTAAACCTTTTCTCCTGCCCCATTTTGTCATAGATAGGCTCTTTGCCTTGGAATATTTGAGGCAGGTAGAGTACATTGATTTGAATTATGGTTCAGGAAGGAAGAGAAAATCTCTGCTAACCTACCACACTGTGGATGATATTACTATCACAAAGAAGGGGTAGAGTGAGAAAATTGACCAATACCTTGATAGGTTAGGTCTATTTTATATTCCCCAAATATGGAGTTATGACCCTGATGACATTTTCACCAAAAGGAATGTAGCCCTAAATGGAGAAAAAACTTACAAATTTGAAAAGAGGCCTAGGGCTCATTTTGAACAAGGCAAAAACAATGATGAGACCACTCTGTTGGAGTGGAATGTTTCAAAAATGGGTCAACTACCTCCATGGCTAGATTTCTATGAATAGATTGTGGATTTTGATCCAGACAAGAAGAAGAACCACCAGTTGATAGAGGCCATCATTCATGACATTGAAGAGAAAACCAAAAAGAAAAAGGACCCTCAACCTGATGAGGACACTACTAAAGAAGTAGAAGAGGTAGAGCAATGGAATGTAGTGAAGATATCATATTGGTGGAGAATGAGAATTGAAATTGGAAAACCTAAGTCCAGGTTTGGCATGAATATTGATAATGAGTTTTCTAAAAATTATGATGAAAATATCAAAACCTGGAAGCCTAAGGACATCAGAAACATAGTGTTAACAGTTGAAAAGTCCCAGGCTGGTTTTGAAACTCTCTCTCCACCCATAGACCAAGAAGCTCCAATAGAAGAGCATGTGACTCCTTTGACGGCTATTGAGGTCCCAAAGACATTTCAGCCTACCACTGAACAGGTAGAGAAGTTTCCTAAGGGAGCACAACTTCTGAGAAAAATGCAATATTCAAGTGAAAAAGTTGTTAGTACTCTAGTCATAGAGGCAGTGACTAGGCCTAAATGCTTAGCTCTAGGGGGAAAGCCTCTAGATATAGATATTGACTAGAAAAATAAGGATGAAAGATTCAGATTTACTCCCCTCACTTTCACTACCACAACATCAGTGGAATTGCATCCCATTTTTGAGCAAGTGTTTCTTACAGCACAAGGAGAAGTATCTGAGGAAGATTCAGAGAGTGAATTGGCTTCTTTTCAATTAATTCACAGAAGAGCTAAAAGAGCTCCAGAAATAAGGGAAAGAGATGTTTCAAAGAAACAAAGGTTGGATATGGAGGAGATTGCTAAAGAGGTAGTTATTCTAGCTACAGAAGAATCGACTCATCAAGAGCAACAACAAGAAATAGAGGTGGAACAAGAACACCCTACATCTGTAGGTGAAGGTATGGTTTCTAATACCTCTCCTCCTCTTCATCCTCCTGAATCCCCAAGGAAGTCTCCCTCCCTTTCTGGTCAAGAAAATGTGACAAAGGTACCCTCTCCCTCTCATAGTCCACCCCATGTTACATTGGTCACCACTAAAGTACAAGTCATCCCTTCTCCCCCAAAGTCACCCCAAATCCCACTTTCATCATCTGAGGTTCCCACTTCATCATCTCCCATCATTTCATCTTCACCATTGACATCACCACCCCCATCAAAGGGACAAATTGTTCCAAGCACCCCCACTCGTCCAATTTTTAGTCTTGCTTCGATTTCTATGAGTTTACCAGTAGCTACCACAACAGTAGTTATAGAGTCCATTGTTGTTACAAAAACTGATGTAATTACTTCCACACCACCATTGTCAGTGGTTGAGTCCACCCTTACATTCCTAGTGTCTTCATCTCCCCTGGCTACTAGTTATGCAAGTCCTGTAACTTTGCCAAAGGAGCAGGAAACCACACAAAAAATAAATGATTTTTGGGTAGAGAAGCTATCTAAGCCTTCCAGCAGGATGGCTATCATAAGAAGGAGCATGTATGTTGATCCGATCTCAAGGCAAAGGATATCCAGGTCCATGGTCCCCCTTGTAAACAAGCCTGAGATCGAGATGACTATCCAGGATTATTGAGTTGAAGAAATAACAGAATACATTGAGAAGCTTCCTGAAGAAGATGAGCTGGTAATGGCTAGAGCCCACTTAGAGACCTTCTATGTGAAGAATGATATATCAAAAGAGAAGGTGGGTAAACTGGAGAAACATATTGAAAAGCTTCAAAAAACTGTGAGTAATCAAAAGGAAGTGGAAAAGGCTTTGAGAAAAGAGGCCAAGAGCTGGCAGGAAAAGTTCCAAGAAGCCAATAAGCTCAAAGACCAACTAGGAGAGCAAAAAAATCTGAATGAAGAACAAGCAAAAGAAATTCAAAGTTTGAGACAACAGCTTCAAATTGAAAAAGCTAAGTCTTCTGGCTTTTCTAAAGCTGTATTAAAGAATATTAGGAAAGAATTGCTCTCCGAGGTCCAAGAGAAATGTTCAGGGCTTCAGCTTATGATTGACTACCTAGATGATGTCAGTCATTTACTCCCCAATGTTCAAAAATATTTAGATCAAATCACTGGAGAGTTGCAGCCTATGGTGATTCCAGTAGAATAGATGTACAAGTTGGTTGATAGTAGACTCAGTGATTTTGCTAAGCCGATCCCCAATAAAGAATGGAATCTTGCCAGAGTTGCTACTAGAACCATGGTCAAGAAGCATAGGGCACTTCAAAAATCTTGGCTATTTTTTGATAGGATTGAAGGAGTGATTAAATAAGTGGTGGATGTAAACAAAGAAATGATTCAAGTTGGTTTCAAAGGTTTGTGGATGGAGGATCACAACTTGCTATCCATGGAAGAGATCCAGAAGAGCATTGATGAAAATTTATAGGATGAATCTGGAATTGATTCTCTTGAAGAGCCACTAAACCAAGAGCAAGTTGCTCAACTGATCATTGATTTTACCAGGTTGAGAGATCTCATGGAAGATCTGGTAAGTAGAGGGAATGCTGCTAACTATGAGGATATTGGAGAATTGCAATATGTTTATAAGCAACTGAAGGAGACATCTAACCCCTCTGGAGTAGCCTGGAATCAAGCTTTACATTCTTTAAAGTTGATGATTCAATTGTTTGGTGACAATTCTGGAAGAAGAAATAAAAAACAATCTTCTCTAGAAGAAGAAAATGAAGAAGAAGAAGAAGAGAATGAAGAGGAGGTCGAAGAAGAGGCCCACCAAGAAGAAGAGCAGGATGGAACCACTACAGGCCCGGAAGGGGCACACACTTAAGTTGTTTTTTATTTTGTACATATACATAAATTTTGTATTTTTGTTTTTTGCTCTAACATGGTCAAAAATAAACAATAAAGGCATGAAGCCTACAGAGGCATAGAGAGCAGCAGATTTTGTGTGAAGGTATTTTTGTGAGTAGGCCTTATAAGAAGAATAGAACTATATTTTGCAAGGACAGTGAAGTAGTTTTTCTATAAGGGCACAAAGACAGATTTTGGAAATAGTGGAGGAGCATGTGTCTATTGCATAGTCTACAGATGAGCAGTTATCCTCTGTGTTGCTTGAAGCATGGTCTCGATGTGAACTTCTACTCTCTAAGAGAACTATTTTTAGAGGGTGGTGTTCATATGGAAATTATTCTTTTAAGCACATTTTTGAAGATGAGAATTTTTTGACTCTTGTAGCCCAATGGATAAGACTCTGAGTTCTACGGATTTGCAAGAAAATCCACCCGGAGGCGCCAGAATGTAGGCCCAAAATGGCCACATACTTAGGAAAATTTTGAAATTTTTACCTAAGTCATGAAGTTCTCATTTCGCACATGTTTCAGTGTATTTTGGAGTGGATCCGCAACAAAGGCTACAAATCCACCCAACACTTGGTAAATTTTTGCACTTGGAGCAATTTCGCATAGTTCCTTATGTTCTTGGCTCCGGACTGGTGATGTGTCCTGAATCCACAAATATTTTTGGGGAAAGATGACGTCAATGTAAAATAAGTGCGGATTGGTGACCACTTCATATTTTTGATATCTTCGGAGCGGCTAAGTGTTGAAGAGCCCAATTTCGGGAGGTGCATAGAACATTTTTACCTGGAATGGTGATAGAAGGCGAAAAGCAAAGTATAAGAGATGCGGATTCATGACGAAGGGTATTTTTGAATAAATTTCTTCCAAAATGGTGTTCTCATGCCAATACACTTGCTTAGGTCCAGAATGGAATCCATAGAATTTTTGAAGGAGATATGACATCATCAAATTTTTTGTGCGGATTGGTGAATGCTTCATCACCAAAGAAGAAAAAATGAAGGATAAGGAGTGGATTTCATCCCACTTCACTTTCAATGCATTTTAGTGTCGGATTGGCATTTCATAGTTTCTGAAGCATGAAAGGTGATGTCATCAATTTTAAAAGCGGAATGGCACTATGTTCTCTCCCCACCATTATATCAAGCTTATGTTAGATTAAATCATAGCCATACGATTGGGGAGATCGACGGTTGAGATTTTACCAAGAATTATGAAGCATATAAAAGGGATCTCTCACCAAAATTGAAAGTACAATTAGTTGGAGGAGGAAGCCGAAGCATCGAGGGTTTCAAGAAGATAAGAACTAGAGATGGTTGCAGATCGATGATGGTAGAAGGTTTTCAAGATAGATCAATGATGCATATGCAGTCTCCAACGGTCATAACTTTAGTTAGTGCCAAACAACCAGCAAGTTGTAGAGGTTTCAAGCTACCATGGTGGTCCACTTGCAGTGGATTTCTCAAAGGTTGAACCAGTAAGAGAATGCCAACAAGAACTCTCTATTGAGCTGTTAAAATTTAATCTTTGTAATGTTCCTTATTATTTTAATATTTTCAAACTATAAATAGAGGTCGAACCCTCATTTTTAAGGGTCGGCTCTAGTGTGTTTGCCTATGCTACTATAAATATTCCCAAGGGCTAATGAAAGGAGCATTACATTGATTTTTACCTCAAATTTTGTGTCTTCATAATTCGATATCAGAGGTTCGAATTCTTAAGTTGTATTTCTATGAATACTTGAATGGTTAGTTTGTGCCAAATTAATGGATTACTAACTGCTAGGGTAATTGAAATCTACTTTTGAATTAGATCTTTGTTGTTAGAGAGTGCATTTCTATAAAATCTAGATATTGATTAATTTTGCTATTTGGATTATCATTGTTTAGATATTGAAATTGTTGTCTGCAATATTTCTCTACTATTCTTTAATGAATGAAAGTGCATTTAATTTGGGATAATGTTGATCTAAGTAATGTGCATTCAAATTGGTTTATGGGAGCTTTTTGCTGTAGTAACAATGTTTTTAGCCTATCCATCCACTATTGTTCACATTTTATAACCCTAATATTTTCTTACCCTAATCTCTAAAACCCTAAGTGAGCATAATTGTGTCAACACCCTGTTTAAGTTGACGAGGAACCAGCCTACTCTGGAGGTTGGATTTGAAACCCCTATTTTAGTCCATCCAATGTTGAGTGTTGAGTTGTAGCTATCGGGTGCATGCCTGGATAGAAAGTAGGAAGATAGACAACCATAGTATTGAGTAAAACTTGATGCAATTCAGTGCCCAATAGTAACATTGGATATCAAGGCTCCCACGATATTAATACAATATTATTTCTTCACTGTGCAATATCTTTTGTGTTGTTTTCTATTTTGTTATCTTGGTGTTGTTGATTTTTTACTTTACAAAAACATTGGCTATAATATAGCTAAGTGGAAATGCATAATATCCTAATAAAATATAATGTTTTTGCTATTTTAATTATGTTTACCCATTAAATTATTCCTTGCTTCTTTCTCTACATCCTCTAGTTAGATGAATCACCTCATGCTCAACATATGTCTCTTCAGTTCATCAGGTGGATTCAACATTACATTCAACAATAGGATTTGATGTTGTATTTGGTGATGGCTTACTATTGTTTAGAATAGCACCTTCCTAACTTGATCATTGATATTGATGACCTTATTTTCTCTTCTTCTAGTTGGATAATTCACTCATTCTCAAGTGTGACTCAGGTTACCTTGAGTGAACTCTATTTCTTATCTTAGATGATTGGTTTGCCTTTCCTTAGCTTTGATGTTGATCAACCTTGTTGTAGGTGTCTGGTTCACCTTATCTTTGTTTTATATGGTTTGTCTATATAGGCGATTGGTTAACCTTCCTTCTATTCTATAGATGGTCCATGCAAGTGATCAATTCACCTTCCATTTGCTCTATGGATGGTCCACTTCTATGTAGGTGACCGGTTCACCTTAGTATCTTTCACTTTTATTTTATTCTTTAAGCTCTTATATCCTTTTAACATTGTCTCTAGGAGCTAAATCTCATGCATTGACTACACTATAGTTGACTGAATGGCCTATGTTCTTTGTTGCTTCTAGGTTATGGCAAAATGACCCAAATTTTTATATTGTTCTTTGGTGATATTTGAATGGGTTACATTTATATGCTCTGGTGATGGTTGAATGTCCCATGTTTATATTCTCTGGTGATGGACAAATGGCCCATGTTTGTACGCTCTAGTAATTGCCAAATGACCCACGTTTTTGTGCTTTGGTGATGACCAAATAACTCATATTTCTATGCTCTAGTGATGGTTGAATGACCCATATTTATGTGCTCTAATTCTGGCCAAATATCCTATACTTCTACACCACTTTTTATTGAGATAGCCAAATGAATTGCTCTTCTTCAGTAGTAAATTTTAGGCCTTTATCTCTTATTTTAACTTCTCAAGCCACTCTTCTACTTACTTGGATTCTAGAGCCATTTTTCCTTTAATTTATGCTTTTGAAATTGACTCTATAATATTGGCCTCATGGGCCTGTCTCTGCAGTATTGGACTTTAGGCTTCAAGAAATTTTTAGAAGATACTTCCCTCTTTTCTATTCTACAATATCTTAGCTTTATTTCTTTTCTTCAAATGTGTCAAGGTCAATATGAACTTATTATTATTTTCTTTGATACTTTCTTCTATCTATCCTAGGAATCTTTGAATGCTTCTCAATCTGCCACAACATAAAAGCTACAACTTTTATCTATCTTTATAGGAAGCTTCTCAAACTTTTTTTCTGTAACTCTATATCTTTTCTAAAATCTTCAATGTCTCAGGTCATACATAAGAACCCAATATCAATGTCAAAGTGGCACTAAATGTCCCCGAATGATAAAATATATTTTGATTTAATTTTGCCTTTCAATCAATGTCCAAATTTTTCTTCTAATTTGGCCCCTTATATTTAATATAGTTGAGTCCTAGTCTTCATCGGTTTTCCTTCAACCTAGTGGAAATACTCTAGACTTCTCTACTCAATAAGACCTTTAAAATAAATTCCAAGTCTTCATTGATTTCAAAGTGGATAAAATCTAAATCAACTTTATAAAATGTGGACAAAGCAAATTTATAATGGTGGCTAAATAAATAAATGACTTTAGCAAACTAGACACAGTCTAGTGGTAGCTCTGATACCACTATTGGTTTTTTAAGTCTTATTACCACAAAATATCATAAGTTATATCACAATATTACACATGTCCCAAATATAAAATAGCTACAATAATAAAGGTCGAATATAATATTACAATGAGTAGAAATATATGAACAAATTAATGTGTATATCAAGGTTTATAATAAATCAGATAACCTTCATTTATATATAAAATATGAATGCAAATAGCTTGATTCATTCATGTACTATGCATGAAGAACACTTAATATTAATTCCTCAAAATGTATACAATATTTATTGCTCCTCTTCCTATTATAGCTTTGATTATCAATACTTAATTCTTGATTGAATTGATTTCCTACAGAGCATTGTCTCCATAATATAGAAATAGTAATGTGAGTCTTCAAGTACTTTACTATTGCTCTCCAAATGCCAAGTCTCATGAATATTGGCTTATCAACTTACCACTTGCATACTTGATGGACACTTGACTTTACAACCATTGCACACATCTACATGAATCCTAGAATCCTACATGCACTCCTAATCTAGGACAATTGTGAATATCCTTACATTACATATTTGCACTCTTACATACTAGAAAATTTTACAAAATATCTCTTACATGACACTTGTGCATTACTAGAACATTGACACTTACATAAAAGGGAAAATATAAATCACACCCTAAACTAAAAACTCAACCCTAATCTATTACATATTTATAAATGTACCATGAAGGTCCCATGGGGGTACATTTGAATGTACCAAATAATTTAATATTCCTAAACAATAGATCCATTAGAATAAGATCTCTTAGAGGATGAGACCATTTTATTAGAATATTAAAATGAATCTTATTTAGATGATGAGGGGACTAGTCCATAAAATTTTGTGTAAAGATGAGGATGAAACCTCTAAACCTTTGTTGCTTGTGTCACTATAGGATAACAAATTTACTTTGACACGTGAACAAAAAAGGAACCTCCTCTCCCCTTTCAAATGTTCTTTTAACAACATCATTTATATAGGGATCACTTTCAATGAAAACACTATAATCATACATTCCATGCTACCCCACCAGTATCCTTTAAACTCACTGATAAGTAAAAGAGTTAATTAAATTCTTCCAAGCACCAAGAAAATAGAAATACAACCACGAAATTTTTTCAACATCAATAGTTGGTTGTTGGATGTTAAAGAGGATAAATTATCTAATGTATTAAGCTAACGTATTAATACCTTTGCATGGTAATATAGTTATATGAAGGGAATCCACCCTAATATATGCACTCATAGGATTTACACTACTAAGAAGAAACTTGTTTGACAACCCTAAAGGAGGAAAAATCCTATTTGAGGGATATGGTAAAGATAGAGATTGTGAAGCTATTAGAAAATATTTATTTACACAATTTCTAATAGCCAATGGGTCTCACCATTGGTTATTATTACTAAAAGAAAAAAAAATGAATGTGTGTGTTGATTATAGAGAACTTAACAAATCCACACAAAAAAATAATTTTCTATTACCTTTCATAGAACGGGTAATTGATATCCTCTCTAGAAAATATACTCCTCTTTCCTAGATGGTTTTAGTGGGTACAATTAAATATAGGTGGTATCAAAATATCAAGATAAAATTACTTTAACATGCCCTTGGGGAACATTTGCTTATAAAGTCTTACCATTTGGATTATGCAAAACTCTTGTAACTTTCCAGTGAGTGGTTTTCACTATTTTTGTGGATATTACTAATGAATGTGTTGATATATACATGGAAAATTTCACAATATATGAGATAACCTTCTATGAATCTCTTCATAATTTGGATAAGTTCTTACCTGATGTGAATCTCATAATCTATCTCTAAGCAACAAAAAGTGATTAATGATGATGAATGAAGGTATCACACTAGGGCACCATATCTTGGCAAAAAGCATAAAAGTAGACCCTAAGAACATAGAAGTTATAAACCAATTTCCTGCACTAATGACTCATATCAACATTCGGATCTTCTTAGTAAATATTGGCTATTACATGTAGTTTATTGAAAATTTTAGCAAACTCATCGCTCCATTATTCACTCTCCTTATGAAGGAAGTTGAGTTTAAATGGGTCAAAGAATGTTATGATATATTCAAAGCTATCAAGGATACCACTATACTCATATTAAGAGCACCTAATTGGAATCTCCTATTTCATATTTATATTAATGCTTCCAATTCCATAATTGATGCAATCCTTGGTCAACAAGGTGAGGAAAATGAAAAATTATGTTTTTTACTATATTAGTAAAAATTGAATAGGTGCTAAAAATAATTACACCACAACTAAAATATAATTTCTAGTAGTAGTCTATGCCATCAACAAGTTTCATCACTATATCATATGTTACATTGTATATGTACATATAGACCACTCTACAATTAAATATTTAACGAATAAACCAATGGTGAGTGGATGAGTGATCAAATGGATATTGTTACTCCAAGAATTTGATATCACTATTATAGATAGACCTGTTATATCAAACATGGTTATCGATTTCTTGTCAATATTAAACACTACCAAAGAAAATGAAACAATGGAAAAATATTTTCTAGATGAATATTTGTTCACAATATCAACACACCCTCCATGTTTATAGATAGTTCTAACTATTTTGTGATCAAGAATATTCCTTACCACCTTACTCCAAATGAAAGTCAAGTTAGTTTAACAAAGTTCATATTTTAATGGACAAAGGGATTATTATTTAAATATGGAACTGATCATGTTTTGTGAATGTGTGTAATGGAATACAAGGTCTATGATGTAACGATCCCATCACAACACCTTTTTTTTAATTCTCATTTGATTATTGTAATGATACACTTCCAATGTGGGGATCCCTTTATAATGCTATTTGTAATATTTCATAGTATTAATTAACTCTTCTTGTAATGGAATACAAGGTCTATGATGTAACGATCCCATCACAACACCATTTTTTGTAAGCTCTTGCCCATCCATCATGACTATTAGGTATATTTTTTGTGTTTTCCATTTTTTGCTTGTCCTTTATTTAAAATAAAAATAAAAAATACAATCCTTTCTTTTTTGTAATAGTTTTTTAGGTTAGAAACCTTGCATCAAGGTTTTTAAAATTTTATTAAGGATATGTCATTATTGGCTAAGCTAGATAGCCCATAAAATATCTAATGAAGAGAGGGTTGATCAAGATCTAATATCCAGGCCTTAGACAACACCCACCTATGGAATTGAGATCCCATGTATATTTAGGTATATTGGACGATCACCTAAGGTTAGGAAAAACTTGTATCCATTAGGTAGTATTTTTGCCTTATATTATCCATAGTACACCAGACATAGCATTCAAAAATATTACCCTTCCATACTACCAAAGAGATGGGTAGTGTGCTCAAGGGTATGTGTGGAATCCTCCTTGGGTAGTGGCCTAAAATATTGGTTTGAGCACTATTGTTCATCACTGTAGTATAATAGAGGACCTATGGGTATTACATACACCTTTTCCTAGCATACCTTGGTTATTTCAAGAGTTTAACCTACAAAAAATAAACCTTTCTATTCTATTTAACTTGCAACCAAAAATTTATCCTATAAAAAATGAGCATACAGAGGAGACTTCTCTATCATGAAAAATTGCATGCACAAAGGAAAAAATTGGTGAAATAAATAAAAATAGTCAACGTAGATTTTGCAAGTGTCAATAACAATTAGGAATTATTTTAGTAATAGTCGGGTCAATATTGTAAGTGGTAATAACAATTGTATGTAATAGTTAGTAATGATAGGGTTGTGAGTGACAAAAACATAATAAAAATGTTAGTATAGGAAACCTCAGTTAGTAACTTAACAATATAAGTACCCATAGTGTAGGTGAAAGTATAGTTTTAGGAGTGGTTAGTAGTTAGAATAGACAGGGCAGAGTTGGTTGACATAGAACCTAACTTTTGAACCCAAATTTTAGAGAAAAAGCTGACCACATATCTAGAATCATCAAAAAATAATATAAAAAATATAGGCATGTTCAAAATTAGTGTTATGGGATATAGATCATTGTGACCATCCTTTTGAGTTGATCAATTTGATATATAACACCCAAGAACTTTTTTAGACTTCTTACTAATAATAGTAACCCCCAAAATCATACTCTATTTTTAGTAAGTCAATGGAAGTTGTTCAAAAAACTCCAAAATGTCTAGTGGTACTCATGGACACCAAAAGGAGGTTGAGAAAGCCCACTCCTTGGAAGAAATAGGAACCACAATTAATGCCCTTATGGAAATAATGAATTTTATGAAGGATGACATACAAGGTTTAAGAAGTGTCTACTTCACCTCCAAAGCCAACTTTGAAGAACACTTCTTAGAGATTGAGGCAATAATTAAGGATGGCCCAAAGGTATTTGAGCATCATGATATTGAACCTCCTGGTCATGGGAAAGGTATCCATAAGGACAAGGAAGACCTTATATATTTCCTTAACAAAGATACTCCCTTTACGATGGACAAATTGGGCTTTCCTAATTTCAATGACAAGGATGCAAATGGATGGTTATGTCATGTAGATCAATTTTTAAACTTTAAAATATCCCTAAATATTTTTGGATAACTATGACCTCTTTCAACTTTGAATATGAATCCTTACAGTGGTACCAATGGTTACAACACACAGTTCTTGATCTCTCTTGGGAAATTTTTGAGTCCCAATTAGTTACTCATTTTGGCCCTAGTCAGTATGATGACTTTCAAGGAGCATTGACCAAGTTGATACAAACCTATACAGTTTGATACTACCATACCCAATTTGAAAAATTGGCTAACAAAATCAAGGGGTTGAATGAAGGGTTTATTATAAGCTATTTCATTAGTGGTTTGAAGGATAATATCAAGGACAAGGTCAATATTTTCAAAGCACAAAAAATGATGCATGTCATAATCTTGGCATGGTTGGTCAAAGAAAAATTCTTAGGTCAAAGTAGGATATCTAAATTTCCACAAAACAAACCGTCATTTCCTCCCAAGTTACCAACCAATAATAAAAATAAAATTGCTCCCCACAAATGCTTGACACACCTAAGGTTTATGTTATAATTGTGATGAAAAATATGTTCAAGGGCATAGGTGCACCCAAAATAAGTTTTTTTTGATAGATGTAGAAGATCCAATAAACAGTGAACAAATTGATACAAAATTATAACTAGTAGAAGAACCACCTCAAAATAATGATGAAATGCATCAAGAATCATAGCCCAAAAAAATTATCCAGGCTCTAGCAAGGATTACTACTCCACAAAACATGAAAGTTGTGGGGTTTTTCAAAGACCAAAATCTTATAATACTTATCAATTTAGGAATCACACACAACTTTATTGATCCTTGAATTGCCAAGCAGGCCAATTGTTACATACACACATGAAATTCCTTTGAGGTTATGGTGGAAAATGGAAGGACTTTGTATTTTAAAGTAAAATGTCACAATGTTAAATTGAATATAAGGGATTATAAGCTCAAAAATGATATGTTTGCCCTTCAATTAGGGGGTTGTGATATTGTGTTAGGAGCTCATTGATTAGGTACTTTGGGAACCATTTCATGGAATTTTGTAGAGTTATGAATACAATTTTCATAGAATGGAAGATATTACACTCTTCATGGTTCACAAGTAGGGCCTCCTTAGGTTATCAGCTCAAATTATATGGAGAATTATTTGAAAACATCTTCTCATGGTAACATCACTCAAATATTTGCAATCCAACCAACCAGTTTATAAGTGTACCAAATTCTAGAATATTTGCAACTTGTTCAGATAAAGCACAATGCAGTTTTTGTCAAACTAATAAAATTACCACCACATATCTCCCATGATCATGCCATTCCATTGGTACCTGATAGTGTACCACCTAAAATTATGGTATACTAATACCCTCATGCCCTTAAGTCAAAAATAGAGAAGTTAGTACAAGAGTTGTTAAAAGTTGAAATCATTTGGCATAGTAACAACCCTTATTATTCTCCTATATTATTGGTATGAAATAAATATGGGTATTAGAGATTATGTATAGATTTTTTTGAGCTCAATAATATCACCATTAATGATAAGTTTCCTATCCTTATGTTTAATGAATTACTGGATGACCTACATGGGGTTATGTTTTTCTCCAAATTAGATCTTCTCTCAAGATACCATCAGATCAGAATCAAGGATGAGGATATACCCAAAAGAGCATTTCCCACTCATGAGGATCATTATGAAACCTTGGTTATGTCATTTGGATTGACCAATGCACCTTCCACATTTTAAATCCTCATGAACAACATCTTCCACCAATTCCTTGATAAATTCATTTTAGTTTTCTTTGATGATATCATGGTTTTAGTCATTCTTAGGAAGAGCACCTCATCCATGTGGACTAGGCTCTACAAATTTTGGTACAACATCAAATTTATGCTAAGAGATCTAATTATTCTTTTGGGTTGACTGACGTAGAGGATTTGGGACACATTATCACCAAGGATGGAGTTAAAGTCAATTCTAAGAAGATTCAAGTTGTTCAAGAATGGTCGAAACCTCACACTCTAAAGGGTCTTCATGGATTTTTGGGCCTCATAGGGTATTACCACAAATTTATCCATAACTATGGAAAAATTATTGCTCCTTTAATAACCATGTTAAAGAATAATTATTTTACTTGGATAGATCCACATGATAAGGCTTTCCTTGATTTGAAGAATGCTATGACAACCACTCCCATATTAGCAATGCTTAATTTATCCAAGCCCTTTGTAATTTAAAGTGATGCTTCTGACGATGATATCAGATCTGCATTGATGCAAGAAGGGTTCTTTATGGACTTCACTAGTAAAGTGCTTTCAAGCAAAAATCTAGGTAAATCAACTTATGCTAAGGAGATGCTTGCAATTTTGCATGTGGTTACTCACTAGCGGCCTTATCTCATTGGCCAATATTTCTCCATTAAAATGAATCATCAAAGTCTTAAATACTTCCTAGAGTATTAGGTTTCCACCCTCAAAAAACAAAAGTTGATCTCTACGCTTATGGGCTATGATTATGATATTACCTATAAAGAGGACAAAGAGAACATTGTGGCAGATGCTCTCTCTCACCAAATTGAGGCTCAAAGTATGTTATGTGTAATTTATTAACCCATATCATAATGCATAAAACCTCTTCAAGAAGAGGTGCTTAAGGATTCAAATTTGTAAACTTTGGTTGCCTCATTTCAAATGGAGCCTATATTGTGTCTAATATAGACTTGGGATGGACAAGATTTGTACTATCTTTGGTGCCTTGTTCCTTGCACATCTCCAATTCATGAACTCATCATGAAGGAAATGCATGCTTCACCTGATGCAAGCCATTTAGGATTCCTCAAGACATATGAAAGGATTAAGTAAAATTTTTTTGAAGGGTATGAAGAAGGAAATTTATAATTGTATGGCCAAGTGTGACATTTTTCAAATGATGAAATAATAAATAGCACCTTCCTTAGGAACTCTTCAGCCCTTACCTATTCTAAATTAGGCCTGGATAGATATTTCCATGGACTTTATTTAAGGCTTACCTAAATCAGGAGGTAAATAAATTATTTTCATGGTTGTGGATCATCTCACAAAGTATGCATATTGTATCCCATCAACCATCCTTACACAACCTTTATAGTCACCCAATTTTTCCTTGATTCTATCTTTCATCTTCATGGCATTCCCACCTAAATTGTGTTCGATCATGACACTACCTTCACTACTAATTTTAGGAAATAATTGTCTATGAGATCATCCATAAATGGATGGTCAAACATATATTATCAATAAATGTTTGGAGATCTATCTTCAATGTTTTCGATCCTACATAGTGGGTGAAGTGGCTTCCCTTTGCTGATTGGTGGTATAACACTTCTTATCACACCATGACCTAGGTCACCCTTTTGAAGTATTTTATGACCAAACTCCATCAACATCCTCTTTATATATTCCAAGCAGCTCCAAGGTCCATGTTGTTGACACTACACTCCACTAACATGTCGAAGTCCTATTTTAACTGAATCTAAATTTAGAATTGGTTGGATGCACCAATAAACTAATTAATGTTGTATAGAGCATAGTTTTGAATTCAAATATATGGTCTTACTCCACTTGCAAACTTATAAATAGTCATCCCTCCAGATTGGTAGGTGCCAAAAGTTCACTACCAAATATTGTGGTCCCTACCAGATCTTATAATGAATTGGTGCCACTACCTACAAATTGGCCCTATTGTCTACATCCAAGATTCATCCTATATTTCATGTATCCTCTCTCAATAAGATATTAGGAAATAACATACATGTTCAATATACTTTACCTAAACTGAATGAAGAGGATTCTATCTTACTCGAGCTAGAATAGATTTTGGACTGCTAGACATGGACTGTTCACAACCGTATAATCACGTAGGTTCTTATTCAGTGGTGAGGATTATAGCTAGAATATGTTATGTGGGAATCCCTCTAGTAGCTACAACACCATTTTCCTCATCTATAACTTTGAGGAAAAAGCTTTTTTGAAGGGGAAGGGCATGTTAGGACCCCATCCTAACACCATTTTGTAATTCTCATTTGATTATTGTAATGACCCACTTCCAATGTGGGGATCCCTTTATAATGTTATTTTGTAATATTTTGTAGTGGTATGTGGCAAGTAAGGCACCTAGACAAGTGGTGCCATTTCATGTAACCTTTATCAAGAATGTAACCAATATTTGGTAGAAGATTCTAGCTCGAGTGGCATTTTGCATGTAAGCAAACTCTTGAGCTTAGGGTTAAGGTTGCATGAAGCATATATTTAAAAGGAGGGAATCCATGAACGATTGTATTTTTTTGTAAATTAATGAAATTATTGAAGAGGTTACCTCCTCGAAGAGGCTCACTATTCTATGTTGTTTTTGAGATTGTTGATTATGCAATTACTTTTCGCATTGTGATATTTGATGAATTTATGTTTTATTTATAATATTTGTGTGAGTGAGTCTATTTTTAATAGTAGATTCCTAACATATGATATATTTTAGGTATGTCGTGATGAACCTTTTGAAGGAATTTACTCCATAAAATGAACCACACAAAAGATTCTTGGAGCAGGATACTACTAGCCTTAACTTCATAAGGATGTGAAGAAATATATTTTCCATTGAAATCAATGTCAAAGAATGGGAAAACCTATGACACAAAATGAGATGCCTCTTCAACCTTAGATAGTTATAACAAAATTTATGAAATGGGGTATGGTTTTTATAGGACCTACTAATCCACAATATCAAGGAAAAAAACACATCCTAGTGCGCACAAACTATGTGACTAAATGGGATGAAGTGGTTGCTCTCCAATACACTCATGGGCAAAAGTGGTTGATTTCTTATATGAACACATATTTTAGAACTTTGGTTCTCCTTGTAATATTATTTCAGATCATGGACCCCAGTTTGCATCGATAGTTATACACTCATTCATGGAATATTAACAGGTAAAATATAAAATTTCCTCACCATATCACCCATAGGTCAACAATAAAGGAGAAGTTACCAATAGGAAATTAAAAAACATCTTGAAAAAAATAGTATCTTCACATATAAAAGACTAGGCCAAATATTATTTTAATTTGTGTGGGATTATACTATTACTTGGAAATCCACCACTGGATTCACCCCTTATGAGCTAGTCAATGGAAACTAAATTGTTTTACCTATTGAATTTGAATTGCAAACTTTATGCATTACACTTGAGGTGGGTATTGAGTTGTCATAGGTAGAAAAGATATTTGTAGCTAAATGCACCTGATGAGCTACAAAGGGATGCCCTTCACCAAATAAAGGTTATTCAACAACAGTGGAAGGCATGGAACTCTAAGCACATCAAAAGTAATAAGTAAAATTAAGGTTATTATGAACTCTTGTTTGATTCATATTATCTTTATTTCAAAGCTCTAGACTATATGGATTGGATCATACAAGATTGATCAAGTTTTTGATAATGTTGTATAATTGATACTTGTTGATGGCTCAAGGTAACATATGGTTGTGAATGGACACAATTAAAACTAATATAATAAACCAATGAGAATGGAAGAGTTCTCTACCTACTTACTCTCACAATATTATATTTATGTTGTGGGAGAGACCTCTTCTCTCACCATGGATGAAAAATTATTAGTTCCTTCTATATCTAAAAAAAATAAATATAGTGGTGAAAACCCCTTTAAGGGCACCATTAGGCTAAAAATAGTATGGAAACATTTTTTTTTTTTAAAGTGAAAAACCCCTTGCAGAGCCTCCTTGGTCTGAGATACCATGAACATGGGGTTCTACACCGTCAAAGTCACCCGGGGGTCGCACCTGACCCTGCCCGCACCAACATTATCAATTGGATTTTAGATACCCAATTCAAATTTTTGGTAGGGTGGATATTTGAACCTGGGACCTCCCTTGGAGGATTGCCCTCTCCTCTCCAACTCACCTACAACACCTAGGTGTATGGAAACCTATTTTTGGTATACTAGTCTTGTGAAAAAAAAAATTATGCAAATAATTCATGGACAAAACTAGGGTATAAGTGGACTAAAAAATAGAAATGGTGGTCTCTTATGTGTAAAAAAAATAGTACAAGACTAATGGATATTTGGTTCCTCCTATATGAAGCTCATAAGACCCTACTCTTTGAAAGTATTTTACACCATCAACTCTAATGAGGTACACATTTTTCTTATTTGCTTTGTTGAATCTAAATATTTAGTGTAAGTTGTGATTAATCCAGGTTATGATGCACGAAAGAAGGATCATATGATTCACAATGAAAGGTTATGCATTAACATTCACTTGAGTATCAAACTCATCTAATGGTAGATTATTTTTGTGGTATAGAACTGGACTCATTTGGCACCAAAATGAAAAAAAAATAGGAATAGGTCATGACAATAAGAATATAGGTCATGATGATTTGATGTCTAATAAGGTGGCATGATTACCAAAAGTTCTTAAATATAATAAATGAAGAGGGTAAAATCCACGACCACATGAATGAAAAATGGTGTATGCCACCTATACCCACCATCATCCCATTACCTATAATATAATCTGAATAAGCATTGGTCCATGTGAGGGCATGTGATACACAATTAATTTTTAAGAGGAAGTGCATGTGAGCATTCCTTAGAATGATGGGGGAGCATCTAAAGCATATGACCACAAAATTTGATGTCATAGGCAGTGATGGTGAAGACAATAGAGGCCATGTGTTTGAGAGAGTGAGGTTTGTTGTAGTATAAGGATGGAAAAAGAGTCCCATATATTAAGTTTATTAAGTATGAAAGTACAACAAGGTATCCATAGAAGATCCACTACCATGATACCCAAAATTTAATGTTCGAAGAAAAAATAAAAAAAGAGGAGACTTCTTTCATTCATTGCCACCCTAGTAAATCACTATACAATGTACCACCATAGTATTACCATCACCTCTTCTACATCCATTCTCTATAGAAACATTGGAAATAAACACAGAGCCAAACCCAATAATGTAGAACAACTACTCTAGGACACTGAGGCAATAAACATATTCCACATAACGTGGTGGCTACAACTTTTTTAGCACTTTGATGGAAACCATGCACAATTGAAAAAGGAGTTTGCTGAGAACTTGTGTAATAGGGTTTCTAGCATGTGCAGCATAGATTTTTTCTTACTCCTAAAACTATCAAACAAGCCTCAAGGATTCCCCATGCAAGTAAAAATTTCTTCAAAAATATCTATACAATGCTTAAGTTATTTTCACAACTTCAAGAGGAAGTTGATTCTAAACCAAAATTTGATCTCTATGGAGATAAAATGTACAAGGGTTTAAAAAAAATAATACTTGCATGCCCCTAGGATGTAGTGGCACTATGGATGATGAAATTCATGACATGCAACAATCAATTTGTAAAACTCTTAGAACCACAAGTACAAATCCATCTATAGTGAGGTGAGCATCAACCCAAGCATCACATTACTTCATATTTGTATTTAAACTATTTTTTGCATGATATGACCATTATATATCAAGTTAGAAAACTTCACAACTTGATTAAGTTTATTTGGAGTTGCCATTGCAAGGTAGGAAAAAGGAGGAAATTAAATATCAAAGATTTTTGGCAAAATTTGAACAAGAATTCCAACCTTAGGCTTCACCTTTGAATGCATCATGATATCAAATCCTTTAGGATGGAAATAATCCCTAAAAATATAGAACCTTTAGAAGCTCCAACACATGTAGAGGATGACCAAAGGCCTAAGGGGTTGAGTTATTTTGAAGAGAATATTTAGGAGCATGGGATGGATGAAGGGAATCAAGAACAGGGATAATCCACCAATGTATAAAATAGTATTCTTGAGTTATATAAAGCAATAGACTAGACTGAATCACAAGCATCTTCTTAGACCATAGGGTAGATAGAGACACTACGATCCTCCAAAGCACATTATTTGAAAACCCTTTAAAAAAAGAGGGGTTGAAATAGAGTGAGATCTAAGGTGCTTTCAAATTATGAAGACATGTGTTTTAGGAGAAGGATGTGGTCTATCATCAAAATACATGGTGGGTATATTCAAACAATACAATAATAGCTAATTTTGGTAGATGGTATAAACTAGCAAGAGATGGTGGTAATTAGTGAGAAAATAGAAACTCTATTATCTCCATAGTCATTGAAACAAACACAAGAAGGGGGCTCATAAGAAGCATATGAGGAAATATCAAAATATGCATTTATGAAAAAATCTCACTCACCAATACCCTTTGAGAATTATTAACCACCAATCCTATAATTAGATATGCAAGTGGAAGTTGAATTGATGAACACCATAAACCCAAGTGGAAAAGGCAGTAGTTGTCTAATGCCACCACAAAAAGATAATACAAATTTGAATAATTTGGATTTGGAAGTAGAAAATTGATCATTTTGTCTCTATATATGTGATTTGTAGTATTTAGAAATTTATTGAAGGACAAGAATGAGCACAAATCTAACTCAAGGATCAATTAGTCATGGCACAAATCTAACTTGTGGTTTGTGAAGAATTATTTTATTGGAAATTATTTTGTTCCATTTGGAGTTAAAAGGTTTTTGAAAGAGTATTTTATTGACAAGTGATTTATGTTATTTTAAGGAAAAAGGATTTGATTCTTTCCAAAGTTCTTTTTGCCATTAAAATTGATCAAAGAGGTTTTGAGTTATTTTGATGGAAGTTGAAATTATTTTAGTTGGGAGTTTATAAGGTGTTATTGGATAAATATTTTATGTATGTTGTTGATTGTTTTTTAAAGGTGGAGTGATAATGTGTAATTGAGTTTTTGCATTATATTGTAAGAAATATTTATCTTCTAACCTCTTTAAGTTTGGCATAAAAGTGATTGTGGTTGTGGCATATTTACAAGATCCCTTCACAATTAAGAAAAATGTATGAGCACATTCTTCCATAGTTGAGTTAATTGATTGGTTTTCAAGAAAATAAGTTTGGAGTGAAAAGGACTTGATTAGGGTTTCATTTTTTAGAGTGTTTGAGTTAATGCTTCAAGGTTTTCTAGAATAAATATTTGTTGTTAAAACCCTATTTTATAAGCATTGTTGTTGAAGCCATTGGTTGTGTGAATAACTTGAGTTAGGATTTTTAAAATAACATGAGTATCATTGTTATGTGAAGATTATTTATAAGCATTATTGTTGAAGTGAATTGTTGTGCAATGAACTTGAACTAGGATTTGAAAATAACACGAGTATCATTGTTATGTGAGATTTATTGTTGAGCATTATTAGAAATAGTATGAGTTGGTTGATATATGCTTGGACTAGGGTTTAATGGGAAAGGGGTGTTTTATCAAGTGATTGGTTGAGTAGAGTTGATTGAGCCTAGTCAAGTGGTTGTGTGAAGTGATCGTTCAAGTTCCTTAAAATAAACTACTCTATATTTTGTTTTGAGTTGAGAAAGAGATTGAGCACCGAGAGTAGAACATATTGAGTCTCTAATAATTCTCTTTATGTTTCTATGATATTGGACAAGTTATGTATGGAATTTTTGAGCATATTTGAGCAAGTTCTGTGTGGACTTGTTGAGCATATTTGAGAAAGTTTTGTGTGGACTTGTTGAGGAAATTTGAGCAAGCTCTGTGTGGACTTGTTGAGCAGGTTTGAGAAAATTCTAAGTGGACTTATTGAGAATATTTGAGCAAGTTTCGTGTGGAATTTTTGAGAATATTTTAGCAATTTTTGAGAGGAATTTTTTAGCAAATTTAAGCAAGTTTTGAGTGGACTTGTTGAGAAAATTTGTGCTATACCAAAGAACTATGTTTAGTGTAGATTTGAGACAGAGCTTTGGATGTAACAAATCAAAGAGGAAAATGGTCTCTAGTGGATAGAGATACATCATCTAGGGTAGTGAGGATAGGTCTTGTGAGTGGGAACAAGAGTCTTCCGTGGAGAGAGATCCACAAGCCAGTGCAATGGAGGTAGTAGTCTTCTAGAGGATCACCAGCCAGAGTAGAGGAGGAGTTCTCCTGTGGATAGAGATCCATGAACTTGATTTAGAGGATCATAATATACTTCAGATTGAGGTCCATAAACATTGTAATAGGGAAAGGATTCCAAAGATATTTATCGAGAAAATTTTAGTGAAAGATTTTCTTCGTGGAGTAGCCCACATTGGGTGAACCACATAAATTGTGGTGTCTCTATTGTGTGTGATGATTTGTAGATTTATTTTGTTATTATTGATATTTCCATTGATTATATTGATTAATATTGTTTGGGAAATAAAAGTAAAAAGTGATCTTATACTATTCATCCCCCCTCTCATTATAAGCTTGTGTTTTTCAATTGGTATCAAAGTTGGTTCCTTCGAAAAGGGTTTAACAACTTGAAGGAAGATCTTACAAGAACACAAATGGCAAGGAAAGGCAAAATTAGAACCATGAGACACAAGAATAAAAGAACACACATGGTCATGAAATAAAAGGAATATGAATTCAATATTGTTGTTTTGGGAGGAAAAATAGAAATAGATTCAAGAGATGAATCAAGCAATGGATAAATAACCAGGTTGATAAATTTTTGTATCAGATGTAGGAATATAGGTCACCATGCAGCTTATTGTCCACAAGAAGGTGAAGAATATTTTTTTGTGGTCAACTCGACCATGATGTAGGTTATTGCAATGGGTTTAGTAGCGGTGAAGATGAAGATGATATTTTTGGAAATGAAATCCTAGAGGTTGGTTCAAGAAAGGATAACAGGGATAATAAAAATAGGTATGAAGAAAAAACTCTACTTTCAGTATTAGAAGAAAATGCTCCTATAGAAGATCAAAGAAATAAAGAAGAGGAAGATTTAGAAAAAGAAAAGGAGGAAGCCACTCTTAAGTAACTTGTTGAATTTAAAAGAGAGAATTTAGAATTGAAGGCTCAAATACAAGAAGATGAAAAATGTAAGATAAAGATTCTACAAGATCTCTTTGACTTGAGAGATAAAGTTGAAAAGGTAAGAAAATTTGAAGAAGGTATGACTAAAAATTCAAAGGTAAAAAGGATAGAATATGAAATACTTATGGTTAATCTTGAAGAATTAAAAAGGGAGAACTCATGATTAAGAGGTCAATCTCAAGAATATGAGAAAGCAAACTTCAAAATCAAGGTTGAAGAGGCAAGAGGGATTGAAGAATGTATGGCTAAGAAATTTAAGGTAAAATATTTAGAGTGTGAAAGAATAGAACATGAGATAGTTTCATTAAGGATGGAAGTAAAAAGTTCTAATGAAAAGCTACACAAGTTTGAGAAAAATTCAAAGACTTTAGATAGGACTTTCAATGCTTAAAGGTCATCAGTTACCATTACATGACTTAGTTCTAAAGAATAAAAAGGGAAACATGAAGCAGGAAAAGGAGAGTCAAGCTCAAACGCCAAAAAAGAAGAAGCATAAAAATAATTAAGTAAAAGAGAGAGTGAGACTTCTAAGGATAAGTTGGACAATAGAAAGTTCAACAAGGAAAGGAACAATGCACAAGTAAGGAACATATGGAACATGAAATAGGTAGAAGAGACTAAGAGACCAATGAGGTCAAGACAAGAAAAATTTAATGGAAGATGTTTTTCATGTCACAGGTTTGGGCACATGGCTTCACAATGCAGGACACAAGAAAGACAAGAATATGAGAACAGACAACTTTTTCATGGGTATTTCTACTCATGTAATCAGTTTGGTCACAAGGCAATGAATTGCAGGGTTCATGATAGAAGAGGATATAGCTTCACTAGGAGAAATCCTATGGCATTTGCAACTCCAAGGAATAATAAAATTAATTGTTATAAGTACAATAATTATGGTCATACAACAAAGTGGTGTAGAGCAGACATTCTAGAAATAGGTATGAACAGGAAGAGGGAGATGAATATGAATAAAAATATGAACAAAGATATGAACATGAATAGGAACAGGAACAAGAACATGGATATGAATAGGAACAGGAACAAGGATGTGAACAGGAACATGGACATGGAAGAAAATAGTCAAAGAAATTAGAAGGATCATATAAGAATGAAAGAGAATAAATGTAAAGAACAGTGCTTTTTGGGAGTAGAAATACTCCCACCCCAGAATTAACCACCTCAAGAGGAGGTGGGGGAGGGGCTAAGCTAAGAGGCTCATTCTTAGCCCCAAGCCCCAAAGGTGACCCTTTTCCATTGATTTCAAATGGGGAGATATTTGAGTAAGGGGGAGAGATTTGATATTTGAGAGAGCATTGAACCAGGGGGAGCAATGTCCAAGGGGGAGCAGAACAAGGGAAAGATCAAGTTTTTAGTTAAAATAATTTGGGTTGCCATTAATGACAAAGGGGGAGATTTTTGGACATTTTGAGCTTATTTAGTTGTCATTGATGTCAAGGTGAAAATTCATCATTAATTTCATGGATCACACCATCAATAGCACCAAGAACAATTCAAAAATTTGAAGAATAAGCTGGAAAAATATTATTTTATGAAGGTTTATGGAAAACTCATGGTAGAAGATTAAATGGTTTTATTAAATTCATTATGATGTTATAAAAATCTCTTCACACATTGATATGGAAGTTAATATTTTAAAAATACCCATGATGGAAGAATTATTTACAAATTTAAAGGTTTAAGTTTAAACCCAAGGAAGGCTTTAATCTCCTTAAAAGCTAAAGTTTAAAAATATAATTTATAAAATTTAAATTCCTTAGAATTTAAATAATTTATAAATTATAAAGGCTGGAAAGTGCCGACATCACAAAACAAGTGGGAGGGCCAACGTCTAAAAAACCAAGGGAGTTCATGTATAAATTAATGCCAAATAGGTATTCAAAACTTACCCCTTGATATTATTAATGCATGCGACAAGTTTGAAATGTTTTTGGTGAAATCATGATTATTGAGGAAGAAGACAAGGACTCGCTTGTCTTTAGCACTATGTAAAAGACAAAAGGGAAAGATATTTTTGGTTAAATTACAAAGGACATGGTGGTCCATTGGCAGCACATGTTTTGAGAAGGTATTGAAAGTTGAGAAGTCCACGATCTATTCGCATGGATGATTGGCATGGTTGACTTGAGCACCAAGGAAATTTTTTATCGTGTTTGGTTTTGAGTGTCATTTGTGGTATAAGGAGCATGAGGTGCTTATGGAGTGTTAAGGATGCATCTAGCAAACATGGTGGCTAATTTCATGGCTAGAGCGCTCACAGGGGCAAATATTATGGGTTCGAATCCCACTAAGTGGCAAAGGTATTTTTTGATTAAATTTTTATATCACCCAAAGTTTTTGCTAAGGTATTGTTTGGAGTTATAAGGGTTTGGTGAAGAATTAATTTTGGTAAGTAATTTGTGTTGTTAGGAGTTATAAGGGTTTGTGAAGAATTATTTTATTGGAAATTATTTTGTGCCATTTAGAGTTAAAAGGTTTTTGAAAGAGTATTTTATTGCGAAGTGATTTATGTTATTTTAAGGAAAAAGGATTTGATTCTTGCCAAAGTTCTTTTTGCCATTAAAATTGATTAAAGAGGTTTTGAGTTATTTTTATGGAAGTTGAAATTATTTTAGTTGGGAGTTTATGAGGTATTATTGGATAAATATTTTGTGTATGTTGTTGATTGTTTTTGAAAGGTGGAGTGATAAGGTGTAATTGAGTTTTTGCATTACATTGTGAGAAAGATTTATCTTCTAACCTCTTTAAGTTTGGCATAGAAGTGATTGTGGTTGTGGCATATTTACAAGATCCCTTCACCATAAAGAAAAATGTATGAGCACATTCTTCCATAGTTTAGTTGATTGATTGGTTTTCAGGAAAATAAGTTTGGAGTGAAAAGGACTTGATTAGGGTTTCCTTTTTGAGAGTGTTTGAGTTAATGCTTCAAGGTTTTTTGGAATAAAGAGTTGTTGTTAAAACCTTGTTTTATAAGCATTGTTGTTGAAGCCATTGGTTGTGTGAAGAACTTGAGTTAGTTTTTTGAAAAGAAAATGAGTATCATTTTTATGTGAAGATTATTTATAAGCATTATTGTTGAAGTGAGTTGTTGTGCAAAGAACTTGAACTAGGGTTTGAAAATAACATGAGTATCATTGTTATGTGAGATTTGTTGTTGAGCATTATTGGAAACATTTTGAGTTGGTTGATATATGATTGGACTAGGATTTAAAGAGAAAGGGGTGTTTTATCAAGTTATTGGTTGAGTAGAGTTGATTGAGCCTAGTCAAGTGGTTGTGTGAAGTGATTGTTCAAGTTTCTTAAAACAAACTATTCTATATTTTGTTTTGAGTTGAGAAAGATATTAATCATTGAGTGTAGAAAATATTGAGTCTTTAACAATTCTCTTTATGTTTCTATGATATTGGACAAGTTCTGTGTGGACTTGTTGAGCAGATTTGAGCAAGTTTTGTGTGGACTTGTTGAGCAAATTTGAGCAAGTTCTGTGTGGACTTGTTGAGCAAATTTGAGCAAGTTCTATGTGGACTTGTTGAGAATATTTGAGAAAGTTATGTGTGGACTTGTTGAGAATATTTGAGCAAGTTTTGAGTGGATTTGTTGAGAAGATTTAAGCAAGTTCTGAGTGGAATTGTTGAACAGATTTGTGCTAGACTGAAGGACTGTGTTTAATGCAGATTTGAGACAAAGCTTTGGAGGTGACAGATCAAAGAGGACAATGGTCTCTAGTGGATAGAGATCCATCATCCAAGGCAGTAAGGATAGGTCTTCTGATTTAGGACAAGAGTATTCAGTGGAGAGAGATCCACAAGCTAGTGTAGTGGATGCAGTAGTTTTCTAGAGGATCACCAGCCAAAGCAGAGGAGAAGGAGTTCTCTTGTGGATAGAGATCCATGAAATTGATTTAGGGGATAAGCATCTCCTTTGTACTGAGGTCCATAAAATTGTAATAGATAAAGGATTACCAAGAGATTGATCGAGAAAATTTTAGTGAAAAATTTTCTCTATGGAGTAGCCCACATTGGGTGAACCACGTAAATTGTGGTGTCTCTATTGTGTGTGATGATTTGTGCATTGCTTTGGTTATTATTGGTATTTCCTTTTATTATATTGATTAATATTATTTGTGAAATAAAAGTGAAAGGTGATATTATACTTTTCACCCCCCCCTCTCAGTATAAGCTTGTGTTATTCACATTACACTTACATGAAACTTGTGCATTTCTTGCACATTGGCATTTACATAAAAAAGGAAATATAAATCACAACTTAAACTAAATACTCAACCCTAGTCTATTACATATTTACAAATGAACCATGAACGTACAATGGGGGTACATTAGCAAGTGCTAAATAATGTAATATTCCTCAACACCCCCTTTTATTATATTTTTTTGGTTATTGAAGACTTTAGTCTTAAATCTTGGTCTTCGTATTTGTCTTAAATATTCAAGCGTTCTCAAATATTTGCTTGAGATTTTTCTTCAGTTCACTTCTTTTAGATCAATACTTGAATGTATAGTATATGGTTCTTCTTTGACTTTGGATTGAGATCTTCTAATTACCTTCCATGAGTGATTTCTTCTATTTTTTATTTCCTCTTTTCTTCTTTATATTTGATTGTGATGTACCTTTAAAACTATAGACACCAAATCCTAGCCACTTGTCTTCCACATACCAACCAATCACAATTTTCCATTATCTATATATATATATATATATATTTATATTTATGTATATAAATATTAATATTTTATTTATATTTATATATTTAATATAAATATGTATATATATGTGAATAAATCACAACCACCCATCACAATCTAATATCAACCATCCATCTAACTTGATCTGTGTCACATATAAAAGACATAATCCTAACATCATTATTTAATCTTTACCACCCATGTATCGATGAAACCCTAACATGTTGAAGGTAGGTTATAAAAGATCATTCAATTTTGTGAATGAGGGTTAAGCAATTGGTTAAGTCATTAAGTAGTTAAGTGGTCAGTCAATTTGAAAGTTAGAGATCATAAAAGTCCTTGCATCCATCCTCATCCAAAATCTAGCATTTGGCTATCCCTTTCCATCCTCATCGCTGCCACATATTCTATTTTTTTCACCAAAACCCCTGTGAACCAAATCTGGTTCTATAGTACCCTTCCCAAAAAACCCTGAACACTATTGATCATTCCCAAAACATTGTTGAGCATTCCAATAATGTTATAGGGCATTCACAACCCTTCTAGAATGCTCTAGGGTATTTACCCTCAACTGATTTATCATTGTTAAACCTCGAATGCTTCCAAGAATTTATGTGCTATCAAATCATAAAAGTAGAAGCAAGGATTAGAAAAACAGGTTTAATATCGATAAGATATAATTAATTATTACTTTATTTATATTTTTAGTACATCTACACTAAATTCTATTCGATATTTTAGTTAGGGTTTATATTACTTACTTTTGGATTTAGTGGGTCTCACACTATGGAGACCCTATAGGTATTACTAACCCTTTTTTGATCTGTTTATGTGTAGGTTGTAGGGATCATTGTACATTGATGGTTGTTGTAGCTAGGGTGGTCTCATAGGGATACACAAGCCCACCCACAATCTTGTTTGGAGTAAAATATGATGCAAAAGACACCAAATATTCTTTGTAAACAAGGGTTTTTAAACCCTTCGATTGTAATCATTGTATCAACACAAATTACATTGTAACATTGGAGATCAAGGCTCCCACAATATTAATACAATATTCTTTCTTCATTGTGTAATATATTTTGTGTTGTTTTATGTATTGTTATCTTGGTGTTGTTGCTTTTTACTTTATAAAATGGTGATCATGGTGGGACCCCCAAAGGGTTTCTTATTTTAACATACCTTGTCAACATTTTTGATTTATGCATTCTATTTCTGTTGTAGGTTTTTAAATATTTGATTGTGCAAAAATCATGAAACTAGGGTTTCTAGGAGTAGCAAAATTTGATTTGTGGTCGCATGGACTTCCTACAATGTTTGAGGGATGCCCCACCACATCTTGGATATGCCTCACCATGTCCAAGAGACTCTGCACTATGTCCAAGAAATTTGGAAAGAAATACATAGGCTTATTAATACGTCTTGATCAAAGCCCACCATTTTTTTTGTTTTTAAAGAGATATTGAAAAGAAAATATCTAAAAAAACACCACATTTTTGCATCTTAGGTATTTACAAATATTTTTTCATATAGTTTTCACATAGGATAGATATATATATATGCATCCATGTTAGATGCATTAGAACATTCATCACATTACATTTATGTTTTTTTTTTTGTGGTGTTTTTACTTTTTACTCTGTGTTGTTTGCAATAATATGAAAGAGCATAAATAGCTGCACTTTAGGCTAAAGTCTCACTTTTTACTTTCATAAGCTAGAGAAATTCATTGGTATTCAAGTCTCTCTCACCGTTAGAAACACACTGATGATTCAGATTGGAAGAGCTAGGTGAACCCTCCACTGTTGGAATCACTTCATGATTTAGTGTGGATATTAAGCAGTTTACCCTAGTCTCTTTTGAGGGACTTGGTATTGGTATTCTTAATCACCAATTTGGTTGAGTAGAAGAGAGTTTGTTGGCATTGTATGGACACCATAGATAACAAAAAATTAAAAATAATCACATACAATTGCACATTTTACATTTAACATTAGTGAGTTGGACTTCACCACCAACCATTGATAAAGACTAGTGATGATGGGTTTCATCTCCATTTGTTGTACTACCCCATAGACACCTTAACAACCCATGAGTAATTTTTCTAAATTTCATAGATAGAAATATTCTCATTTTCCATCCACCTTAGGAACCCATTTTGCATAGTATTTTAGGGTTAGGTCTGCACATCAAAACACACAAACTGCATAAAAAGTAGAAAATAAAAAACAAAGACATTGTTGCAAGACATATGATTCAATTTTTTGTTTGGTTCTGTGTGCTTTTCATTTTCATTGCATTTTTCCATGTACATACCACACATTCACTACCCCATTTTGCTCATTAACTTATGGTTTCAATTCAAAGATAAGATAAAATCATGAGTCAAGCATCTACTAGCCAACCCACTTCATCCATGAAGTGCCCCACCTCTTCCCTAGTCACTTCTATGGCTAACCCAGCTAGCCCAATACAGATAAGCTACTTTGATTTATCTGTAGGATCCTCGGATACATTATTCACTTTGAATGTTGATGTGATGTATAGTTCCATTCACACCTCCATCCTAGACATGGAGCCTTCCACACCAACCAAACATCACACCACCTACATGGATATGGATAACATTTTTTAGTTGAAACAAAAATTGCACAATCTATGTATGAAAGGCTCACTTACCGATTAATTTATGGCAATGAAGTCTATTAGGAATGATTTCTTAGCTGTTGGAAAAAATCTTGATGATAATGAGTTGATTCCTATAATGTTGTCTTGGCCTTACTTAAAAATTTCGCTCCTATGCTACCATGTTAAATCTAAGTGGCAAAAAAATAAATTCCACACTTGAGGAGATTGAAATTCTACTTAAGAAACATGAGCAAGCCCTAATCAAATATGAAGATATTGAAGCCTCATCAGCAGCTTTTGCCACCAAGGCATCCTTACAACCTAGACAAAACAAGGGTCCAAATCAGTAGAATCAAAATTAGAGAGGTAGACAACATCAAAGATACCCACAACAACCACATAAACAGTACCAACAATAGCCATGTCAGTAGAATCAATAGTAGCCACATCAACAATAGACACAACAATATAATCATTAGAAAAATTAGTAGCCAGTCTGGAAAACAAGATCTCCTCAATGGGATAATCCAAATAGAGGGCCTCAAAATAAAAATCAACAAGGGTGTGAATATTGTGGCAAATAGAATCATAATGTGCACTATGCCTTCTTGACACTTGTTATATTCTCTTGATACTTGTCATGATTTTCATACATATAGGCTTATGCATATATATTGTAACTCATTTCTTGTATAATATATCTTCTCTTTGAATACTAACATCTAGTATCAGAGCGGTGAGATCCGCCTGTGGGGACTTGTCTATGGAATCAAGGAGTATACTCTCCATTCATTGAGTGGATCATAAAATAAAAGCTACCCTATTCTATTTTTTTTAGGCTATAAATTAGTCATTCAGTGCATGGTGGTGTGTTGGCACTCTATGAGCTCTTCTATGTGCCAAGGAGAATAAATATTATTTCACACAGAGGAGCATCATGGCACGATGGTGCATATTTTGGATATTTGTAATATTTATGCGGGATCACATGATGCAGACTAAAAATTTCAAGGTAGGTGTTCATTTCTCGTACCTATTTTTTTGATTATAACATGGAGTAACCGTAGTTCCACTCTATTACGAATTCAAGGCTGACATGAATTTGTTTTAATAAGGTGCACAAAAGACTCATTCTCTACCCAAGAAAAAGAAGAAGACTGAAGACTAAAGTCCTCTAGGGTAGACTATATTTTTCAAGGCTGACGTTAACTTCCACTTTTATCAAGTAACAAATTTTGACATATCCTGTAGGAGCTCAAGATCTCATCTGTGTAGTTGTAGCAATGGATAGGCATTTTTGGCAGGCCAAGCTTGAGTGATATTGTTGTGATTGCCATGATGAACAATGCAACACCATCACAGTGTGGGAAGCATGGTGGAGGTGAAGCAGATGCAAATTTGGTGCTAGAATATTTTTCTCTATTATTTGTGAGAGTCATGGATCTCCATCTTCTTCAACATCTAAAGCCATGCAAACGTGTTTCTTTTCTCTCTGTCTAACTATTATTTTACCCCTAGTATTGTCATAGTGCTCGATGAAAGGTTATAAGGCATCTATTTTTTTTACCATGGAGTTCGATATGCTACGAAGGTCTACTAGTTGTTGATGAGAATCCAGGGAGTTGCTCTTTTGAAGCAAAATTTTGTAATGAATGATAAACTAAATGTCAAGTTGGTGCACTAAGAATGGTGCAAATGGGTTTCGTGATATATTGGAGATTCTTTACTGTGTTTAAATGTACTAAAACTCATAGAGGGAATTGTTCATCATGGATTTCATATCCATATTTTTCTTGGTAACAGTAGCAACTGCTCTGGCTCTAAAGGCCAAGGACGATGTCATGAAATATTGAAATAATAGTATCATAGTTTAAAATTCATTGTAGATCTGCCATTATTTTAACCGCAACATGCTATTTATCATCCACTGGCCAGACTACATATTTTATCTCATTTTTAATATGTGGCCCATGTGTGCCATAGATGGAGCTAGCACTACATCAAGGGCATTGGACTTTTGCCTATTTGTATTTGCAACAATATCGATGCAATGAGTGTAATTGTTTTGTGTCCTCTGTGGGGACATTGAAATATATGATAAAGGATCGTAATGATGTGATGATGTTGTCAAACATGTGATTTTGTTGATGTACAGTGGTATTGGTTTACTGGTGGTGCACTCTATGAGCGTTGTGCTATGATGATGCAGCTAAGGGGGCACCGATTATGGTGGTGCCTCCTATGAACTGGGTGCTGCATGTACTGGAAAAATGAGTAAGGAGGGTTATGTTTCAATGTAAAGTGAGATTGAGATGAAGCTCACCCACAATGATTGGGACTGCAGAATGAATTAGAGAAGCATGTTGATTGAAACAATGCTATGTTTTTTTTAACACCAAATTGTGATTAATGGAAAGTATGAGTTTGAAACTAAAAATTATGAGTTTTTTCCCTATTTGCAAGGTCCGTAAAGCTCTTTGATCGTGTGGGTCAGTAAATGCCCATTTATTTCAATTGATGCAAGTGGGAATATTTTATACAGTGGAAAGAAAATTGTAAGGGGGTGATTTAAATATGTTTTAAACTTAGGGGATATTTTTTTAAAAGAAGTGGAGGGGACCAATGGGCCTTATTGGCCATGTTTTAATTTTTTATTTCCACATGGAGAGTGGATACATGGCCTTATATTGTATTTTCAAAAAATTCAAACATGAAAGGTTTAAAGGGTCCATGTAATTCCCCTGCGAGGAAAATTAAAATTGTTTTTTATTCCACGAGTGCGATGCCAAGAATATTCTAGGGAAATATTATTTGATGCCAGGAATATTATAAATTTCTGATCTAAAGATTATTATTTTTCTATAAAATGAAGGCCCCATTGAGAATGAAACATAGGGTTATTTATAGTCGTAAGAAATTTTTTTTTTATGATGGATACGTTAGTGGTGTCAAATTGTAATTTGAGGTAGTCCTATATGTATTTTTTAGCCTTAAAGTTTTTGAACACTCTCGGTTGAACCTGACACTCCTAATGCAATTTGTATGTGATCCTCATATCTAGTCACCTTTTCTATAGGACCTAGTGGATGCAATGGTTGGTTACCCATGCATTCTGGTAGGATGAGGAGGTCACCATAAGGACACCTATTCTGTGGACTACAGACATAGACACCCTAGACTCTATCTGAAGACTTTTTTGGATAAACTTATAAAGACTATAGACAAAGACACTTTAGAAGATTCTATTATCTTCTTTCTTCTTCTCATCCATATTTGGATTCCATGGCTCAATTTATTATATTTTTTGAGTACATTTTTGGTAGAGACTGACACTCTTATATGGATCATATATTTTTTGTATTAAGGTAAATTTTTGGAAGAGACCGACACCTTCTATATTGAGTTCACCATGAGGGAGGATTGATATTCATGGTGAATCTAGTTAGTGACCTACAAGAGGAAACATACCTAGAGGATGACCTACAGAGACAACAGACCTATGGAAGTTGCTGACCCTAAGGCATTGAGATGATTGACCCAGTGGCAACAGTGACAATTGAAATAGTTTGATTAAATTTATAAAATGAATTTACATGCTTAAATAGTTTAGAAAAGCTAACTGCTAATGAGAAAGGAGGAGAGAGAAGAAAGGGGAGGAGAGGAAAAATTAAAATTTGACTCCTCTCTCTATCATCGCTTATCGACTACTCCTTTCTGATCATCCCCTTGCCAACCACATAGGTTAAAATATAACATTATCCCCATTAAAGTTGAGAGGGCTAACAATATAGTCTCTCAACTTTATATATTAAGCTTTAGACATGCCTTTTGTGAAGATGTCTGCCATGTTGTCCAAAGTGCTGCAATGTTTAAGCTCAAATTCCTATTTCTCCACCATGTATTGGATGAAGTGATACTTCATATCAAAGTATTTTGATATGCTATGGTGGATAGGATTATATACCAATTGAATGGCACTCATGTTTTCACAATATAATATGGTAGGACCACTTTTTCATTCTCCAATCTCTTCAAGGACTTTTCTCAACCATAGAGCTTGAGTACTAGCATATGTGATTTCTATATACTCAGCCTTAGTAGATGACAATGCTACAATAGTCTGCTTTTTGGAACTCCATGTAATTAGTCCTGATCCTAGACTAAAACAGTTCCCTGATGTATATTTGCTATCATCTATATTGCTTCCCCAATAACTATCACTAAAGCCAAGTAACTTAAAAGAATTATATTTGTGGTAATGGATTCCAAAATCCAATGTACCCTTTAGGTATCTCAAAATTTTTTTAGTTGCTTGAAAATGTAGCTCGGATGGATCAGCCATAAACCTTGAAACAAGAGAAACAACATACTGAATATCAGGTCTTATGTTGGTAAGAAACATCAAACTCCCAACCATGCTTCTCTAAGAGGTCATGTCAACCTTTGGTGCTACATCATATTTGCTCAATTGGATCCCATGACCCGTTGGAGTTGCAACTGATTTGCATTGCTCCATGGAAAATTTCTTGATCATATCTTGAGCATATTTGTGTTGACATATGAAGATCCCTCTATCCGTCTGATGAAATTCCATGCCTAGGAAGTAATGCATTAAGACTATATATTTCATCTCAAATTGTTTCATCATGGAGTGTTTGAACTCCATATTCATATTATCATTACTACCCATAAATATGAGATCATCCACATATAAAAAAACTATGAGAATGTCTTTACCTTGCTTTAGGTAGTAGAGAGTGGGTTCACTTTTACTCCGAGTGAATCCATATTCCTTGAAATAGCCATCAATGCGAGAGTACCATGCTCTTGGTGCTTGCTTGAGGCCATATAGGGCTTTTTTCAGTTTGTAAACAAGGTTCTCCTTACCTTGTTATTTAAAGCCTTGAGGTTGTTGAACATAAACCTCCTCATCTAAGTACCCATTGAGAAAGGCACTTTTTACATCCATGTGCTAAATTTTCCACCCTTTGTGGGTAGCCAAGGAAAGTATTGATCTGATAGTTTCATGTCTAGCAACAGGAGAAAATGACTCCTCATAATCAATGCCATATTTTTGAGTGAAGCCTTTTGCTACAAGTCTTGCCTTGTGTCTTTCAATGCTCCCATCAGCATTGAATTTGGTCTTGTATACCCATTTACATCCAACACATTTTTTTCCCTTTGGAAGCTTTACTAGCTCCCAAGTATCATTCTTTTTTATAGAGGTGATTTCCTCTTCCATGGCTTGTTGCCATACATTATGAGTGCATGCTTTCTCATAACTAGATGGCTCTAGTTGTGCACTAGTAATTAAAGCATAATTAACTACATATCCCTTAGGATAATTGGAGTCATCATCTCCATACAAATGCAGATTTTCAAGTTTTTGTAAAATTGCATTCATTTCACTAGCCTGAATTCTAGTGTATCTTTTTTGAAAATTATTATCCAACATTTGAAAATATGGATGATGTTGTAGTGTTATTTTACCTCTTTATGGAGAATAAATATCCATAGGTGAAGAACTTACTGATCTTTGTGGAGAAGTACTTGGAGTTGCTGTTGATGTACTCGAAGTAGTACTCATGCTTGGGCTTGGAGGAGTTCCTTTGCTATTTTTGGGCTGCATTTGCTGCACTTGTCGTAATTGAGAAGAACTTGCATCAAGGGATTCATCATCAACAAAAACATTTTTATGACCCCATTCCCCCCCTTCATCAAAAATCACATCCCTAGAAAGTAAAATTTATGTGTTTTTGGATTGTAGAGCCTATATGCTTTGGTAGACTCACAATATCCTATAAAAATACATGCTTGACTCTTGGTGTCAAGTTTCTTTTTTTCCTTAGGAATGTGGGCATATGCTAGAGAACTAAAAACCTTGAAGTGTTTTACATTTGGACTTTTTTCATACCACCCTTCGTAAGGAGTGATCCCATCCAAACTAGAAGTAGGACTCATATTTAGAATGTAAACACTGGTTCTAACAGCATCGGCCCAATACATGTTACTGAGATGCTTAGTTTGAAGCATCGATCTTGCCATTTCTACTATGGTGCGGTTCTTTCTTTCTACCACACCATTCTATTGTGGTGTATAGGCAGTGGTGAATTGCCTCTTTATCCCACATTATTTACAATATTTTAGAAATGCCTTTGAAGAGTACTCGCCTCCTCGATCTATCCTTAGACATTTTACAATGAACTCACTTTGTTTCTCTAAATTATTCTTGAAATATATGAAGCAATCAAAAGATTCATCTTTAGTTTTCAATAAATAGATCCAACACATCCTAGAGAAATCATCTATAAAAGTGAGAAAATAGGAATTATTACCTATTATTTTTGTCTGCATTAGACCACATATGTCTGAATGCACTAATTAAAGTGGATAGCTAGCCCTCCATGCTTGTATTTTTGAAAACTTAGACCTGGAGTGATTTCCAAAAGTATATCCTTCATAGACCTCCTTGTGTTTATCAATTTTGGGAAGTCCACACACCATAGCTTGAGAAGTTAACAATTTCAAGCTAACAGAATTTAGGTGACCATATATCAAGTGCCAAAGCACACATGGATTTGCTTTAGCAATACTTGCAAGTTGAGCTCCCCCTGGTTCTCCAAAATTAAAGGGAAATAACCTATTATTGGTCATAGGTACTTGTGTAATGACTCTATTACAGTTGTTATTATCAAAAATTATACATTTGCCTTCATCAAAAACAAGTTTATAATTTTTCTCCATAATTTGTCCAACACTAAGTAGGTTATGTTGGATTTTGGGGTGTAGTAGATGTCCTATACCTTTTTGATGCCTTCTTTTATTGGAACTTCCATGGCTCCAATCCCTTCAAATTGTAAAGCATTATCATCTCCCAACTTGATTTGGGATTTATAGGTGAAATCCAAAGTAGCAAAGAGTTCTTCTTTGCCACTCATATGTTTGAAACAACCAGTATCCAAAATCTAAGTGTCATTTAGATTTTGATATGATTTTCCATAAGAAAGAAACAGATTTGATGTTCCTTCTTCTTCACCATAATTACCATATTGACTGCTGCCTCCCTAAAAAATTTTGGACCAACAGTCTCGAGCAAAATGATCAAGCTTGCAACAATTGAAATGTTGGTTCGTCTTTCATACACACCCTGTGAAGAATGAGCATAAAATACCAAGCGATATCGTGACATTTTCACGACCCTGATTCATCACTATGAGGTGGCATTTATAGCCTGGTGAACATGTTTGAGATGTATCCTTCTGCAACCTTGGCTATGTGTAGAAAAGAATGCCAGTTTTATGTTGGCTTGCCCAACTTTCACCTTCTGTCTCTTTTTTCTTTTGAAAGATACCGATAGCTGGAATGCCTTGCTCTTTTTTTTTTTTATATTCATCGAGCAATTGATTGACTAACTATTTCAACCTGGGTACCAATAGCTTCCTTGGACACTTTGATGTAACTCTATGAATCAGAGTCCCCTCTCCTGATCAACTTTTCTTGGATTCCTTGGGAGTTCTTCAGCCAAGCAGTGTAGTAGTTTCTTTATAATCAAAATAATTGTGGCAAGAAAAATACAAAATCCAATTATCTTTCTACTGTTGTTCTAAATAACAAGTATTTCCACTTTTTTAGCTCTAGCAGACTATATCTTAACAAAAATAAAACAAAATTAAAACATGCTAGGCCAATTTTAAATGTTGATTTGTGTTTTCTTTGTTTAAGCAAAAACTCAAACAAACAGGATTAAAAGAAACTAAAGAGGAGAGAAAAATGCCACCAGTTAAAGACAAAATTATACAGAACTTAAAAGATAACACACAATACTTCAAACTTTTAAAAATAAAACAAAATAAAAAAACACTACTTCAAACTTTATTTACAATATATACATATGCACAAAGTCCCTTCAATCACTCAAAAAAAATGTAGCAGATGAAACAACAGAGAAATAGTGCCTTAAATTTTTTTTTTGACCATTTGCAGGTAAATTTAGAAAAATACCTTTCAGGTCCTGTTGACGAAATGCACTCCAGATTATGCTTCCCAAAATTTTTGCTACCTGGGAAAGACTTGTGTTTACCATCTTCCCTCTTTTTTTTTTTTTTATATGGATCTTGTCCCATAGAAACACCAAATCTGCAACTCCTTCACCCTCCAAATTAGTCAAATCATATAATAACATGAATGGTGAAGTTTTCAACCCCTGCTTATGTCTTATTCTATCAGCCCGTGTGCATACAATTTTTATGCCTCCTTCAAAATCAAGGCATTAACATGTTTATGCTTCTACTTGAAGGGTTTGCAGAATTCTTTCAAAGGGACGGAATGTAAAAACCTCCCAGGATCAAATACCTTAAAGCCTTTATAGACCCAGATCATCACATCTTCAGATTTATGTAATAACTCAAAGAGATCATATTTTATTTGTATGTCATAGTTCTTAATAGCTCAAATATTTTGTGGTTGCTCTACTGCTCCAATATCCAAGATTTCAATTTTTATCCCTCTAGTAGAATTTTCATAATTTGCTCTTTCACCTAAGCCTTGCTTAGATTTAACCCCATCAATGTGTAATGTCCAAATATCATTGTTGTGATTGGTTAGAGCTATAACTAGTCTCACCTTCTCAGTCATCAAATTATAAACTCCAACATCTGCATCAACACGGTTTACAACCTCTTTTTTGATATTATGTTCAGTAATCACAGGCTTATACTGAGACTCTTTGTCTATTCCGAGTTGGTTGACCACATTCACATTTACTATCTTCTTCTCCTTTTCTTGAAATTCAATAGGTGGTCCAAAGTAAGTTTCAATCAAGTTATCCTTTTGTTCAACAATTTGAGCCAGCTCATGGAGGGTGATGTTAGCCTCAATTTTCTTCATATCCTCAATGATGTTATACTCCTTCCTAGTTACTTCTGTATAGTGATATTGAATCTTATTTTCATCACCTTTTGGTGAGGGAGGATCATTATTAGGAGTAGGTTCTGGATTTTCACATCTCAAATTATAATTGTCCTTTTGGAACTATTGAAAAGCTTTCACTTCATCCATCGAAATTTCTACAACATTTTTTGACTCTTCGGGAAAAGTGAATGAATATGAAACCATAGTCGTACTATTTTTGGATGAACCAAAACTATCAATATTTCTTTTATTCTTAGGAGAATTTAACTCACCAGGAAAAGCTTCAAATTTGGGTGATGCTAGGTCACAAATGTTTACTTCAAGCACTTCCACCTTGAACTTGTCAACATCTTTCTCTATATTTTGCACATGCTGAGTGTGTGTCACAATTAACGGAGTTTCCTTGGGTAGAGCATGACATGTGGGCACTAACCCATGATGTGGAATGGGATTCAAAATAGGCATGTTCTGCGTAACATAGGATATCAAAGGACTGCTCAAAATTTGAGGTCCTAACTGTCTTTCAAGAATTAAAGCTTCCTTATAAGCTCCTGCCAGGGTTGTGATATTGATGTCTCTCTTGAGGAAAATAGAGGTCACCGAATCCAATGCATTCTTATAGATTTCTAAGGCTAGATTTGCACTTGGGATGTAATGACCAGTCATTCTACCATAAGCTCTTTGGAACCTCATATTGAAAGACCTGATACCTTCATTCGACTCTCTCTTAATGCTGGAAAATTATTGATATAACACACTGGGGTCAATCACTTCCCCAAATTGTGATACAAAAAATTTCTCTAGGTCATTCCAACTAGTAATAGAATCATTAGTAAGGTTCAAAAACTAGTCGTATGCTCCCTCCTGGAGAGTGAATGGGAATAACCTACAATCCACATCTTCATGCTGCACATTTAACAGCTTCAGAGCATTTTTATATGCCACTAGATGTTCCTCTGCTGTTCTAATTCCATCATGCTTGTAAGTCGAAAGATACTTCTCAGGATTTATGGGCAAATCATGCACTGCACCAGGAATATTCAAAGCAGTGGAACCCAACCAGTTTGTCATTACTACCTGGTTAACTATGATATTTTGAGTTGCAGTTGGAGGAACTACAAGTGGTGATAAAACTATGCTAGAGAAAGACTTGGCCCTTCTAAGGCTTCTTCTCCTTGGGGTTTCTAACTCAGGTACAAGGAGCTCTCTAGCTCTGGAGTGGGACCTGGTTACTCTGTAGGTAGAATCCAGCTTTTCACAAACAACTTACAATCCTTAACAAATACTGAACGGAGGTTCAGTAGGCCCTCCTTCTAGCGCCAATTTTAAATGTTGGTTTGTCTTTCATACACACCCTGTGAAGAATGAGCATAAAATACCGATAACACTTATACGGGATAAATCCCACTCACTTTAGGATCTTGCTGGTTATCCAAGGTGTGAGTTACAAAGTTGGGTCGAATGTCTATTCACTGTTTTCTGCTTCTGGAATAGTTTCAAGTGGACTATTTGTTACCTTACAACGGGCTCGACCTTTGTTCAATAATGTTTTAGCGGTTGTTATCTTTGTAGACTATCAAGTTTACAATGAGTTCTTTGATATAGCTCTCTATGTTTTAGCAGATTAAATAAAATACAAATTTGAAAGAAAATAAAAATGAATCATTTAACAGTGGAACAGAGAGAGTAGGGTAGGGAAAAAAAGAGAAGTTTATCTAACTTAGCTGCAAAATCAGAACCACCAATTTTAGTTATACTATTTAGCTTCACAATAAAACCAATCAAAGAGGAAGGTGTCCAGCTTTCTAAGATCACCTTCTACTAAGAGCATAAGACGAAAATAACATAGATCTGAAAGAAAATCATAAACAAAAGGGAATTCAGTGTCAACTAGTATCTATCACCAGTAGCTTAGCTTGCACAGTGAGGATAGAGCAATTAGAACAGACCTGAACCTTAAATCTCTAACTTTCCTTAGCATATAACAAACAGAATGAAGCTTAGCAGCATATTCAATCTTGATAACACAGATTCACAACAAAAATAAATAAAACTTTAGTAAGACAAAAATAGAAGAAGATGCACTTATCAAAATCTGAAAGAGATTAAGCTCCTAGCCATGCTATCACAGAAGAACGATTTCACACCAACCCCAGGTCCACAACAAAGCATTCAAACAAGATTTGCAGGAAATTATTCAAGTGTCTTTTATTCCAAGTTTTCGCATCCTTACTTTACATTCAAGATAAGTATATATAGACTCAGGACAAACCTTGATCTTTTCAAAATATCTTCTTCCAAATATCTAAATCTTATCATAAAAATCCCACCTAAATCTTATCATAAAAATCCCACCACCAAGGATTTACAATATAAGGTATTTTTATATAGAGTTTCAATAAACCCTAATCACTCTGAAAATCTTCATGTGGATCTTGCCATAAATGGAGAAGATAAGACTTGGTTTGATCCTTATCAAATGGACACCGCGTGTAAATGTATGTTCTTCTTTCGATAAGCCATCAGAGCATCTCATTAATTCTTCTGCAAAACTTGGATGAGTCACTGACTTCTAGGCCTTCCATCCTCGCACAACTGCTTTTGTTTGGTTCGAGTTGAGATTTTCTGCCTGTCATTACTTTTGCCATAAATTTTCTCGGTAATGTATCCATCGATAAATTCCTTGAAACCTGTATTCATGGCCAGATCTGCAAAATCTGGATGAGTCACTGACTTGCCATAAATTTTTTGAGCAAATGAATCTATCGGCAAATTCCTTGAAGTTTGTCTTTCTCACCATCACTTCTGCCATTATGCAACTGTCGGATCGTTTTCTACAAAAAGAAACACAGAGGTTAGAAATTTAATGTTTTTCATTTTACTTAATTAATTGATTTGGACTGTATTGAGAAGCTTCCACTTCCTTTTGGATAGGTGATAAAAATTTAAAGAATGGCCAGACTATGCAAAATGAATATAAGTCCAATCCTATCGCGATATCATGACATTTTCCTCAAGTTACTTTTTCCTTTCTTCTGCATTTCAAAAATGGAACATGTCACGATATCGCGACATTTCCTTCACTTTATCTCTCTCAAGCTTACGTCCTCGTGAAAATGGAACATGTCGCGAAATCATGACATTTCCTTCGCTTTGTCTCATTTCAGCTTTGCCCCTCGCGAAAATGGAACATGTCACGATATCGTGACATTTTCTCCACTTAGCCTCTTTTCAGCTCCCGCCTTCGCAAAAATGGAACATGTCACAAAATCATGACATTTCCTTCGCTTTGTCTCCTTTTAGCTTTGCCCCTCACAAAAATGGAACATGTCGCGATATCGCGACATTTCCTTCGCTTTGCCTCTTTTTAGCTTTCGCCCTCACGAAAATGGAACATGTCGCGATATCGTGACATTTTCTCCACTTAGCCTCTTTTCAGCTTCTACCTTCGCAAAAATAGAACATGTCATGAAATCATGACATTTCCTTCGCTTTGTCTCCTTTCGGCTTTGCCCCTCGCAAAAATGGAACATTTCACGATATCGCGACATTTCCTTCGTTTTGTCTCCTTTTGGTTTCTGCCTTCGTGAAAATGGAACATGTCGCGAAATCATGACATTTTCCTCACTTAGTCTCTTTTCTCACTTCTTTGTCTCAAAAATGGAACATGTCGCGAAATCGCGACATGTCGCGAAATCGTGACATTTCCTTCGCTTTGTCTCTTTTCAGCTTCCACCTTCGCAAAAATGGAACGTGTCACGAAATCGCAACATTTCCTTCGCTTTGTCTCCTTTCGGATTTGCCCCTCACGAAAATGGAACATGTCGTGATATCGTGACATTTCCTTCACTTTGTCTCTTTTCAGATTTCACCCTCGCAAAAATGGAACATGTCGCAAAATTGTGACATTTCCTTCACCTCATCTCTTTCAACTCCCTCCATCGCGAAAATGGAACATGTTGCAAAATTGTGACATGTTGCAAAATCGTGACATGTCACGATTTCGTGACATTTCCTCCACTTAGTCTTTCCCAAGCTTCCTTGCTCGTGAAAATGAGACATGTCCAAAAATGGAACATGTCACGAAATCATGACGTTTCCCTTACTTCACCTCTTTCTCCACTTCTGAAGCAGAGCTAGAAATACAAGCAGAGAAATCATGAAATTTTCATTAACAGAGCCTTAAAATTTGAATTACAGAAGATATATATAAAATGGCCAACCCCTTTACAATATACGTATTGCCTTTTATAATAGACCCGACCCCCCTATGGACATCATTACATAGAATGCCAAGTTTGTTTCTAACTGCCCACACGAATGTTTTGTCGCCGCCTACAAGATGTTGCCAGGTGCCTCGAATCATCATGGCATGTAATTGCGGAGTGCGCTACAGTTTCCTATCCATAAACCCGTCGAGTCATCATTCATAGGAGTGCTCTATAGCCATCAGTAATTTGTTGCCACGTGCCCTCCTGCAATGGCCTCTGTAACCGCCTAGTACTCCATGGCCACCTGTAATTCGCTGTCACGTGTCCTTCTGCAATGGCCTCTGTAACCGTCGGCTTGTCTGGAGTCATGAGCGTTCTGTTGCGATATCACGACGTTTTTGCTTCCTTACGCTCTCTCTCCTCCTCGGTTGTGATATTGTGACGTTTTGGCGTTCGGCCTCTATTTTCTCCTTCGGGTCACGATTTCATGACACGTCACGAAATCACGATGCCCCCACCTTCCACACTCGCTTTTTGCCTTCAGGCCATGAAATCGTGACATGTCACGATTTCATGACGTCCTTGCCTTTCACACTCGCTTCTGCCATCGGGTCACGATTTCGTGACCATTTTGCGCCTTTGAGCCTTTGGTCCGGAAGTGTCACGATTTCACGACCACTTTGTGCCTTTGAGCCTTTGGTCTGAAAGTGTCACGATTTCGTGACCACTTTGCGCCTTTGAGCCTTTGGTCCGGAAGTGTCACGATTTCGCGACCACTTTGCGCCTTTGAGCCTTTGGTCCGGAAGTGTCACGATTTCGCGACCACTTTGCGCCTTTGAGCCTTCGCTCGAAAGTGTCATGATTTCACGACCACTTTGCGCCTTTGAGCCTTTGGTCCGAAAGTGTCACGATTTCATGACCACTTTGTGCCTTTGAGCCTTCACTTCTGAAAGTGTCACGATTTCGTGACCATTTTGCACCTTGAGCCTTCGCTTCCGAAAGAGTCATGATTTCATGACCACTTTGCGCCTTGAGCCTTCGCTTTCGAAAGTGTCACGATTTCATGACCACTTTGCACCTTGAGCCAACACTTCTTCCTTAGTGTCGGTGATTGGTTCACGCACTCAGAACCTTCTGGCTCTGATACCACTTAAAGCAGAGCTAGAAATACAAGTAGAGAAATCACAAAATTTTCAGTAACAGAGCCTTAAAATTTGAATTACAAAAGATATATATAAAATGGCCAACCCCTTTACAATCTATGTACTGCCTTTTATAATAGACCTGACCCCCCTATGGACATCATTACATAGAATGCCAAGTTTGTTTCTAACTGCCCACACAAATGTTCTGTCGCCGCCTGCAAGATGCTGCCAGTTGCCTTGAATCATCATGGCATGTAATGGCAGAGTGCGCTGCAGCCACCTGTCCATCAACCTGCCGAGTCATCATTCATAGGAATGCTCTATAGCCATCAGTAATTTGTTGCCACGTGCCCTCCTGCAATGGCCTATGTAATCACCTAGTACTCCATGGCCACCTGTAATTCGCTGTCATGTGTCCTTCTGCAACGACCTCTGTAACCGTCGGCTTGTCTGGAGTCATGAGCGTTTTGTCGCGATATCGTGACATTTTTGCTTCCTTACGTTCTCTCTCCTCCTCGATCGTGATATCACGATGTTTTGGCGTTCGGCCTCTATTTTCTCCTTCAGGCCATGATTTCATGACATGTCGCAAAATCGTGATGCCCCCGCCTTCCGCACTCGCTTTTCGCCTTCGGGCCGTGAAACTGCGACATGTCACGATTTCGTGACGTCCTTGCCTTTCGCACTCGCTTCTGCCATCGGGCCACGATTTCGGTACCATTTTGTGCCTTTGAGCCTTTGGTCCGAAAGTGTCACGATTTCGTGACCACTTTGCGCCTTTGAGCCTTCGCTCCGAAAGTGTCATGATTTCACGACCACTTTGCGCCTTTGAGCCTTTGGTTTGGAAGTGTCGCGATTTTGCGACCACTTTGTGCCTTTGAGCCTTCGCTCCGAAAGTGTCACGATTTCACAACCACTTTGCGCCTTTGAGCCTTTGGTCCGGAAGTGTCGTGATTTTGTGACCACTTTGCGCCTTGAGCCTTCACTTCCAAAAGTGTCACGATTTCGCGACCATTTTGTGCCTTAAGCCTTTGCTTTCGAAAGTGTCACGATTTCGTGACCACTTTGCGCCTTGAGCCTTTGCTTCCGAAAGTGTCATGATTTCGCGACCATTTTGCGCCTTGAGCCTTTGCTTTCGAAAGTGTCACGATTTCGTGACCACTTTGCGCCTTGAGCCTTTGCTTCCGAAAGTGTCACGATTTCGTGACCACTTTGCGCCTGGAGCCTTTGCTTTCGAAAGTGTCACGATTTCATGACCACTTTGCGCCTGGAGGCTTTGCTTCCGAAAGTGTCGTGATATCGCGACCACTTTGCGCCTGGAGCCTTTGCTTTCGAAAGTGTCATGATATCGCGACCATTTTGCGCCTGGAGCCTTTGCTTTCGAAAGTGTCACAATATCGCAACCACTTTGCACCTTGGCCCCTTTGCTTCGAAAATGTCGTGATATCGTGACAGTTTGGCCCCTTGGCGCCTTTTCTCAAAAAGTGTCACGATATCGCGATAGCTTTGGCACTTAGAAAAAAAATTATTTTTGGGTGATGCAATATTGCTCTTCCACCTTCGGATGCTCCTGCATCAGACACCCGGGGTGAATTGAGAAGTGACCTTCACTTCTGATCTGTCTGAGGTAGACCCAAGTGGTCAACCTCTGCCTTCGACAACCAAGTTGCATCTTCTATGGGCCTGCCCTTCCACTTGATCAAATACTCAGAATAACATCTGTTTTGAGTACTTCGGCCCTCATGCATATCAAGGACTTCTTCTATCTCATCTGCGACTGGAGTGACCATGGGAATGCTCCACAAATTCGAGCTCGATGTTGCACTGTTGTCTCCTTCATGAAACTCGACCAAATCTGAAATGTTAAAAATTGGTGAAATGTTAAGTTCACTCGGCAACTCCACCTCGTATGCATTACCCGAATCCCGTTTTCCAATGATCTTGCATGGTCCAAATTTCTTCATCTTCATCTTGTTATAGGTCTTGGTAGGAAACCTCTCTTTTCTTAGGTGGACCATGACGGAATCTCCTACTTCAAACTCCTTAGCCCGGTGCTTCTGGTCTGCCCTAGCCTTATACTGAGTATTCATCTTAGCAATGTGCCTTGTCACCTCCTCATGCACTCCCTTCAGGTGTTCAGCAAAGTCTTCAGCATCAGCACTACATTTTTCTCTTGTATCCATCCTTCTCAACTCTGAAGTGTTTCTTGGACTGCTCCCATAGATTATCTGGAATGGTGATTTATTGGTACTCCTATTAACAGAGCTGTTGTAAGTGAATTCTACCTACGGAAAAACTAGATCCCAACCCTTGGGCTTGTCTCCGACCAAGCATCTCAGTAGATTGCCCAAAATCCTATTTACCACCTCTATTTTGCCATCTGTTTGGGGGTGGTATGCAGAACTAAATTTTAAATTTGTCTTCAGTTTTTTCCACAGGGTTCTCCAAAAATACCCTACAAACTTGGTATCCCTTTCTGACACAATGCTCCTTGGCAGACCATGAAGGCGTACCACTTCCTTGAAGAATAACCCAGCCATATGGACCGCATCGCTAGTCTTCTGGCAGGGAATGAAATGAGCCATTTTTGAAAACCTGTCCACTACCACAAATATGGAGTCGTGCCCCCTCTGCGTCCTAGGCAAACCAAGAACAAAATCCATACTAATATCCTCCCATGGAATTTCGGGTACAGGTAGTGGTTGATATAAACCAGTAGGCTACCTCACACCTTTTGCCATCTGGCATATCCTACAACTTTGCACAAATTTTGCCACATCTTGTTGCAATTGCGACGAGTAGTAATTTTCACTAATAAGGGAAATGGTCTTGTCTCGACCAAAGTGTCCAGCTAAACCTCCACTGTGCTTTTCCTTAATGATATTCTCCCTCATTGAGCTTGTTGGAATACATAATTGGTTCCCCCTGAACAACATTCCATCTTGAATCAAAAAATTTAACCACTTAGTCATGTCCAAAGTAACAGGCGCAATGCAGGCTTCCCAAGATTCTGCGAAGTCGGGGTTTGCAGGGTATAAACCCTTAAGCTCAGCAAACCCAACAACCTCCACCTTCATCTCCATCAGTAAACATTGCCTCCTACTCAAGGCATCCGCAACTCTGTTGGACCTCCCACTCCAGTGTTTTAGCACAAAGGTGTAGCTCTGCAGGAACTCGACCCATTTCAGGTGCCTCTGATTTAATTTCCCTTGACTATTAATATATTGTAGTGCCTGATGATCAGTATAAAGAACAAACTCCTTTGGCAACAAATAATGCCTCCATTTCTTCAGAGCCTAAACTATGGCATAGAACTCCTGATAATATACCGAATACTTCTTCCTGGCATCGTTGAGCTTCTCACTAAAATAAGCAACAGGCTTACCCTCTTGGCTCAATACGGCCCCTATGGCACTACCACTCGCATCACAGTCTACCTGAAACACCTTGTTAAAATCTAGAAGTGCTAAGACAGGTTGCTCTGTGACCTTCTTATTCAGCATAGCAAAGATTTTGTCTACTCCAGTTGTCCACTTAAATTCCTTCTTGTTCCCCTTCATTGTCTCCGTAAGGGATGCGCAAATACTGCTGAAGTTTCTAATGAACTTTCTGTAGAAACTAGCCAGACCGTGAAACGATCTCACCTCAGTCACGCTTCTTGGAGCAGGCCATTCTATGATAGCCCTCACCTTTTATGGGTCCATTTTGAGACCATCTGCTGAGATAAAAAATCCCAGGTATACTAACTCCCTCTTCACGAAGTTACACTTCTTCAGATTTATCAGCAACTGCTCCTCCCGCAGTTTCTCAAAAACCCTCCTGATGTGCATCGGGTGTTCCGCCAGGGTTCTACTAAAAATAAAGATATCATCTAGGTAGACAATAACAAATTTGCCTAGAAATTCTTTCAGGACTTCATTCATTAACCGCATGAAGGTACTCGGTGCATTGGTTAGCCCAAATGGCATGACCAACCACTCATACAGCCCCTCTCTGGTTTTAAAGGTTGTCTTCCACTCATCCTCTTATCTAATGCAGATCTGATGGTAACCACTTTTCATGTCAATCTTCATGAAGTACTCCACTCCACTCAAGCAGTCCATGATCTCATCCATCCTTGGCAATGGGAATTTGTATTTGATAGTGATCTTGTTAATTGCTCGATAGTCTGTGCACATTCTCCACTCCCCATATTTCTTGGGTGCTAGTACTGCAGGTACTACACATGGGCTAAGACTCTCCCTAATCAATCGCCTTCTTTAGCAGATCTTGAACCTGCCTGTTTAACTCCTCAGTTTCTACAGGTTTCATCCTGTGTGCAGCCTTATTCGACAAGCTTGATCCAGGAACCAAATCTATGTGGTGACTGATCTTCCTAACAGGCGATAAACCTTTAGGAACATTATCAGAAATGATATCTGGAAACTCCTCCAACAGTCCCATGACTTCCAGTAGAGTTTCATTGCATTCGTCTTCCCTAACCCTAGGGATTATTGCATAGCACATATGATCTAGATTCAGGCCATCTAAAAATCTTCTGCCATCTACTAGATAGACTCGTGCACTGCTGCATACCTTCTCATCCGCCTCCTTCAGGGGTTTCAACTTATGGCGAACTCCATTTTTTGACAAGGAATATGTATTGGCTCGACCATCGTGTACAACACTTCGATCAAATTGCCATGGTCTCCCAAGCAACAAGTGACATGCATCCATGGGAAATATTTCACAAAGGACCTCATCACGGTAAGTTCTGATGTTAAACTTCACCAGGCATTGCTCACTGACCAGCACCCGATGGTCCTTTTGTAACCATGCAATCCGATAAGGGTGCGGGTGTTTTCTTCTCTCTAGCTGCAACTTAGCAACCATCTCCTCAGAGACCAAGTTGTCAATGCTTCCATTATCGATGATGATGTTACAAACCTTGCCTGTGCACTTGCATCTTGTGTGAAATAGGTTTTTCCTCTGATCTGCCTTCTTTTCTTCATTCAACAAGACTCTTCTGATGATCATCGCTTCCCCTCGTTCTGCCTCCTCAGAGTGCTCAGATTCGATACCTTCGTCTGCTACAACAGCTTGGGCCTGACCCTTAGGTCTTTGATTTGGCCTTTCTTGATGCTGTGGGTAGTTGTATGCTTGATGTCCTTCTTCCTCATAGTTGAAGTAGGTTCCTCGAAAGACACCTCTTCCAAACCCCTGCCCAGGCCTACCTCTTCCTCTTGGGTAGTTGTTGTTCTGATTGTGTGGGCGTTGGTTATTCTCCTCCTTCTCTTCTTTCTGGTTTTGGCTACTGCTTGCTTCGCCAGTCTTCCTCAAATCTCTGTATCTTCCTCCACTGGTCCTTCCACCAGCTCTTCCTCCATAATCCTTTCCTCTCTGCTTACCATCAAATCTCCTATTCAGTTTCTCCTCCACTTTTAATGCAAACTGGTATACATCCTCAACCGTGCTCATTCGAACTAGACTCAGCTCTTCTTGGATGCTGGTTCTCAATCCATTGATGTATCGTGCGACTTTCTCCTTATTCACCTTAGAATGGCCAGTTCTAATCGAGATCTGATAGAACTCCTCCATATACTCCTTGACAGATTTACTTTCCTGTCTAAGACTCTGCATCTTTCTCAATAGGTCCAACTCATAATCCACGGGGATGAATTGCCTCTTCAATTTCTCTACCATCCTATCCCACCTGGTGATATTTTCCTTTCCACTCCTGTTCCTTTCCAGCTACACTCCTTTCCACCAGATTCTAGCATGTCCCTTCAACTTTGTTTTCGCGAACCTGATCTGATTTGGATCTGAGATCTCTTCATACTCGAAATATTCCTCCATGTCGTTGATCCAATCTATCAACTCCTCGGGATTGAGATTCCCAGAATAAGTGGAGACATCAAACTGCGGCTTCTTCCCGATCTGGGATATGGCCCTATACAGCCTAGCTTCTACTGGATCCAACGCTTCTTCCTCACTATCGGCGATCGGTTCGTGCACTTAGAACCTTCTGGCTTTGATACCACTTGAAGCAGAGCTGGAAATACAAGTAGAGAAATCATGAAATTTTCATTAAAAGAGCCTTAAAATTCGAATTACAGAAGATATATATAAAATGGCAAACCCCTTTATAATCTACATACTGCCTTTTATAATAGACCCGACCCCCCTATGGACATCATTACATAGAATGCCAAGTTTGTTTCTAACTGCCCACACGAATGTTCTGTCACTGCCTGCAAGATGCTGCCAGGTGCCTCGAATCATCATGGCATGTAATGGCAGAGTGTGTTGCAGCCGCCTGTCCATCAACCCGTCGAGTCATCATTCATAGGAGTGCTCTATAGCCATCAGTAATTTGTTGCCACGTGCCCTCCTACAATGGCCTCTGTAATCGCCTAGTACTCCATGGCCACCTGTAATTCGCTGTCACGTGTCCTTCTGCAATGACCTTTGTAACCGTCGGCTTGTCTGGAGTCATGAGCGTTCTGTCACGATATCATGACGTTTTTGCTTCCTTACGCTCTCTCTCCTCCTCGGTCGTGATATCACGATGTTTTGGCATTCGACCTCTATTTTCTCCTTCAGGCCACGATTTCGTGACACGTTGCAAAATTGCGACGCCCCCGCCTTCCACACTCGCTTTTCACCTTCGGGCTGCAAAACCGTGACATGTCACAATTTCGTGACATCCTTGCCTTTCGCACTCGCTTCTGCTATCGGGTCACGATTTCGTGACCATTTTGCGCCTTTGAGCCTTTGGTCTGGAAGTGTCACGATTTCATGACCACTTTGTGCCTTTGAGCCTTTGCTCCGAAAGTGTTGCAATTTCGCGACCAATTTGCGCCTTTGAGCCTTCGCTCCGAAAGTGTCACGATTTTGCGACCACTTTGCGCATTTGAGCCTTCGCTCCGAAAGTGTCACGATTTCGTGACCACTTTGCACCTTTGAGCCTTCGCTCCGAAAGTGTCACGATTTCGCGACCACTTTGTGCCTTTGAGCCTTTGGTCCGGAAGTGTCGCGATTTCGCGACCACTTTGCGCCTTGAGCCTTCACTTCTGAAAGTGTCACGATTTCGTGACCATTTTGCGCCTTGAGCCTTTGCTTCTGAAAGTGTCACGATTTCGTGATCACTTTGCACCTTGAGCTTTCGCTTCCGAAAGTGTCACGATTTTGCGACCATTTTGCGCCTTGAGCCTTTGCTTTTGAAAGTGTCACGATTTCGTGACCACTTTGCACCTTGAGTCTTTGCTTTCGAAAGTGTCGCGATTTCGCGACCATTCTGCACCTTGAGCCTTTACTTCCGAAAGTGTTGCGATTTCATGACCATTTTGCACCTTGAGTATTTGCTTCCGAAAGTGTCACGATTTCATGACCACTTTGCGCCTGGAGCCTTTGCTTCTGAAAGTGTCGTGATATCGTGACCACTTTGCGCCTGGAGCCTTTGCTTTCGAAAGTGTCGCGATATCGCGACCACTTTGCGCCTGGAGCCTTTGCTTTCGAAAGTGTCGTGATATCGCGACCACTTTGCACTTGAAGCCTTTGCTTTCGAAAGTGTCATGATATCACGACCACTTTGCGCCTGGAGCCTTTGCTTCTGAAAGTGTCACAATATCGCGACCACTTTGCGCCTTGGCCCCTTTGCTTCGAAAATGTCGCGATATCACGACAGTTTGGCCCCTTGGCGCCTTTTCTCAAAAAGTGTCGCGATATCGTGACAGCTTTGGCACTTAGAAAAAAAAATATTTTTGGGTGATGCAAGATTGCTCTTCCACCTCCGGATGCTCCTGCATCAACTTCTTTGTCGTGAAATCATGACATCGGACTTTAAAATATTTTAGGGTATAATAAAATTTGAGCGAAAGTCTGACAAGTTCGAAAATGGAACATGTCGCGATATCGCGATATATCCTACAAGTTTTCTTCCTAGCTTTTGCCTTCATGAAAATGAGACATGTCAGAAAATGGAACATGTCGCGATATCATGACATTTCCTTCAAGCTTTTCTTTCACTTTGCAAATTCTCCAAAAATTGTAGGTTGATTCAAATAACTTTGCCCATCTGTATTTTGCATTTTTACATATTGGTGAAGGATCTTATTTACTCAAAAATGATTTTAACATTTAAAAAATGAATTTTAAATTTCTCGAGAATGATCAGCTTCACATGGTGTAGAAAAAATGATGAAAATTCAAAGTGCTCAGAATTTGATGAAACTTTACAAGTATCTATAAAAGCCCAAAGGGTATCCCAATTTGCAAATGGAACTTAAAAATTCATCATGGATTAAGATAATATGCATTTAGAAATTTTCTAGGCCAGAAATGGAAACTGCTATTTCTAAATTGAAATCAATGCCATATGCAAGTCTACTTGGTCACTTTGATGTAGGCAAAGTTTGGAAAAGGATGCAAGCAAAATTTGGAATTAAAATCCGAAAAACATCAAGAGGGTCCCTGCGGAACAAATGAATATTAAACATTTTCAAAGGATGGAATTTCATTTTTTTAGTGGGGGTGTGTTGCTTCTCAACATGAAACGAGATTTCTTTTTGTCACCTTCTATTCCTTGATTATCATTTCACCCTTTATTTCCACCTCTGCTTTGATTTCTACCTCTATTTTTATTGCCACCTCTGCTTGGATTTCCTCCTCTTGGGCTGCTTCTACCTCTTCATCTTCTTTGTCCTCTTCCTGCACCTTCATTAGATGAGAAGTCTTTATCATCACATCCATAGCTCATTGAAGGAGATCCCTATAATATATCTTCATGATACATTAGTGAACCTATTAATGCATCAAAATTTAGAGTTGAAAGTTCATTTGATTCTTCAATTATGATAGCAATGTGATTCCATTTTTGAAGAAGTGTTATCAACAAATTCTTCACAACCACTTCAAGTTTGACTTCTTCGCTAAGAGTTTGCATCTTATTAACAACCACTTTGACTCTTACATAATAGTCCCCAACTTTCTCATCTTCATTCATTTTGAGATTCTCAAAATCTCGTTTCAGGGTTTGAAACTTTACTTGCTTCACCTGATCGCTTCCTTGGAAACCTTCCTTCAAGGCTTTCCATGCATCTTGGGTAGTTAAAAAAGAGGTAATTCTGGGGAAGATACTTTTATCCAATGCTGCTTGGATATGATAGAGAGTAGAGGAATTGCTCTTTTGTGCTTCTTTCTTTGTCTTCTTATCAGTTGCACTCAACGTAGTACAATCTATAGGTTTTGTGTAACCTTATTATACTATGTCCCATAGTCCCTTGCCTATGAGTAAGGTCCTCATATTGATGGACCAATACTCATAATCGAACCCATTAGATTTTGGAATTGGTAGATTATTATTGGATGCCATAGCTATTGGAAATAAACTAAAAAACACACTTTTATTTTGCAATTACAATCAAAGCACTCTACTTTTCAAAGAAAAAATTTACAAATTTAAATCAAATCTAACTTGATCTACTCTCTCTCTTATAGCTTGTTCTACCTACTGAGGTTCTCCTATCACTGGATTGACAAAGTTGTCAACAACTGAATCACCGTCATCATTGATAAGAATGATTTCAGATGAATATGATTCTGGCTCCAGTATTTTAACTGATTCACTGTCACCGAGATGATTATTCTCTACCTCCTATGGTGTAACTCCTACAAATATTGACTCCTCAAATCTACTACCAAAGGAATTGTATTCTGAATCAACATCATATCCTACATTTGTTGCTCTTTGTTGGGCTATTACAACATTTTGTAGTTGATTGAATACAATATTCAATCCATACATTCAAACTTTTTCATCAAAGGATTCGGGGTTTTCTCTTACTAAAATATAACAAAGGGCATGATAGCATCCGGTTGACCTTATCATGAATGATTGCAGAAATATTCCCCTTAGATGCAAAAATTATCCCCTTCTCAACACAGACCTCCAATCAACAATAAAATTTAGGCCCCTAAATGGGGTTCCAAGGGGTTTAAGTGTTAAACGGGTGTTTCAGAAGGCTTCTACAGACAGAAAATCAATACTTGTTACAAATATTGCCTCTTAGGCAATTGTGAAAATCACTTAAAAAAAATTGCCTCTTAGGAAATTTCCTTCCTTTTAAGATGCAAAAAATATTTCCCCTTAAATCCTCTCAGGCGATTACAATAATTTCCTCTTAGGAAATGTTCTTCTCCTTTTTTTTTAATATTTTAATGCAAAATTTTAATAATTTTAATCAAATTTATATAATAATAAAATATATTATGATAAACAAAGTTTTTAAAATTTTAAAACTTTAATTTATTCAATAATATATTAGATTAAAAATAAAATAAGATTAAAAAATAAAAATAAAAATTCACAAAAAATAATATAAAAGAAATTTTTTTTTAAGAACAAGCAAAAAATGCTTGTTTTAGCCCCGTCGGGCTTCGAACTCGTGACCTCTCATGAGTCGGGGCTTTAGATTGGAGGTAATTGCCAGTCGGCCTCTATGGCTGATTTGAATAGCATAGGGTGTCAGGTGCTATATGAAGCACTTTTGCGCTTCAATTTAAAAAAAAAAACTCAAGACAATTGTCGCACGTTGCCAGTGTGGGAAATGTTCCACGCTTTAAAAGCATGAATCCACCCTAGTACTCTCGATTTCTTGCGGGTAATCGAAAAGCTCCTTTTGCCGTAGGTTAGAGAGTTTCTTCATGCGCCACATGTCGATGCCACAATTTTTATGCCACATCAGAAACTCGGGCCATGGTCCAGATCCATGTCAGTACCTCAGGCTACGAGCCTGCTCCACATCAATGCTTCGAGTTTCATGCTAGGGCCAGATCGGATGCCACATCAGCCAGGGCTCCTCGAGTTTTGTGCCAACAAGGCTGCTCCTCCTCGAGATGCATGCCAATAGGTCTGCTCCTCCTCCTTGAGATGCATTCCTATAGGGGCTCCTCCTCACTAGTCAAATTCCTAATAACCCTAACCCTTAACATTGCACTCTGATACCAAATTGACAATTGAAATAGTTCAATTAAATTTATAAAATGAATTTACATGCTTAAATAGTTTAGAGAAGCTAACTGCTAATGAGAAAGGAGGAGAGAGAAGAAATGGGAGGAGATGAAAAATTAAAATTTGACTCCTCTCTCTATCACCGCTTGTCGACTACTCATTTTCGACCATCCCCTTGCCGACCACATAGGTTAAAATATAACAAACAGATCCAAGGAAGTAGCTGACCCTGAGGTAACAGATCAAGATGTATGCATCATTGATCTAGAATTATTCACAGTTGGAGAGCCAAGCGCAAAGAGCATGAGCCTAGACCAAATCATGTAATAAATAAGGATGATAGGTTTCTTTTAGAGAAGTCAACATTAAGAGGGAATGTTACCTAATGTTGACTTGTTTTTTTCTATAGTTAGGATAGTGCACATTAAGGGGGAATGTTAGAATTATAATGTGCACTATGCCTTCTTGACACTTATCATATTCTCTTGACACTTGTCATGCTTTTCATATAGGCTTATGCCTACATATTGTAACTTATTTTTTGTATAATATATCTCATCTCTTTGAATCCTAACAATCTAAGACCAATCAATCTTATCTTAGAATAACTTAATATCCCACATAGCCAAGTTCCTTATTCTCAGCTAGAACTTGTCAATTCACATCCCCATATATTCAGCCAATTTTACACCAACCCTCTTTTTGAGGTATCATCTACACCTTCACATCACATATCTCCACCACAACATAGTCAAATCACCTCCATCCCATATACCTATACCACCACCTATACCAATCATCTCTAGGAAGCACATATCAATGTAAATTTGTAGATTCCATTTACCATTCCATCCACTACACCTCATTTTTTTATGGTTCCTTTTGCAACTTACCCTCCACCAACATCCACCAAAATTGCAAACACCTACACCTCACCCACATCTAAATCAATCACACCCACACAATATGGTTCAATAATTGACATACAGTAAGCATGGCAACACCTCAAAAATTTGCTCATGGTCCAACAAGATGGTCATTCTTACCCCCAATAGTGAACACAGGTAGTAGAGTTCAAACCCCATCCTATTCAAATCCAACACACCTTAACCTCAAATCTATATTGGATATCACAATATTATATGACCTTCATCCCCAAACATCCATTAGTCCACATCCATTCCACTCCCACCACCTAACACACCCACATTCCCCAAACCTCACCTCCATTTCATCAACAACAATTATTCTAGCACCAAGTCCAACACCAAGCCAAACATCATCAAGTACCATCCAATCCATCAGGCCATCACCATCACATTCCATCTCACCACATCATCACTCTACATACCCCACCTTCACATAATCATCAAATAATTTATGGCTTTCATACACACATGGAGGACCCTAAAATTCAAATAATGCAACAACATATTGATAGCTTGATTTGGCATACTCCTAGTATTATGTACCAGAAGCCTACCTTGAGACAACTAGTCAATAAATCTATCCATTTTTTAGTACCATAACTACCATATCTGACAGACTTCACAGTACCAAAATTTGATAAATTTAAAAGGACTGAGGAACCTCAAGAAAACATGAGCACATTCATCCACTCATGCTTTTGGATTCAAGATAAAAATGATTTGATGCTCAAATATTTTCCTCAGACATTGGGAGGAGATACTTTATACTGGTACAATCATCTACCTCACCACAACATTTACATATTTGAATAATTGGTAGATACATTTCTAGAGATATTTTCCATCAATATTTGTAAGAAAACCACATTGACTAACCTATAAAATCTTAGAAAATTTGAAGAGTTAGTCTATGATTTTGGTAACCATTGGAGGGCATTTATCACCAAGTTTCCATTCTCCTTACCAATGGAAGAACTAACCTGAACGTTCACAAGGAGTTTCTTAAAACCTATATCCTTGTTTTTGTAACTTTAGCAATATAGAACATTCAATGAGGCTCTCACTCAAGCTCATGTTATTGAAGAGATAAAAATCCAAGAGGAAGATATAAAGCCTAAGAACAAATAATGGTAAAATAATGGTCAAGCAAAAGGAATTTATTTTAGCCAACCAAAATAAAATCAAGTAAATCAAGTGGTCCTGAGTCAGCCAACAATGACTCAACAATAAAAACAACCAGTCCAACAACAACCACAACAAATCAATTATCAAGTGGTCCCCCAACCTCCACAACTTCATAACACAATGCCAATTATGGAAAATTGCCAACATAAAAAATCTACTTGATGAATTCGAGTCTTCACATCTTTTCTTGAATCATATGCCTCCCTATTCCATAGGTTGTCTGACATCAATGCTATTGCCTTTCCAAAAATTATACTAGAATATCAAGTTAAATGTGGAAAGAGCTAACACCTATTTTATCCTTTCCATCAATATAAAGGACGACATGTTAGAAGAGAGAGAAGAAGAAAGAAAAACTGTCACGATTTCGTGACATGTTGGAAGAGAGAGAAAAAGAAAGAAAATTTGTCATGATTTCGCGACATGTTAGAAGAGAGAGAAGAAGAAAGAAAAACTATCGTGATTTCACGACATGTTAGGAGAGAGAAGAAGAAAGAAAAACTATCATGATTTCACGACATGTTAGAAGAGAGAAAAGAAGAAAGAAAAACTGTCGCGATTTCGCGACATGTTGCAAGAGAGAGAAGAAGAAAGAAAAATTGTCGCAATTTCACGACATGTTGGAAGAGAGAGAAGAAGAAAGAAAAACTGTCATGATTTCGCAACATGTTGGAAGAGAGAGAAGAAGTAGGAAAAACTGTCACGATTTCGTGACATGTTGGAAGAGAGAGAAGAAGCAGGAAAAACTGTCACGATTTCGTGACATGTTGGCAGGGAAAAAGGCAAGTGGAAAAACTGTCGCGATTCCATGACATGTTGGCAGAGAAAAAGGCAAGTGGAAAAACTGTCACGATTTCGCGACATGTTGGAAGAAAAATAGAAAGTAGGAAGAAGTGTCGCGATTTCACGACAAGTTCGAAGAAAGAGAAAAAGTTTGAAAAGTGTCACGATTTCACGACTTATTGCAAAGAAGGTTGTACGGAGGAAAAAGTGTCGCGATTTCATGACATATTGCAAAGAAGGTTGTACGGACGAAAAAGTGTCACGATTTCACGACATATTGCAAGGAAGGTTGTACGGACGAAAAAAGTGTCGCGATTTTGCGACATATTGCAAGGAAGGTTGTACGAACGAAAAAGTGTCACGATTTCGCGACATGTTGTAGGAGAGAAAAATATGTCACGATTTTGCGACATGTTTCATTTTCATGGTCCAAAGCGAAGATAATGAGGAGAGAGAAAAAGGTGTCATGATTTCGCGACATGTTTCATTTTCGCGGTCCAAAGCGAAGAGAAAGAGGAGAGAGAAAAAGGTGTCACGATTTCATGACATGTTTCATTTTCGCGGTCCAAAGCGAAGAGAAATAGGAGAGAGAAAAATGTGTCACGATTTCGTGACATATGACAAAGAGAAAGCACAAGGAGAAAAAGTGTCACGATATCGTGACATGTCGGGTTTTCACGACCCGAAGGCAAAGAGAAAGCGCAAGGAGAAAAAGTGTCGCGATATCGCGACATGTCGCATTTTCGCGACTAAAGGAGGAAAGAGAAAGTAAGAAGGCAGAAGTGTCATGATTTCACGACAAAAGTAAAGAAGGAGAGTACGGAAGAAAAAGTGTAGCGATATCGCTACATGTATTCTCACGGGCCAAAGCTAAGAGAAAGCGTACGAAAGAAAAAGTGTAGCGATATCGCTACATGTATTCTCGCGGGCCAAAGCTAAGAGAAAGCATACGGAGGCGAAAGTGTCACGATATCATGACATGTTGTGTTTTCATGATAACAGCAATAGAAGAGCTACAAAGGTAGTTGAAGCCGACAAAGACCGATGTTAGCCGATAAAGATTAGGGTTTACAGCTGACAAATATTAGGGTTTGCAGCCGACTAATATTAGGGTTTGCAGCCGACTAAGAACAGGGTTTATAGCCGACTAAGATTAGGTTTTTGATCTTGAAAATATTGTTATAAAAGGAAGGTTGTTTGAAGTGTTGAAGGTGTCGTCGAATGCGAGTCGAAGTGTGAGATGTGGCCGTAAGAGCAGAGATAGCGCAGAAGCGGTGAGATGATGGCGAAGTGTGCAAAGTGAGCAAGTCGTGTCGAATCGAGCTAAGTGTAGAATTTGCTAATAGAGCAGAGTGCACGAAAGGAAGAAGATGATCGTGAAGGTTGACTGTAGATCACATAAGTGTGCGAAGTGATTGCGTAGAGAGAGCAGAGTGTGCAAAGAACGCAAAGGTGAAGCAGACCAGTTAGGGTCTTGGAAAAGCAAAGGTATTTTATCATCAAACTTATAGATTCAAAATTGAATTCCAGGTTGTAGTCTGGCATCAAGGGTTGGTGCTCCTTCCAGTAGGTGCTAGTAAATCAAGGGTTGTTGCTCTTTTTTGTTGGTACAGATAAATCAGGGGTTGATGCTCCTTCCAGTGGAAGTTGGTAAACTGTTTGTAAATTTGGTGCTTTGCAAAGGTTGGATTTGGATGGTAGTCCAAGCAGTCATTCTTGAGGAGTAGCCAAATTGGTGAACCTCATTAAAATCTTGTGTTGTGTGATGTTCTCTTGCTGTACTTGCTGTATCTGTTTATAATTTTTTAATTGCTACTATTTTAAGAGCTGTAAATTCATGATTAAAGTACCACACTGATTCACCCCCCCTCTTAGTGCCATTGTAAGACTAACAATGACATTAACAATTGCTAGTAATTTAAACAAATGGTGCAAGATATGATAGAGCTAAGGGACATCAAGTTTGATAGTCCTTTTACCCAACAAAACCAAAACATTGGTTTATACCAAATACCACTTCCTCATCATGAGGAACAAAAACAGGCAACAAGGGGTTCAAACATCAAGACTCCTCCTAATCAAGTCAACCATGTGCAATAATATTAAGATTTTGTGGGGGCTATTCACATAGTTACCCGAGGTCAAATAATAACCAATAGATAAAATGAACAACAGATAATTCAACCTCCTATAGCACCTCAATCAATTGTGTCTCCTCAACTTGATAATTCTTCATCACCCATCTATTTTTACCCCAATTTATCCCAACCCATTCACCTTTCAAGCCATCTGTATTAATCCACTCATGTTCCAAATCATTCACAATGACCCATCATCTCATGAAGTAGCTGGCTAACAACTAGCCTAAAAATGGCTTCAACTAAACTATGTATATATGAGCTAATATGACAATATCCCCCACACCACAAGGCATTAATGAAAATTTTAAAGTCCATTGAACTTCAATACCAAGATATTAATGCTTTCAAAAATTTTATGGGGAGTATTCAAATATGCATGGAGTCTTCCATCACATTCTATGATTTTGAATTAAAATCAATTTCATCAGAATCAGTGGACGCTCCACTACATATTATGACTCAAGTTGATATAAAATTCTTTAAACAATGTCTTATTGATACTAGCTCCTCTATCAATATCATCACTACATCCACCCTTCAACACCTCAATATTCCACCATCACACATAAAAAAATCCACCTTCATCTTAAGAGCATTCAATGATACTCTTTGTTCCATAGTTGGCACTGTCGTTTTATCCATAGAAGTGGGGGTAAAAAAATTTCATACCATATTCCACATTTTGGAGGGGTCCATAGATTACAATGTACTCCTTGGATGCCCTTGGATTAGGGATATGAGATGTGTCCCTTCCATTCTACATCAATGCTTAAAATATGTACATGAGGAACAAGTCCATTGCATACCAATGGATATCAAACCATTTAAGTACTGCAATTTCATTTCAAATCCCTATGAATCCAAAATTCCATCCACTCACCTATTCCTCATCGTATCAACTACATCATCCACCACTTTTTCATCCAAATATCCTATTCTTAAGGAGCTTCCCATCACTACCCACATCAAGCCTCCAATTCTACACCTCCACCATCATCATAGTCGACTACATGTATATGTGGTCGAACCCAATCCACATCGTCCACATCATCAACATCAACATCCACTACCATTCCATCCACATCATCAACATCAAAATCCACTACCATTCCATCCACATCAACATCATCAACCATCCATCAAACCCTTCAACCAAATCCATCTTCATCTCCATAGCTAATGTCTCACAGGTTGATTTAACGAATTGTGAGATGCTATTCTAGCACACATTCCTTCCATTATCTAAGTCACTAGTTATCCACAACCCTTTCAATTACATATCCATTCTATCTACTTCATCCACATCCTCACAAGTTGTAGACCACCTCACAAATCTTGGTATTAGTGAATACATGGTCCAAGATATCATGGTTACACCGCTAAGCATCCAAACTATTAGGGACTACGGTCACCCACGTGACCCACCCTTATCCATAGGAGCGGTGTATACCATGGGTTCAACACCTAATCAAATTAATTTCATATATTAGGGGGTTTATTACTCGTTCGATCCTCCTCCCCTAGATGAACCTACATAGCCAATCCTTGCCAACATAGAGCACATGTTGGGTTTTCCTTCATGATACTTTCATCGAGTCAATTGGAAAGTATATGGCCTAGGATGACATGAACAAGGCATGCAAAAAATCATTGAAACTCCATATTGAGAAGTTCATGACCGTTCAAGTTTAGGCTTTCATTCCCATCCCACCACTTCCTTTTTTAAACAAGCTTTTCAAATCCTTCATTTAAATTTAGAAGAAGAAACCAACCATAATAATGACTTTGAAGAGGAGCCTTATGAAGAATACAATGTCATGTTGATATCTTTAAATGAATCTAAAGAAGAATTGACACTCATTATTCTATTCACCAAACAAGATGAGCATTACATCATAATGTTATCCATCCACAAACCAATTTTCTATTTTATTATCCCAAGAGAGCAAGCTGAACCAACTGGTGAACCACCACCTCCACCTCATCCACTTCACTAGAACATTTTATAACATATGTACATTATTCAAATAAATCAAAAACATAAAAACATAAAAAAAATACATACACACAAGAATATGTGCATTGCATTTGCATAGTCTTGTCATTTGCATTCACAAGTGTTACTTTTTACTATTTAGGTTTCCAAGATTTCTTCATTGATTCCAAGATACAGAACCAACCCACCCATTCCATTTCCAACCATAAATCATCCACTAAGTCATCATGAATTTTATTGACTTATTCACCTCACTCAAAAATCCATAAGATTTGGAAAAACCAATTCTAATTAACATTAGCCTCATCAATATGGAACAGGTTTCATCACCACCATCCTTTGTTAAATTTTTCCTTTTCAAGGAATTGTTAAGAGCTTATACCACTTACATTCCTCTATCACCCCCACCTTCACCTTCGCCTTCACCCTTGGATCCTGAGGTTTTCTAGGTAGACATGGAAGAGACTAAGCTAGAAGAGTTTGATAATATCATTAATGATATTCATTTGATACCAATGCCCCATAAACTTGAGAAAGGTTCTCACATGTCCTTTGAATATACCATTAATGTGAACTTTAGTTTAGATACAGATAATACATAAATTATTAAACTTGAAAAAAGTTAAACTGCTTATGAACAAGATTAATTGATAGCTCTTCTCAATAAGGACATATTTGTATGGTCCTATAAATACATGCCTAGTATTGATCCTAACTTGGTTTTCCACAATTTAACCTTACATTCTAATGCTAAGCCAATCAAGAAAAATTTGAGAAATATGCATCCTACCATTGCCATTATGGTCAAAGAAGAGCTTCATAAGCTATTAGATGTGGGTTTCATTATACCCATTGACTATCCTGAGTGGCTTTCAAACATGGTACTTGTTTGTAACCCTAATAGGGCGATACACATTTGCAGTGACTTTTGAGATCTTAAAAAAGCATGTCCTAAGTATGACTTTCCTCTACCAAACATTGATACTTTTGTCGACACTTGTGCTAGCCATGAAATTCTATCTTTAATGGATGGTTTTTTAGGATATAACCAGATTCGAATCAATTCTAATGACCAACAAAAAACAACATTCACTACACCTTGTGGGAAATTTTGTTACAAGGTGATGTCCTTTGGTATTAAAAAAATAGGTGCCACTCATCAACATGCTATGAAATACATCTTCCATGATTACATGCACAAGATCATTGAGGATTATGTGGATGATCTTTTGACAAAATCTAAAACTCAACAAGAGCACATTAGTGTTTTGAAAAAAGTCTTTGATAAACTTCTAGAGCATAATGTAACGTTAAACCCTGAAAAGTGTGTCTTTGGTGTCACCTCAAGAAAACTACTAGGATTCATTATCTCTAAAAGGGGCATTGAAGTGGACCCAAACAAAGTCAAAGCCATTATGGATATGACTCACCCCAAAAAAATGAAAGAGTTGTGTAGTTTACAAGGAAATATACAATTTATCCATCACTTTATTGCACAACTCTCAGACAAATGCAGGCCATTCAATCACCTACTACAAAAGGGTGTGATATTTTCATGGACAGATGAATGCAAAAAACCCTTCGATGATATCAAGAAATACCTAGATTCTCCACTAGTCTTAACTACTTGCTTGAGGATCCCCTTCCATATTTATATTTCAGTAATAAACTTTTCTTTAGGGACAATTCTTGCTCAAAAGAACGAAAACAATCGAGAGCAAGTTATCTACTACATTAGTCTAACATTGGTAAGATATGAAACCCGATATGCTTATGTTGAAAAATTGTGCCTAGCAGTGGTTTTCACCACTAAGAAACTCATACATTATATGCTAAGATACACTACCTATATCATAGCTAAAGAAAATACTTTGCATTACATGATGTATCACACTTACAATAACACCCACACTACAAAATGGATAATGCTCCTCACTAAATTTGATATTGAGTTCATTAGTAAAAAATACATTAAATGTCAGGTTATAGACGATCAACTTGTGGAAGCTCCACTTCCTAGCAATCAACCCTTGATTATTGAGCTCCCAGATTATTTGGTGTTTAATATCACTGAATATGAAGAAGATTTCATTTCAGAGAAAGATGTCGGTATTACACTATTCTTTGATGGTTCTAAGTGTTAAAAAGGACAAGGTTTTGGAATCGTATTTCATACAACCTAGGGGGTACCAATTCTATTATCATTCAAACTTAATTTCCCATGCATAAAAAATAATGCAGAATATGAAGCCATAATATTAGAACTTCAAGCAGCCTTGGCTATGAGCATAAAGTGTATCAGGATATTTGATGATTCTCAACTTGTCATTCATCAAGTAAATGAAGAATACATGTATCGTTCCAAATTTTCTGCACCCTTACCTTCAAGCTAAAGGATCCGTGCCCGGAAGGGGGATGCGGGAAGGATGGGACAATACCTCAAACTGAGAGGCCTTTGGAAGGTCCCGCCTCTCGGGGGAGGTGTATTAAGGTGATTTTTCTACGGATGGTGGGTTCACCAGGAAAATTTTGAATGGTAGTTTCCACGCCTAGGTTGGGAATGTGTTTGATGTGTTCAATTTTATCTTTAATAATTCAAAGCCTAGGTTTGGCCAAATGAATCTAAGTTGTTCTATATGAAATGCAAATTTAAATGAATACAGAAAGCAGAATTAACATAAAACATAGAGAATAAATTAAGTGAAGAAATCAATACCTGGTTCTGGATGTCTGATGGAGGTTCTGATTTTTGAAGCAGTCAAGATCGTCTATAATTTGACAAGATCGTCTCCTATCTGACAGGATAGTCTGAGATTTGATGAATTCATCAGAGACTTGCAAACATAGAAATAGATACAAAATACCAGAAATGCAACTATTCTGATGAAGGAAAATGATGTACAATAATAATAAGGATGTTAATGAGATAATCCCAAATAGAAATGCAAGTAAATTGTGACAATTTAATAGCTAATCATGATTTTATTATGCAATTAAACTACATGGGTGAACTCCAAGATGCAGGATAACAGGAAATAATAATAAAACTGACTAAATGCAAAATAAAATAGTAGTAAAGTATAGGAAAAGTGCAAACTCTGGGTATTGATTGCCCCTAATGCAGACTATAGTCAAAATCGTCTCGAATTGGTATGAAATCGTCTCAAATTGGACAGGATTTTCTGCGACGATCTGAGCTTGCTTCGACTAAAGAATAACAAAGTTCCTGCAAGAAAACTTGGAAAGCACAAATGCAGATGGTAATCCAGGGTATTCGAATGAGCATAAAGGTCAAGTTATAGGAAAATTCAGCCAGGGGAATGTCAATGGGGGTCCTAAGGTTTAAATAGGCTTAGGAGGGAGGTTAGGATGTTGGAGATCATCCCAATCTGGGAGATCTCCAACGTGGGAGGTCTCTAACCGCGCAGACACACTTTTTGTTTGCAATTTTTGGTTTGAGATCCTAGCTTCTTGTCTATGAGTTGTCATTGATGTCAAAAGGAAATGGCATTAATGATAAGAGGATGTGTTGGTTGAAGATTCCAAAAGGCAAGATTCCATTGGCAAGGGTTTTTCATTAAAACCAAACCGGTTTTTATTAAAACCATTGGATAGGGTTTTAATTAAAACCAATGGAGGTTCTCTTTATTATTTATTTAATTATTATTTAAAACCTTTCAAGGTTTTAATTAATTAATTAAGGGAGAAATTATTTTAATTTATTAAAAATATTTAAAGGTTTTTAACCTTTTTATTTTTAATTTATTAAAATTATTTAAGGGTTTTTAAACCCTTCAGAAAGCAAATTTCGATTAAATTCGAAATTACTTTTCTTTGCAGCCGACATGTTCTAAAGTCCACGTATGGACTATAAATATGAGAAGGTTCCTAAGGTTAAACCAACTTGGAAAATCGAAGGCAATTAATTGGTTTGGCTGCGATCGAATGTTCTATTTACGCTGCGAAAGAGGAGAGCTCGTGGTTTGAAAAGCTTTCAGAAAGCTTGACCATTTATGTGGAAGGAAGTCCGTCTTGGACTTCGTAAGCCCCTTGTGGGCTAGTGGCAGCGAAGGCTGCATTTGGGCCTTGCATAGGCGGAGGTCTACATTTCAATCCCCGCGGAGGGAGCTGTGCATGGATTAGTCACGTTTTTATTAAAACATGTTTTGTGCCGTGAATTTCGGATTCTTCAAGGGCAGCCATTATAAGGTGTGATTATTTTCTTGATATGATTTTTGGCATTGTTTAGCATTGTTTAAAAGACATAGGAGAAATAAGGGGATATTTCTTTGGTTGTATTTTTGAGATTAGTCTTTTGCTATGCTAAATTTAAAAATGGAGATATAAGGTGTTTGGTGGTTGTTTTTAAAGAAGAGGAGCTAAAAGGTGTATTAAGGAAAGTTTTTATATATGCTCATTTATCTTGGTTCTAACCCTAACTTGGTTGGAAGTTTGAGGGTTGTGTGTGGTGACAGCTTTAAGGATCAATTTTCTTCTACTCCAAAAAGGTATGGGCACATTTTCCTTATGAGTATGATTGGTGTATGTTTTTCTAAAATAAGGTTGGAGTGAAAAGGTTTTCAACTAGGTTTCCTTTGGTTGGGTGTAAATCCTATTTTCTAGTTTGTTGAAGACTTCTTATGCATTGTTATCCTTGATGAGAGTTTTGGTGAATGCATAATTTTGGTTTGAGGTAGTGGAAGCATTGTGCACTAGGATTTATGTTTGTGAGTCTTGCTACTTGCTTTGAGTTGGTGAAACCCTTGGTTGGTTGTTTTGAGGTTGATGGTTGAGTTGCTTCCATAGAGGTTGTTTGATCAAGTTATTGCTTTTACTTGATTCATGATATTGGGCTTACTCCTTTGAGTTGATTTGAGCAAATTACTCCTTTGCATTGGTGATATTGTGTTGGTGGTTGTTTTGTTCAAATATCTTTGGAGGGAAAAGGATTTCTACTTGTTTCCTTTTCTTGTGATGATTGGTTTAATGCTTCAAGGTTATTGTTGAGTTGAGAAGTATTGGTTGAACCTTGTTTATAAGCATTGTTGTTGAAGCCCTATTTGGTTGTGAAATATTAATTGGTAGTGAAAAGTTATTGGTTGTGGAAAGAACATGATTATCATTGTTATATGAGATCTTGCATGGTTGGCAATTGTTGGGTTGTGTTTCATGTTCTTGATAAAAGCAAACTTCATTCTATCTTATTCTTTTTGAGATTGAGTTGAGGTTGAGTTGAGTTGAGATTGAGATTGGGAGTTAAGTATAGAACATATTGAGTCTCTAACAATTCTCTTTATGCTTCTATGAGATTGATGAATCACATTGGGGCAGTGGGGACTTGTGAGCAGTTCTTGGACAGGTTCCAATGGGGACTTGTGAGCAGTTTTGGATAGGTTTCGGTGGGGACTTGTGAGCAGTTTTGGACAGGTTTCGGTGGGGACTTGTGAGCAGATTTGGACGAGTCCTAGCAGAGGACTTGTGAGCTGAGTTTGATAGTTCTATTAGATAACTTGAGTACAGGGGTGCATTGGTTCTATGAGAAGAACCTGAGGACAGTTGGCAAGTCTTTGAGAAGGCTTGTATGCAGAGGATTGATTTTTTCAAGAGTTGGACAGATATAATAGACAGAGGAAGACTTGTACTAGACCGACTGACTATGTTTGGTATAGGTTGCTGAGCTACTGTGGATGTGATCATAGGAGGCAGAGGTCTCTTAGGCTAAGCATTGAGGACAGGAGGTCTTCGGTGGAAAGGAGTTCCACGTCTTCGGTAAGAGGTAGAGGCAGTTGATCTTCCGAGGGATCATTTCCAGAGTAGAGGGGAAGGTATCTCCTTTGAGTAGAGGCTCATAAATTTTGATTGGGGGAAGGTATCTCCTTTGAGTAGAGGCTCATAAATTCTGATTGGGGGAAGGTATCTCCTTTGGGCCGAGGCTCATAAACATTGTAATTGGGAAGGATTCCCAAAGAACTTTGATATAACTTTTAGAGAAAAGTTTTGTGGACGTAGCCCAGCCATTCTGGGTGAACCACGTTAAAATTGTTGTCACTTTGTGGATGATATTGTGCATTGCTTTGATATTGCTTTACTGTTTTGAAGTATAAAGGAAAAAGTAAAAAGAGGTCTTATACTGTTCACCCCCTCCTCTCAGTATAAGCTTATGTTCTTCACTTTTGCCCTGGTTAGAGACGTCATTGAAACATAAGCTAATTATGAAAAATCAGTTTTGGGACGAAATCGTCTGGACGTCCTAGTCCAGACGAAATCGTCCGATCTGAGGCGATATCGTCTGATCGGCGACGATATCGTCCAACGGTCACAACAAATCCTAAAAATGGCACGAAAAATGAGGAAACGGGTAGCAGGCAGTTTTGGAGCGGTTTTGGGGTTGAAAATTTAAATTTGAATTATTACTAAGGTAATTTTAATTATTGCTAAGTTTTACTGTGCCAATTTTAGGGTGCTACATTTTGCCCCCTCTTTAGCGAATTTTTTGAAGAAAATGCGTTAAAGATGAGTTCTTCTCGATCTACGAGAAAGCAAAAATTATTCCCATTTTTAGGCGACGATTCTTGGTCGAATCGTACGACAACTTACTATGGTGCCCCCTCCGTGTTTTTACCCAAATCGAACGTTTGAGGTAAAAACACGGAAAAGCTAAATTTTAAAATGTTGTTTAAGTGTTTTTGAATAAAATTAAGAAAAATAGGGTAAAACCCTAATTCATTTGTTCATTTTCTTCATGGTTTTTAGAGCTCTAGAGACAAGATGGTTGAGACAATGCACAGATCGACAGAGGTCCGACGCGGGCTACGGGTAAGGGTCTAAACTTAGTTTAGAGTGCTTTAATTTAGAATTTCATGTTTTTTAGATCAATTTTGATTGATTTTTGAGCATCGCGACCGTTTTTGGGCCGTCGACGTCGTCGGGACGAAATCGTCTCGATTTCGTCGAAATCGTCTCGATATCGTCGATTTCATCCAAGGGCGAAATCGACGATAGGGGGACGATTTCATCCAATAAGGGATGATTCCCTCATGCAAAATCGGAGATGAATTTGCTCAAATTTGGGACGATATCATCCAATAGTGGACGATATCATCATTTGTGTGAAAGTGAACTTATTTTACTTGCATTTTTTTATTAATGATTTTTATTGATGATTTTGTTGTTTATGTTGTAGAGAGGATTACTAAAGAGCCGAGAATGGAAATACGATAGACTGAGGGATGACTTGGCCGCTCTATCTCAGGCAGAGCGAGATCAGTTGGCACAGGTCGGCTTGCAGCACATGGCAGATATGCCACAAGTGTCTACAGACATGGGGCTATTGACAACCCTAGCAGAGAGGTGGTATCCGGGTTCTTCTTGTTTTCGGTTACCGACAGGGGAGATGACTCCCACACTGGAGGATGTATGGAGGATTTTGAGGATCCCCATACAAGGATGACTAATCACTCCCATGGCCAATCAGGGCCATGCGATGATGCGGCTATGCGGAGACCCGAGCTTCGCCCTGGAGAAGGGCGGAGTGAACATCGAGTCACTGCGCCAGATGCCTGGGGCATCTAGGCTGACACAGGTTTTGGCTGGGGTGGTAGGTGGTCTGCTACTATGCCATCAGAGTGGATGCAGGCTACCATGGTTTCTGACAGATGTGGTCTACGACATGAGAGACCACGGATACAAGTTTGCTTGGGGGAGCTTTGTTCTATGCCGATTGTATAGGATCCTGCATGGGGTCGTATACAAAGGCGGCCGATGTCTAGTCATGACATCGCTACTGTAGGTTTGGTGCTGGGAGCACATCATGGTGCGAAGGCCGGTAGGGCTCCCACTGATAGGGATTGATGGGGAGAGGCCCCGAGTTTTCTACTGGTGGCTCCGAAGAGGGTCACAACGGCGGATAGATCTACCAGTGTCCCGGAGACTACTTGATGACCTTGTCTTCGACCAGATCACCTAGAGGCCTTGGAGAGATCATCCAGGGTGGGCCGAGGATAGACAGGAGCTGGCTCACATTAGGCGAGTCTACTGGCTGAGGATGGAGAGGGGAGAGGTGGAGCTCCATCGGTACGACCGAGTTTTGAGGTAGTTCGGTCTACAACAGGGGATCCCATCTCTCAGAGACTACGAGTTTTCCCGGACTATCCGGGATAACACTACAGTTAGCGGGGCTCCAGATATGCAGCGCTTCTGGAGTCAGGATGCAGATGATGCCCCCATTCAGCCAGTGGATGGGGACGACGTAGGGGTTGTCGACGGCTACGATGCCTAGTACGCAAGCATCCACCCTCCTCGGATGATGAGGGCTCAGGGTCCGATTCACGTAGTTGTGCATCGGATGGGGAGGTGGTGCTAGGCGGCCATTGAGGCGGCACAAGGTCATGGTGGGAGAGAGCAGAGGAGGCCACAGGCTCAGCAGAGGCCACGATAGTGGGAGAGGAGGGAGGAGAGACCCCCTTCTCCATAGAGAGAGAGGCCACCATCGCTCGATAAGGGCAAGGGTGTGGACACAGGAGAGAGTAGTGAGATGGCTACTCTCTAGGTGGAGACTATCTGTCTCTAGGCACAGGTGCAGACTTTACAGGATGAGGCTACACGTCATCGAGCGGAGGCTACATAGCTCAGAGATGAGGTTGCATGCCTCAGAGCATGGAGCGGAGGAGCGAGCACTCAGGAGCTGGCGCGGTCGATTGCTCAGACCATGTTCTATCAGGGTATCTACTTCCAAGCTGGTGCTAGAGGAGGGAGTTTGGGGGGGGGGGGGGTCATCGAGGACTTCATCCCGATCGATGACTAGGACTCGCAGTACCACACATACTCGATGGGGCCACCTCGTCCACCTCAGGGCAGGGGAGGAGATGAGGCTGAGAGCTCGAGGGGTTCTCGAGGCTAGGCTACCTGCACTACACAGATATATGATTGAGAGGATTGAGTATGCCAAGATGTAGATTGTGGCATACCAATCTAGTTTTGATATGATGTACATATATTGTTGAGATATATATATATATATATATATATTTTATGATATTTTTGATCATATGACTTGTCTTATGTGTTTGTATGATGCTTTAATGTTTTTGATGTGATTGATTTGATGATTCATGTAATTATGTCATTTGGAAATATTATGGTTTGGATGTCATGCTTTTAAGATTTAAATGAAATAATCTGATGTAAACAAATTGGTTGTTGTGATGATAATTTGATAAAAAATAAAAGGGACTTTTAACAATAATTTCAAAGGACATTGTCGCTATTATAGACCATTTCATGGAGTCGCCGCTCACTCGGTCGTCAAGCTAATCCCAGTATAGAAATATTGTTAAAAAGTAAAAGAGTGCTTAAGAGACTGTCTTAAGACTTTGTTGTGATGATGCAAATGATGATGATGATGGTGATTTGTTTTCAGACTTTTCATAAAAATAGTATGCATGAAATATTTTAAAATGATTTTTGCTAGGCATAAATTCCTAAGTGTGATAAAAGTTTTGAACAATTCCTTAGGAATTATACCATGGTTGCAAAAACTGAATTTGAACATAATGACATGAAATAGAATAAGTGTTCGTTTGTTTGTAAAGCATAATTGTGTAACATAATGATTTAAGTCATATGGTTTTTATGATTTGGAATAAATGGGAAAATAAAATTAAAACAATGGTTTGCGCTAGGCATAGAATATTTAGGTATAGACTTATACCATCATCATGAAATCCAAAGAAGAAAATAAATAGTTTTATTGCATGGTTGATTTTTAATTTTTGAAAATAAACAGAAAATATGAAGATGAGGACTTGCGCTAGGCATAAAATTCCAATTGTGGTTTTGGAATTATACCATCGTCGCGAAAGTCAAAAGTTATATATAAATGTAACTTTATTGCATATTTTTGAAAATGATTTTGATTTTTTTTTGGTAATGCATGTGGTTGTCTTTATACTAAACAATTGTTCTCAGAGAAGAAAATGAAATTATTCCAGACAATTTGCAAAAATATTTCAAGGTATCTTAAAGACAAAAGTTAGATTTATAAGGAATCCCATGTGCGTATGTGAGTTCATTTCCGATCTTGATTTATCATAATGATACACAAAATCTCTCAAATACAAATGTGTGTGCGATTGTAGTATTCATTTACCAGGTTTGAGCAAGATACTATGATACAAGTGATTTGAATTAACCAAATAAGTGTTCATTAACCATGATTTAGATGCATATAACCATACCAGACTACTATGTAAGTCGGGTTATCAAGAGCTAGCTAATCCATAAGCGGACATAGGTCTGTACAAAAGAAGGTCGCTAATGTGACGGACATATCACCACGCTAGGAGTTACCCAAGGCCAAGCGGGTTGGGCACAAACCACCTGTTATGGGGCTTACCTCACAGTTTTCGAATAATTGAGAATTCCAGGGATTCAAGCTCATCAACCCTTCTTTTCTTTTCAAGGGGTAGGGAAAGGATTTTATTGCATTTGCTTTTGCTCATTTTGCTTTCTTCTTTCTTTCTTTCTTTTTATTTTTTCTTTTTCGTATCTTTTGCTTTGATATTTGAGATAATGCTGAAATAACCTTTTTCTTTTTCTCTTTTTCTTGAACTTTTCTTTTTCTTCCTATTCTAGGGATACTTGCTCGGATTAGCTGTAGAGCAAGGGATTTTTATTCCGGGTAGGGGTGAGCTTGTCCTTTTGCCAATTCTCAAAGATTCTAGACCATGTGCATGATAGGATAGCAGGGGAAACTTTTCGCTCAAGAAACCACTTCTACTATGTAGCATAGCATGGACATTACAAATATAATCATTTTATTGTGAAAAGATATGCTTGGTTTAAGTAAATAACAAGATCAATTCTCTATGCTCAAACTTTATTTAATTGAATTTTGTGGACTTTGATATAAGAGAGATTAGTAATCATGCCAAATAAATCAAGATATTTATTCATGTGAATGTGAAAGTGCGGGATTCCAAATAAATGCTAATTTATCCAAAATAACTGAAAATATAACCACAATATGTCACAATTTGAGAAGTACAAAAATAAAAGATGTTTTTGAAGATTTTGATGATTTTGAATGTTTTTGGTGTTTTTTAGATTTTTAAGTTTATAAATTGAAAGAAATACAAGATAGTGGTTTTTGAAATATTTTAAACAAATATATACAATGATGAAATGACCAATTTTTATGCATAGTAACGTTTAAGATGCATAATATTCATAGGTTCTTTAAGTTCTTTACCATCTAAGGTAGATAATTTGTATGCTCCCGATTCAAATTTAGCAGTGATAATATATGGTCCAAGCCAGTTGGGCTCAAATTTACCTTTAAGGTCTTTAGTTGCATTAGTATTTTTTTTTATTTTCTTTTAAAACAAGATCGCCGACCTCAAAGGATCGATGACGAACTTTCTTAGCATATGATCTTTTAAGCTTGTTTTGGTAGGCACGAAGATGCTCCAAAGCATTGATGCGCTTTTCATCTAGGAGTTCAAGTGATTGAGTCTGCCAGCTCGATATTCATCTCCTACTTCGGTATCTTGAAGTAGTAGAGCCAAAGAAGGAACTTCTAATTCAAAGGGAAAAATGGCTTCGATGCCATAAACCAAAACAAAAGGTGAAGTACCTGTGGGAGTACGAACGCTAGTTCGATATGCCCACAAAGCGGGATATAATTGAATGTGCCGATCGTGGCCAGATTTATTGACCAATATTTTGAGGATTTTGATTAAGGTTTTGTTAGATGCTTCGCTTGGCCATTACCCTGAGGATAATAGGGAGTGGACCAACGATGTTGAATCTTATATTTTTGGCATAATTTCTTAACATCTTTATTTTTAAAACAAGTTCCATTATCTGAGATGAGATTTGCAAGAATTTCGAACCTACAAATGATTTGATTAAAAATAAATTTAGAGACTTGTGTTCCAGTGCAAGAAGCTAAAGGCATAGCTTCAACCCACTTCATGAAATACTCAGTGGCGGTTATGATGAATTTGTGTCCATCAGATGACACAGGATTGATTTTGCCAATAATGTCTAAGCCCCATTTTGAAAAGGGCCAAGGAGATGAAATAGCCTGTAGGTCTTGTGTAGGGGCATGGACAAGGTCAGCATGTTTTTGGCACTTGTCGCAATGGTGCACATAATCATGTGCATCATTCTCCATGGTAGGCCAAAAGTATCCTATCCTAAGGAGCTTTTTAGCAATGGCACTACCACTGAAGTGTCCTCCACAAGATCCATCATGGGCTTCACTCAAAGCTGATCCTGGATTCTTCTAAATTCAAACATCTCAATAGGATACCTTCAAAAGATCTCCTATATAAAGTATTGCCAATTATTACAAATCGACTTGCTCGTCTACGTAATAACCGACACTGGTTTCTATTGGAATTGGCAAGGAAAGTCCCATTGTGAAGAAAATCAAATATATCTATATACCAAGGTTCAGGAGTAGTTTCATTGATTAGAAACACATCCAAAGGTTCTAAGCATGACTTATTTGAAGTGGGTTCCTGGAGTCGATGAATAATGATGGTGGCATATTCGTCATCTAACTCCAAGGGCAGAAGAGATGCAGTTGCGGCCATAGCGTCACCCGCACGATTGCTAGTTCGAGGAATAGCTTCCAAGGTAACTTGATCAAATAGAGATATTAATTGTAAAACATATGCTTTATATGGATGCAATTTATCATCTCTAGTCTGATAAACTTCATTAATTTGGTTTATAACAAGTTGAGAATCACCAAAAACTAGCAGATGTTTAATTTTTAGCGCCAAGGCAGCTCGTAATCCAAGGATTAGAGCTTCATATTCAGAAGTATTATTGGTGCAAGCAAATGTTAATTTAAAGGACAAAGGTATAATGTGTTTTTGTGGAGATATTAAAATAATACCTGCACCAGCCCCACTCATGCATCGGGCTCCATCAAAGTATAAGGACCATTGTTCAACATGGTCTGCCTCTAATTGAAGGCATTCATCAGGAAACTCAATGATGAGGGGATGGGTAGACTCTAAGGGTGCAGCAACTAATTGATCTGCTATGATTTGACCCTTAACAGACTTTTGTCCTATAAACGTGAGTTCAAACTCGCTCAAAGCAAGAACCCACTTAGTTGTGCGACCCGATAAATAAGGTCGACTCATGAGATACCGCAAGGGATCATATTTAGCAATGACATAAGTTTTTTGACTGAGCATATAATGGCATAATTTCTATGTAGAAAATATGACTGCTAGACATAGTTTTTCTAATTTTGTGTAGCGGGTTTCATAACTGATTAAAGTTTGGCTAATATAATAATTAGCACGTTCTCTTTTCTCATCATCAAGTTGAGCTAACATAGCTCCTAAAGCAAAATCGAAGCTGAAATATATAGGATAAATGGGCGATCAAGTCTAGGCGGTGAAAGCACAGGTGGGTTAAGGAGGTATTGTTTGAGAAGTTCAAAAGCTTCCTTACATTCGTCAGTCCCAATTAAAAGGGACATCCTTCTTAAGGAGCTTAAGAAAGGGACCGGTTTTGTCCGCCAACTTATCGATGAAGCGATGGATAGCTTGAAGCTTACCTTGTAAACTTCGTAACTCAGATATATTGGTAGGTGCGGGCATATCTGTGATAGCCACAATCTTGAGAGGGTCGATTTCGATGCCACGTAAAGAAACTATAACCCCTAAGAGTTTACCGGACTTAACTCCGAATATGCATTTAGCAGGATTTAGTCGGATAAGATATTCCCTTAACCGATCAAACACTATCCTTAAATATTTTAAGTGATCATCTTCTTTGATGGAACGAGCTATGATATCATCTACGTAATCATGTAGGATATCATGCATCATGTCATGAAAAATATAAGTCATAGCTCGTTGATAGGTTGCACCTGCGTTCTTTAAGCCAAATGGCATCACTTTCCAACAAAAGGTTCCCCAAGGGGTAATAAAGGTTGTTTTAGCTTGATCTTCAGGAGCTATCCTGATCTGATTATAACCAAAAAATCCATCCATTAGGGACATCATTCCGCTTCCAGCAGTAAAATCAATGATTTGATCCATGTTTGGAAGAGGAAAATCATCTTTAGGGCATGCAGCGTTAATATCTCTAAAGTCTGTGCAAACCCTAACTTTGGTAGCTTCTTTCTTGGTGACTGGAACTACATTCGAAATCCATTCAGCATAATCAATAGCTTGTATAAAAACAACATTCAGGAGTTTTTCTAACTCCCCTTTGACTAGTAAGGCCACTTTGGGATGCATTTTTCTAAGTTTTTGTTTAACCGGTTTAGCATCCGGATGGACTACTAGGTGATGCATGACTACGAAGGGTCTAAACCTGGCATATCTTCATATGTCCAAGCGAAGACATCTTCATATTCTTTAAGAAATGCAATGTATTGCTCTTGTTTTTCTTGACTTAATTCTGATCCAATATTGATTATGTGGGGATTATCCTCAGTTCCAATGTTAATTTTAATGACGTTTTCTACTTCCATGTGTAAATCTCTTTCAAAATTAGGTGGGGCGGGTGAAACGCCCAATTCTTGTAATTCTTTTAAAGTTAACTTGGATAATTCATCTTGAGGAGTCGTGGCCTCAAGTTGGGCTATAGTAGGTATAGAACCATCAAAATAAAAACCATTGTGTAACATCTCTTCAACGGAGACATCATGGAAAATATCTCCTTCCAACTCATCATCGGATTCAACAATCATTTCAGGATAAGCTATGGACAGCATATTGCATGTAAATGGCTGATTTTTTAGAGGCAAATCATCACGATCATCCAAATAATCTTGATAACATATAAGTTGATCATCATCTTCAAAAGGGAAGGGTTGACCCTTACTAGGAAATAGGCCCACACCACATCGGGCGGGCCATGGTTCTACCTCAAAAGGTTCTTTCATACCATTTTGGAAAGGTCCCAAGCCTTTCCCTTTATATCCCATTTTAAGCATTATAGGTTTAGCTTTAATATACTCATTAGTAAAATAACATCGAGCATATCCATCATGATGAGTTTTGATATTCCTAGGTATTCTTCCCCAGTCATATCCCTTATAAATGAAGGCACAACTCCCGACTTGGTAAGTACTTCCCATAGGTTGTGGGAGGCCCAAAGTACGAGGAGATGGAGGCAAATTACTTAAGATAATGGAATTTTGCATAGAAGCATTTGTTTTTTCTGATATAAGAATGTGAGATAAATCGGGTAAGAGTTCATCAGAAAGAGCATAAGATGTAGAAGGATCATTCCCTATATCTTTAGATGTGGAAGGTATGATAGATGTAGATAATGTGGAGGTGTTAATAGATGGGTCTATAGGTTTTGAAATGATAGGGACAGAACATGAAGGATTGGTTATGGATTTAAGATCTTTTTGAGGTTCTAGTGTGGTTTGTTTAGAAGATTGTTGATCTATATATGAGGGTGAAATTAATGGAGGAGAAACAGATGAAGTTATGGGTGTGTGTTTCATAGTTTTAGATGAAAAATAAGAATTAGGATGTGTGGATGACAGAGCAGGGCAAAATTGGACTCCAACAGGTTCTGCCAAAGCACACATATCAAAGGGTCTAGGATCACCATGGATAGTGACCAACTGATTTTTAAATTCGAATTTAACACATTGGTGTAAAGTTGATGGGACAGCCCGCATTGCGTTGATCCAAGGACGACCCAAGAGGATATTGTATGATGCGGGGCAATGTACAATAAACACGGTCGTATCTAAGGTTCTCGGACCAACTTGCAATGGGATGGTGATAACTCCACACGTTTCTTGTGTTTCGTCATTGAAAGCTTTTATGATCATGTCAGTTTTCTTCATTTCATCACTTCTAAACCCAAATCTTTGGTAGAAGTCAAAAGTGCAAATATTTAGAGATGAACCATTATCAATCAAAACCCTTTTGACTGCTACATCTCCTATTAGGGCAGTAATATATAAGGGGTTATCCTTATGTAAACTATGTTGCGGTATATCTTTATCTCGAAAGTCAATACAATCGACTTCTCTAGTGATGATAGTATTGGTCATGGCTTCAGGTTGAATGTTTTGTGGTACCATCATTTGGCTTAATGTAAGCATCAATTCATCTCTATGGGTAGGAGAAGATCTTAATAAGTCCAAAAGGGAAATTCTAGGCTGTAGTATTGGATAATTGCTCATTAATATTATAAGGAGGTTTAGGTTGAACATTAGGAGCATGATTCCCTTTATTGGGATTTTTCAAAACAAATGGGGCTGATCCATCATTTTGAACTTGATCTTGTTGAGAATTTTGAGCTTGTTGTCTGGTAACGACTCCGATGGTACCTACAATGTTATATTGAGGACGTTGAATAGGTCTTGGTCTAGCATTTATAGCTTGTTCATTAGAAAGGAACTGATTAGAAGAGGGTCGAGTAGTAACTCTTCTAGGAAATGGTTCTTCTGGAACCATAGAATCTGTGATAGGTTGAATAGGATCTGATTCATCTTCAGAACTATTCGATTGATTTGAAGTGATTTCCATGTCACTTTCAGTATCCGATTCTACATCACTGAGATCCGGTGTTTGAATATTATGTAGGGGCCTGGTCGTGACCATGGATAAAGTTGTGTCAAATTTTTGTAAATCATGATTAGGTAAATGTCCGCTAATAGTTCCTACATATCGGGTAGGAGGAGGAACATTATGATGCTCAATTTGATTGGCCACCTCTTTACCATGTCTTGGTAAAGGATGTTGAAATATATCTAATGATTGATTAGCATTTTGATTTTGATTTTGGGGAATGTTCTTTTGAGCATTATTAGGAGCATTTTGTTTAGGTTGGAAGGCTTGCACCTCCATCTCATTATTATCAATCAGATCTTGTATTTTATGTTTTAACCTTTTACAAGAGTTGGTAGAGTGTCCAGGTCCTCTATGGAAATCACAGTGTAAATCGGCTCTGTATCCGGGTATGGTTGGATCAGGTTCCCGGATAGTCGGTAATTGAATCAAACCTCTTTCGAGTAATTGGGGTAGAATAGTTGATAATGGTTGATTTAATCTAGTAAACTCTCGAGGAGGTTTATCAGGAGGTTTTAATATAAATTTTTTTGTTGTCTTCGTTGTATTGATATTAGCAACATTTCTGCTGTCAGTGACTCCGTCACCTACAACTTGTTTGTTTTTATATTGATTTCTGGATGTTTTCTCATCATCTTTCTTCCTAAGTTGGCCTCTCCTAATGAGAGCATCTTCTACTCTTCGAGCCAAGTCTATAGCCTGATCGAAGGTAGTTAAGGTAGCAGTTGATAACTCATAAGATATTTGTTCTTGCAAATTATTAATAAAAATGTCCAACATTTCCCTATAAGGTAGCACAAAGTGCAGTTTTCCTGTCAACTGCCTCCATCTAGCTAAGAAATCCGCAAAACATTCATCTTTGTCTTGTTTTAAGTTGTACAAATCTTTAATGGTTACATGCCTTTCGATATAGGCACTAAATTGATGCACAAAAGATTCAATTGTCTCTTCAAAATTTCTCAAAGAATGAGTGGGCAATTGGTAGTACCACTCTAATGCCATTCCTCCTAAACTTTTTGGGAACATTTTTAGTAACAACAAGTCATCATGTGATATATCATGACATGCTATCCTAAACATGCGAAGATGCTCTATGGGATCTTCAGTTCCTTTATATATAGGCAGGACGGGCATGGGAAAGTGTTTAGGGTACGGTTGTGCTACAACTATAGGATCTAGAGGTTGACTACACATCTCTCGATAATTGTACGAGGGACGGTAGGGATCCATCTGGTCCATGCGGGAAGCTAACTGTTTCACCATGGCTTCCAGATTACTGGTTTGCCCACCATATTGATTCGGTGGAGCATGAATATGGGATTGGTGAGCATATGATGGAGGGACATGCATATTAGATGCTATATTACTATTGTGTAAATTGTTGGTAGGAAGGGTGTTATGAAGAAGTTTTGAAGTTGTATTATGTTGTATCCCAGATTGTTGGAAATTGGTGTTTGGCTTCATTTTAGGTTTTTGTCGATTTGAAGCATATTGATCAATAGTTTGGCGAAATAAAGCAGTGAATGAAGGTCTCTTTTGTGTGGGCATGATTTTAGGCTCAATAACAGGTTCCTTAGGAGGTTGGGTAACCTGTTGTTTTTGCATATTCTGAATTATAGCGGCCATATCCATATTGGATGGCCCAACTTTATCACTTTCTTGATCAACGAAAGACAAGGGATTAGTGTGTATGTCAAACATATGTTCCATGGCTGCTTGAGTGTCACTAATTTGTCCCCTATCAATACGAACTGCCATATTAAGAGCACCAATATTATTATTGAAGAATTTCCAAAAATGATCTATGTTATCAAAAGTAACAGTTCCATCTTGAGCCATTCTAGGGGATGAGGATCCTTCCTCTCTAACATTTTCTTGTTGTTCATTTTCTTCAACCAGGTCATCTTCTGGCTGTTCTAGAGTTTCTTCTTCTGGGATTGGATCCTCAGGAAGGGTATTTAATTTTTTGTTTTTCTTGCCTAACCAATCTTCTTCTTCTTCTTCTTCTTCAGTTTGTTTACCATTCCTAAGTTTAGTCATTGTGCTTAAACTTAGATTTCAGAAAATATATATATATATATATATATATATATATATATATATATATGCAACAAGCTTAAGAGGTATATATTTTAATTATATACCTACTATAATATTTAAAATGAAATGTTTTGGTTTTTGTTATGTTTTTTTGGTTTTTGGTTTTAATAACAATATTATAAAGATAACAAACAACACACAAAATGCAAGAAATAATAATAATGAAAGCAATGATCTAGTTTTCTATAAACAATTTATAAATATCATTAATGGGCTCAAGTTCTTCAGGATTCATGAAATGTTCTTCTTCAAATTGAAAATTTTCTTTCAAGAATTTGACAAAAAGTGCTATAGTGATATTATCTGTTTCAGATTCTATTTTGTAAAAGTAAAGCTCGTGGCAATACTCTCGATATAACACAGCTCTAGGAACTCTCCTCCATATTTCCCTATCCATAAGAATGACCTCTTGGTCTTCTACACGACCTAGGAATTGGTGTATAGTGGCTGCGTTCTCGAGGTATTCCTCGAAGGTGAACAATTCTGAAGACACAAGAGCTCTCCTATAAGCTAACCACCTATGGCAAGCTCTCTGAAGTTCATGATAAAAAATGAGTTGATGAGGATCCAGGATTCTATCTAGGGCAAGCCTCTTGATTTGTTTAAGTTCTATTGACCTAGATGAAATGATACCTAGTCTCCTATTAAGTTCGTCCCACAAAAGTTGGTTTCTATCTGATTCAGATGTTCTAGACAAAGAATCAATCTCTATGGCTATTAATTGATTTTCAACATTTATAGTAACTGCTAGTCTTTTCTTAGGAGCTACCATCTAAACATGATATGCAACTTAGTAGTTTTCTAATGATTTTAAATGCATCTATTTTTTTGTTTTTGTTTTTGTTTTCAAAAGGTTTTAGTTTCACGTCGGGTTCACCAAAATGTATCGTTCCAAATTTTTCACACCCTTACCTTCAGGCTATAGGATCCATGCCCGGAAGGGGGATGTGAAAAGGATGGGACAATACCTCGGACTGAGAGGCCTTTGGAAGGTCCCGCCTCTCGGGGGAGGTGTATTAAGGTGATTTTTCGACGGATGGTGGGTTCACCAGGAAAATTTTGAATGGCAGTTTCCACGCCTAGGTTGGGAATGTGTTTGATGTGTTCAATTTTATCTTTAATCATCCAAAGCCTAGGTTTGGCCAAATGAATCTAAGTTGTTCTATATGAAATGCAGATTTAAATGAATACAGAAAGCAGAATTAACAGAAAACACAGAGAATAAATTAAGTGAAGAAATCCATACCTGGTTCCGGATGTCTGATGGAGGTTCTGATTTTTGAAGCAGTCAAGATCGTCTGTAATTTGACAGGATCGTCTCCTATCTGACAGGATCGTCTGAGATCTGACGAATTCGTCAGACGAATTCGTCAGAGACCTGCAAACAGAGAAATAGATACAAAATACCAGAAATGCAACTATTTTGATGAAGGAAAATGATGTACAATAATAATAAGGATGTTAATAAGATAATCCCGAATAGAAATGCAAGTAAATTGTGACACTTTAATAGCTAATCATGATTTTATTATGCAATTAAACTACATGGGTGAACTCCAAGATGCAGGATAACAGGAAATAATGATAAAACTGACTAAATGCAGAATAAAATAGCAGCAAAGTATAGGAAAAGCGCAAACTCTGGGCACTGATTGCCCCCAATGCAGACTGCAGTCAAAATCATCTCGAATTGGTACGAAATCGTCTCGAATTGGACAGGATCATCTGCGACGATCTGAGCTTGCTCCGGCTGAAGAATAACAAAGTTCCTGCAAGAAAACTTGGAAAGCACAAATGCAGATGGTAATCCAGGGTATTCTAATGCGCGTAAAGGTCAAGTTACAGGAAAATTCAGCCAGGGGAATGTCAAGGGGGGTCCTAAGGTTTAAATAGGCTTAGGAGGGAGGTTAGGAGGTTGGAGATCATCCTAATTTGGAAGATCTCCAATGGGGGAGGTCTCTAGCGGCGTAGACACGCTTCTGCCCAACTTAGAGACGTCGTTGAAACAGAAGCTAATTATGAAAAATTAGTTTTGGGACGAAATCGTCCGATCTGAGGCGATATCGTCTGATCGGCGACGATATCGTCCAACGGTCACAACAAATCCTAAAAATGGCATGAAAAATGAGGAAATGGGTAGCAGGCGGTTTTGGAGCGGTTTTGGGGTTGAAAATTTAAATTTGAATTATTACTAAGGTAATTTTAATTATTGCTAAGTTTTACTGCACCAATTTTAGGGTGCTACAATGCCAATGCAAAGAACCAGTCTTAAAACTTTATCACAAAGTAGAAATGAAATTGATTGTAAAATTTGACTGGTATGAGATTGATAGCTTATCTAGATTGACTAATAGATTTGCAAATGTGATGGAATCCCTAGGATCATTGATTCCAAATAACTTTTAAGGAGAGGTATAGCCCTTAATTGTCACAATAATATCTAAATCTGCAATTTACCATGTTGAATCTAAATATGAGAAGGATGTTTTCTTTCTTCGCGTAGAGCCAAATGAGCCTTGGTCTAACCACATAAAAGTATTTCTCAATTTTTGTACACTCCCATATGACATATCATAAATTTCTAAGCAAAATTTCAAACAAAAGGTAGCTCATTTCACTCTCTTAGGGGACATGTTGCATAGACGTGGTTATGATGGAGTTCTCCTTCGTTGTCTCAAACCTGTAGAGAACCAAAGATCAATATCAAAAGCTCATGATGGTACTTGTGGTGGAAATTTTAGTGGAATGGCCATCACAAGGTGCATTTTATACATGGATTATTATTGGTCCACCATGGAATGAACTTTTACAATTACATCAAGAAATGTCAACAATGTCAGCAACATGCTAATTTAACTCATGTACCATCACAAGCCTTGCAACCTAATCAAAGTATTTTCTTCTTTTCACAATGAGGTTTGGACTTTATTGGTAAAATATTGCCTCCTTCCTAATGATAACATAAATTCATCATCACTACTACTGAATACTTCATGAAGTGGGTCGAGGTAATTCCTCTAACTAGTATGATAGGACCTAGAATTGTGGAGTTTATACTTCAACATATCATATGTCATCTTGGCATTCCCTCAAAAATAATCTTTGATAATGACAAGTCTTTCAATAACAAGTATTTTTGAGCACTTTGCGATAAATATAATATCTAATATAATTTCTTTACTCCTTACTGCCCACAAACAAATGGATAAGCTGAGGCAACCAATAAGACCTTGATTGCTATTCCCAAGAAACTAGTCAAAGAAAATCATAGAGATTGACACACTCAAATCCCCTTGGAATTATTGGCTTATTGAACAAGCATCTTCACACATATCAAGGAAACACAATTTTCATTGGTCTATGGTATCAAAGCCATCATACATCTTGAGATTTAGACCTCTTCATTATGAATTTCATTGCAAGAATTCATAGATTACGATATTTCTAGACAAGAAAGTCTTGACCAACTTACAATCCTTTATGAAAGGTAAATCAATGCCTTGGAGCATCTACGAGTCTACCAAGAACATCTCAAGCATGCTTAGAATACCAAAGTCCATCTATGTGAATTCCAAGTAGAAGATATTGTCCTTAAAGAGAATCAATAAAACACAATGCATTGTCACATATTCATGATAAATTCATGGCTAATTGATTAGGTCAATTCTAGAGGGAGAATAAGAGCATGAACCACTAATGTCATCCACTTGAGAGTGTTTTATGCTTAATGTGATTTACATATATATATATATACATGGCTAATACACAAAAATATCATCCATACACATTGCATTCATACACATTGTATTCATACAAATTGCATTTCACACATTCATTATCATGTTCAATGCATTCCATCCACCATATTAGGGGTAATTTGATAAGTTTAGAAAATAATTGATCTACTATTTTTTTTTTCCTTAATCAGGGGCACCCCAAATTTCACATCCATTTCATTACACCATTTCAAAAGTTAATTTATCATTTGCACTATCACTTCATTACCCCTAGGAGTTTTTGGTCTCTCAGCCACTCCTAGTGTTTCAAGAAAAATCCAATGCATGTCAAATTTTATCTAGGACCAAGTCACATTTTCACTAAGAAAATATTGAATTATAGGAGTTGAATCTAACATTATTGAACCAAACACATTTCACACATATTAAAAAAATATTGTAGCAAAGAGGGATAATACCATGATTGGGTTGAACCTCAAAGTGAAAAAAGGTCATCTTTGCGCGTCCCATTATGAACATAGTCCAAAAATCAAAATAGTGGTCTTCACCACTACTCACACTTCTAAAAAAAAGAACGAGTAGTAAGGATAGGATAAAATTCTCATCACAGTTCAATTGAGAATTTGATTCCCCAAAGCTCTAACTCTTTTACACATAACACACCATAGATACACAAGTTATAAGGATAGAACTACATGTCCATCCATATGGTTAGGTAGTCTAAATAACCAAAACTTAGAGATAAAATAATTGGACTATGGAGCTAATCTCCATTGGGGCTATAGACACTTGAATAGCAATTGAAGTACACTCATGCATGGTGGCACGTATCTCTTGAAGAGACCTCTGACCACACATAAGGATAGGCTAGCTTTCTAGTTTCCTCCATAACATGTTTCATCTCAATTTATACAATATGGGTTAATGAAATCACTTGCACACACATTGGTTCTTGATTACCTTGAGTCACTACCATGCTCATGATTTGGTAATTGAACATCCACTCCACACACATTTGGTATTAGATAAATTAGATAGAACTTAGTGAGTTTATTAGAAATCACTAGTATGTTTAAGTCTTTGTAAAACAATTCTAAATCATCCATCCACAGGTCCACACACCATCCTACCATTACATGAGTCTTCCATTTCACACACCACCATTTTGGTGCCCCTGATTAAACAACAATGATCAATATGGTCAAGTAAAATCTAAACTATGAATGATCATTAGAGAATTAGTTCATTTGCATTCATACACATCATCATTATATTATCATCCATCACATACATATACATTCACACAAATATCCACACATAAGTCATAACACAAAATAAAAAACCATGTATATATATATAATTGCATATATAATAAATGCTTGAAGGTCATTTACAATTGAGCACCAAGGCTCATGCACAAAAAGTGCATCTAAGAACTAGCTAACACCTGTAAGAAAACCCTTGTGATCCTAAAGGATCCCTAGATCTAGATTTGATATACCTAGAGTCACTATACCTAATAGAACCCACTATGAAGGAAGAAGGTCGATCGAGTAGCCCAATGTGGTGTTGCGTGAGTCAATCATCTAAATATTAGATATACATATTCTAGGATTGTAGGTATAGTACATCATACCTCTAATGTGATTCCATCTATCTTAGCTCTACCTAGAGCCTCACTATCATATATGATCCTCCACCTATTGTCACATGTGCATCCAACTTCGCTCGTAGCTAAACATTATTAGAATCTCAAGCTACTATCACTGCATCCCACTCCACCACCATCTACCAGAGTTGGTCTCATTAAACCTTAAGTATTTCCCACTCCTCCTCACTATGCCTAGGAGGCCTATCTAAAACCTCCTCCATGTCATCTCTACCATCACCATCACCTCCAATATTTGGAGGCTACTCAGCTACATCCCTCACTTACCTTCCTTGAATACTAGAATTATGATGTCTCTAATGTCGAGGGGCATCATGTTCCTCCTCCATTATCTCCTCCTCATATCTATTTCCCTTCTCAACCACCTAAATCAGTACCCATGGTGGTTGTGAAGTGAACCATGCATCATAGTTCATGGTGGTCCTAAAATCATCCACATATGGGAGATCTATCTCCTTATCATTCTCATACTCCACTCACTACTCGTCCACATAAGGTAGGATTGAATAATCTAATTGAAACCTATAGAGAACTATCACAATACTCATGAGAACTAGATTAGCTCCTTCTCAATCCTATGCCATCCAACCACCCACATGGCCTATCTAACTTTTCATAGCTTCTCTCCATCACTAGGCCACCTAGCACCTTACCATGACCTTTAGCATGCCTAATTAAGCATAAAACCTACCCATAGTTCCCTCCTAGCCACTGCAACCAAGATGACTTGGCTAAACCTCTTTAGCTACTCGTAATCTCAACACATAGGGTTTCTCCCTATCCTAATCCTCACAAGGCAGGCCCATAGGATGAGCTAAACTAAAGTGCCCCCAACCCTAACACTATAGTAATGCACTACAACCCAACCCCTTCTACCCCTTTCTCTTTACCTCATACAATTCCATATACATCTAGGTCAATAGAGTAGGTGCCCATGCATATATCCAAGGCTCATCGATCATGTCGTACACCAACCTCATCATGTTCCATGGAAACTGACATCCAATGTTGTTAGGCACCAATATGTTGGCCAAAAAAAATATTATTAAGGTAGGTAGTGTCTATAAATCCTTAAAATACATGACCAAATACCTTATCTGTCCACCCTTCACATTCACATCCCGCCATCCATCTCTAAAAATCAACCTCAACTCATACTCCTTATCGTGCCCAACTTGGACATGAAACCCCTCCATTAGCACTCAAAATATGTGGTATACATCTTCTAGTGTCATTGTGGCCTCCCCTATTAGCAATTAAAATATCCTCCTATCTGTATCCCACATTTTCTCTAAGGTAGAAAGGTATCCCTCATAGGCCTACACCACCTCAATATGTGCTACTCTAGTCAACTCCGTATCCTCCAACTTATCCCAGTCAACCTTTTGCAAGGCCTTTCTTACCCCTAGTATAATAGATGAGAATCAATGTCAAGCCTCGAAGATCTTCAACTACAACACAACACAACAATAAATACATTACTAGCATATTCATTGCAAAAACAAGCATTATGTAAATCCAAATAAGAGTGCCAAGGATACTTACCTCAACCACCTATGCCTACATGCCTAATACCACATCCACTCCCTCCATCGTCATCACTTCATGCATCCACACTATTTCACTCACTCACTCATTCCCCTTCATATGTAGCTTCTCAAACTCATGAATGCAAGAATAAATCCAATTTAACTTCTACAGACCTTCTATAACTATTTTTGACATGCTCAAATGCTCGTCGATGTCTACATGGTGCACTCAGATATCGCTTAGCATTTATAGAGTGGTAAACACTCTCTCGCATATGTGCATGATGTGAACATTGGATGAAATTTGATCCCATAATGTTTTAAAAGGACTCATAGAAGCTCAAACTATAGCAAAAACCCACATAATAACATCAAATTTCATTCATGCATCCATTTCATCATCACACCATGTTTTATGAAAGCAAAAACTGATTTGGGAGCTTAATTTTCAAAACACCTCAAAAGGACCCAAAACTTCACAAAACGACCATATTCATCTTTCCAATCATTCATCACACCATTTCATCACATTTTTGATAACATGAATTTATTTGGGCGATTAAATCTTGTTTGCAACCTAAAGTTACAAAATTATCCAAAATTGCTTGAGAAACATTCCAAAATAACTCCAAATATCATAAAATCATCTAATTCACTCATAAATGCATCTTCATATCCTTTTTTCATCATACATTGTCATTCCACATTGTCAATTTTATTTATCATTGCATTTCCATTCAAAATTTACCAATTTCACATACATTATCAAGTGAACCTCATATCTAGTGATTTCCTCTAGTCCCCTAGTGGTTGAAACGATGGGCTATCCATGCAGTCTGGTAGGATGAATAGATCACCATATGTATGCTTGTTCAACATCATCATCCTCTATCATATTTAACATCAAATCAATATGGTCAATCCATTTGTGAATGTGTTGGTTTTCGCAAAAATTTTCTCGAAGCTATCATTAGATCCTTTCGCAAGCAAAATTGCATAATTCTATTACATAATCCATTTGCATTTTATAATTTTTCCTTTTAATAATTCAATTTATAGGTTAAAAAATTATGGTTGCATGAAGAGAGGTGGTCTTCCCACCTCCACCACATGTTCACCAACATTGGCTATTTATTCCTTTTCAACAACAACACTACACATTGTGCTAAGAGAAAATTTTCAAAAACATGAAACCATCCCCAAACTTGGGATAACCAACATTGACTTTGATTTTAATATTGGCATATCCATTTACATCATCCATTGCACCCACAATTGGCAAAAACCCCTTTTCTATTGGGGCAAAGAACAAAATCAATCATTGCATCATCATCTATGTCACTTTCCTGACATTTACATAATTCAAATCATCCACATTTCCAAAAATCTCCTTGCATTTGTTGGGAAAAAAATAGAATACATTATTCAACCATATTTACACCCACATTATCACCCATAATTCTATCAATTGATTCATGAGATTAATTCTTTACTCATTCTCCAATTAAGGGGTAAGCTACACCCACATTCTTTTTATCTTCAGGATCTTCTTGCGCTCCAAGGAAATAAATTTTCTTTACTAAACCAGGTGTCTCTTGTTTTGCATCACATTGTGTTTCACACAATGTAATACAAAAAGAGGTATATGTAGACATAAAATACTAGCCACTTGTCTTCCACACACTAGCCAATCACAACCATCCATTATTTATTTATATATGTATATTTATTTATATTTATGTATATAAATATAATTTTTTTATTTATATTTATATATTTAATATAAATATATATATATGAATAAATCATAGCCACCCATCACAATCTAATCTCAACCATCCATATAACTTGATTTGTGTCACATATCAAAGACATAATCCTAGCCATTCATCATGATTTAATCTCGATTGCTTGTTGGTGTCAATAAAATACTAACATGTTGAAGGCAGGTTATAAAAGATCATTCACTTTTGTGAATGAGGATTAAGTGATCGGTTAACCCATTAAGTAGTTAAGTGATAAATCAATTCTAAATTTAGATATCATTAGAGTCCTTGCATCCATCCTCATCCAAACCCTAGTGTTTTGCTATCCCTTTCCATCCTCACCATTGCCACATATTCTATTTTTATTACTAGAACCCCTATGAACTAGATCTAGTTCTACATTACCCTTCCTAGAAACCCCTAAACATTGTCAAGCATTCCTAGAATGCTACTGAGCATTATGAAAATGTTGTAGGAAATTTATAGCCCTTCCAAAATGCTCCAGGGTGTTTAATCTCAACCGATTTTTCATCGAAAAACCCTCCAATGCTTTCGAGCATTCATGCACCATCAGATCACAAAAGTAGAAGCATGGATAAGAAAAATAGGTATAATATCAACAAGGTATTATTTATTATTTCTTTATTTATATTTTTGGTACATTTGCACTCCATTTTATTTGACATTTTAGTTAGGGTTTATATTGCTTACTTTTGGATTTTAGTGGATCTCACACTATGGAGACCCAACAAGTATTACTAACTTTTTTCTTATTTATTTGTGTGTAGGTTGCAGGGATCATTGTAAATTGATGGTTGTTGTAGCTAGAGTGGTCCTATAGGGATACACAAGCCCACCCTAAAAAATTTTTGGAGTAAAAGACAACACATAAGACACCAAATATTCTTTGTAAACAAGGGTTTTTAAATCATTCACTTGTAATCATTGTATCAACATAAATTATATTGTAAATGTAGGCCCAAAATGGCCACATACTTAGGAAAATTTTGAAAATTTTTACCTGAGTCACGAAGTTCCCATTCCACACATGTTTCAGTGTATTTTGGAGTGGATCCGCAACAAAGGCTACAAATCTACCCAATACTTGGTAAATTTTTGTACTTAGAGCAATTCCGCATAGTTCCTTATGTTCTTGGCTTCGAATTGGCGACATTTCCCGAATCTACAAATTGTTTTGGGGAAATATGACATTAGTGTAAAATAAGTGTGGATTGGCAACCACTTCATATTATTAATATCTTTGAAGCGGCAAAGTGTTGAAGAGCCCAATTCCAAGAGGTGCATAGAACATTTTTATCCAGAATGGTGACAGAAGATGGAAAGCAAAGTATAAGAGATGCGGATTTGTGAAGAAGGGAATTTTTGACTATATTTCTTTTGGAATGGTGACAAGCATAATTTTACTCTAAAGCCAGTGCAGAATGGAGGAAGAGGTACTTTACATTGTGATGGATCCAGAATGGTGTTCTCAAGCCAATACACTTGCTTAGGTCTGGAATAGAATTCGTAGAAGTTTCAAAGGAAATATGATGTCATCAATATTTTTGTGTGGATTGGTGAATGCTTCATTGCCAAAGAAGAGAAGGATAAGGAGCAGATTTCATCCTACTTCACTTTCATGACATTTTTGTGTCGGATTGGCATTCTGCAATTTTTGAAGCATGAAAGGTGATGTCATAAATTTTAAAAATGGAATGGCATTGTGTTGTCTCCTTGCCATTATATCAAGCTTATATCATATTAAATCGTATCCATACGATGGGGGAGATCGATGGTTGATATTTTTCCAAGAATTTTGAATCATATAAAAGGGATCTCTCACCAAAATTTAAAGTACAATCAGTTGGAGGAGGAAGTCAAAGCGTTGAAGGTTTCAAGAAGACAAGAACCAGAGATGATTACAGATCGACACTAGTAGAAGATTTTAAAGATAGATCAATGATGTATATGCAATCTCCAATTGTCAAAACTTTAGTTAGCATTGAACAACCAGCAAGTTGTAGAGGTTTCAAGCTACCATGGTGGTCCACTTGCAATGGATTTATTGGAGGTTGAACCAGTAAGAGAATGCCAGCAAGAACTCTTTGTTGAGCTATTAAAAGTTAATATTTTTAATGTTCCTTATTATTTTAATATTTTCAAACTATAAATAGAGGTCGAACCCTCATTTTTAAGGGTCGGCTCTATTGTGTTTGTCTGTGCTACTTCAAATATTCCCAAGTTCTAATTAAAGGAGCATTACATTAATTTTCACCTCATATTTTGTGTCTTCATAATTCTATATCAGAGGTTCAAATTCCTAAGTTGTATTTCTATGAATACTTGAATGGTTATTTTATGTCAGATTAATGGATTATTAACTGCTAGGGTAATTGAAATATGCTTCTGAATTAGATCTTTATTGTTAGAGAGTGCATTTCTTTAAAATCTAGATATTTATTAATTCTACTATTTGGATTATCTTTGTTTGGATATTGAAATTGTTGTCTGCAATATTTCTCTATTGTTCTTTAATGAATGAAAGTGCATTTAATTTGGGATAATGTTGATCTAAGTAATGTGTGTCTGAGTTGGTTTATGGGAGCCTTTTACCGTAGTAACAATGTTGTTAGCCTATTCGTCCACTATTGTTCACATTTTCTAACCCTAATATTTTCTTACCCTAATCTCTAAAACCCTAAGTGAATATAATTGTGTCAACACCCTGTTAAAGTTGATGAGGAACCAGCCTACTCTAGAGGTTGGATTTCAAACACTTATTTTAGTCCATCCAATGTTGAGTGCTGAGCTATAGATATCGGGTGCATGCATGGATAGAAAGTAGGAAGATAGACAGTCGCAATATTGAGTAAAACTTGATGCAATTCAGTGCCCAACAGTTTTTGGCACACCCGGTGGGACCAGTTCACAAGGAACACGAAAACCCACCATATGAGTTATTTTTTATCACAATCTAGAGGAATCAATATTTGGTGAATTGTCTTGGCCTCATAAGTAGAGAATAGTAAATTCACCTGGTGACTCCCTAGTACGTGAAACCAAAAAATAACTACCCTTGTAGACTAGTGTCCTTTTATGTATACCAGGTTTTTTTAAAAGGAATAACTCTAACTCCTATTTCTATTGTGAATTACCTTATAGAGGGTCTACTACTGTTAGAATTTTGAATCAATATTTCCTCTCAAAAGAGGAGTTTCTTGAGAAAAATCTTGTAGTTAATCCCGCAACCCTTCCAACAAGACCTACACCTATAAATATGGCATAAAAAATGACCCCTAATCAGCCATTATAGAATTTCCCCAGCTGGAACATAGTTGGTCCCCTAAGATTAGCCCAAATGAATACCATCCCCCAGTCTATATCCAAAGTTATCCCCACTTATGATGGATAGGGGAAGACAACTTATGAGCATTATCAGGATATTTTAAATATGGAAGTAATTCACAACATAAAAGAGGAGGATATTATTGTAAGAATTCTAGCTCCATCCTTTAGAGGAAATATTTTGCATTGGTTTAGAATTTTGGAAGATAATACCACTTCATAGAAAGCATTGGCTGAGTCATTTGTAGAAGAATTTAATGAGTCTGTTGACCCTTTCTCCTTGCTCAACTAGTTCACATCCATGCAAAAATCTCAGTAGGAGACTATCTTAGATTTCAATTTGATATTTAGTAGAACATGGAAGAGAATTCCCCCTAGAGCTAGACCAGTTGCATTTTTTGCCTATATGTATTAAATTCAAGCTCTTGGATCATATTTAGGCTTGTAGACACAATAATCTGGAGTAGAAACATTTCCCCAAGTTTATAATGTAGTATTTTATTCTGAGAATATCCTAATTAATGTGGGGAGACTACCCCCAAAAATTGTTCTACCTTATAACTCAAAAATCACAAATGGCCAAAGCCAAACTGCAAACCCATATTATATGGATCATATTTCTCTATAATATCCATCTCTGCAAATGAATGTAATTGCTCAATGAAATCCATCATCCTCTGTAGTTCCTTTCCATCTCCTTCCTTCTCAAACATCCCAAGAGTTTTCTGCTATTCTTGATATACAAAATACTCTAAAAAATCTGAGTAATAGAATGAATTCGATGGAAAAGAGAGACCTAGAAAGGTCACAACAAATGAGATTTCCATATGTGAACAAAGATTAGAGACCTGGTCCTAGTAATAGTACTGGGGTCAGAGTGAATGCAACATATGAGGATCTTAAGTATTCTTTAGATACTACTCTTGAAAATGTCTGGTGTCTAGTGTGTAATTATCCTAATGACTCACAATCATGTATTATGTACCAACACCATGTCCAAAAAGCTATGGATCAAGTGGAAAGAAATCAAAAAATGGGAGTAAACATGTTATGGTAGCCTGATCAAATAATGGTTGTGAAAGAGTTGGATGAGGACATCCCAATTAATATTATGACAAGGTCTGGAAATAAAACCTTGCAAGTAGATCCCCAAAATATGGGGCAATTCCAAGTCCCTTCTCAAAAAAGAAATGACCTCCTTCCTCAAAGTGGTGATACTTTTCCCATTCCTCAAGATAAATGAAAAGAGAAGACATATAGTATTCCTAAGAGGTTGAAAAGGAAACTAAAGGAGACCATATGATATCTAAATATGAGGCTCAAGAAAGGATTATATTCCCCTATATTACAAAAATATAAAGAATATAATCCACTTAGTAGTATAAAAGAAAATACGGTGAGCCAGAAAGAAGGCCTGAAAGACCTCCCCTGGCTAAGTCTGAGTATAATATTATCGAAGAGATGTATGAGACTTTGTTCATCCCTGTTCAGATTGATTTGCTTAAGGCTTCCCTAAACAAGTATCCACATGCTAAACATGCCACTACAATCCTTAGCATGCCATCAAAAAAGAAAGAATTATCCCCTTTTATTTTAAAGTGTAAGCCCCCTTCTTTCTATATCTCTCTAATAATGGAAGGATGGGTAGTCTAAAATTGTATGATAGATTCAAGAGCATCAACCAAAGTTATACCCAAATTAGTTTGTGAAGAAATGGGTATGGAGTATACCCGATCTTGTCCTGGAGTATTACAATTGTATGGAACACCTATTAAGACAGTGGGGGTCATAAAGGATGTTTTAATGAGGCTACATAGATCCCCTAAGGTGATAATAGTACAATAAATAGTGGTGGTTGACCTAGAATCCTACTTTGGATTATGCATTTCAAGGGAGTTTATTGCAAAATTGGGTGGATGTATGTACATGGATTATTCTAGTATGGTAATCCATTTCAAAGGAAAAAGAATAAGGATAACATCTAAAAATCTAGTAGCTTATCATATTGAAAATATTGAGGAAGACATGTACAATCTTACTCCCCTGGAATAATTTGAGCTGGTTGAAAACTTTAAGGAGTTGGATATTGAGGATGAGTTACCTTTTAGAGAGGATTACAGTCATTTTGGAACTAGTATGGGGATACATAGCATCTTAGTTGAATTAGAGAATAAAATCCCTGCTATATCCAACCAATCTCTGAGAGAGAAGAAAACATGGATCATGCACTTTCACGATGCTAAATATAGGAATGGTGCAGGAGCTGGTGTGGTTTTACAATCCCAATCAAAGGATACAAATAATTTTTCTTATAGACTAACATTGTCATATACAAATAATGCTATAGAATATGAGGCCATGTGTCTCAAAATTATGTAGGTGGAAAGCATGGGCATTAAAATTCTAAATATATATGGCGACTCCAAGTTAATCATACATCAGGTAAGAAATAGGTGCAACAGTAAGCACCATTACCTAAAAGCTTACAGAAATAAGGTATGGGATCTGATGGAATCTTTTGATGCCCTAGATCTAAGTTTTGTTCCCAAAGAGAAGAATACTCTGGTAGATTCCTTAGAAACAAAGGGAGCTAACTTCAACCCTTATGTATACTTTGAAATCAATAAAGCCAAGGGAATCAAAATGATTTGTAGGCCTGCAGTACCAAACAAGTAGATTTTCTAGGAGGTTTTTGAAAGTGATGAGTAGATAATTGACTTTATGGTAAGAGAACTATGTCTCTCCACTATCCAAGAAGATAATACATAATATATTGATCAAAAATATGTTATTCAACTGAGAAACAATCACATTCCTAGAAGGTTGGTCACCCTAGAGAGCTTGTTTGATAATGAGGACAGAAAAAAGACCAGAGCTATGAAAGTCGATGAAATTTTTTATAAAAAAGTTGAAGTTGGTACTAAGAAGAAGCTCAATATTGGAGTTCGATGTTCACCATAGGAAGCAAAAGATATCAAATATCTATGCCTAAAATACCAAGATATTTTCATTTTGTCATATGAAGACCTCAAGGTATATCACAAAAAAGTTATCCAACATACTATTGAGTTGGATCCTGATGCAAAGCCTTTTAGGCAGAAGTAAAGACCATCTAATCCAAATATCAAAGCCATTATGAGAGAGGAGCTCTTAAATTTATTAAATGCTAATATCATATATCCAATAAAACATTCAACCTAGGTATCCAACTTGGTACCTGTGAGAAAAAAGAATGGGGATATTCATTTGTGTGTAGATTTTAGAAATCTTAACCAAGAATCCCTTAAGGATCACTACCCCCTCCCACAGATTGATTAGATTTTAAATATAGTGGTAGGAGTAGAAAGGTTCTCATTATTGGATGGTTACTCTGGGTACAATTGGATTTAGGTGAAAGATGAAGATCAGTATAAAACAACATTCACCACAAAATGGGGCACATTTGCCTACCATCAAATGCCTTTTGGGTTGTCCAATGCGAGAGCCACATTTCAAAGAGCCATGGATTATACATTTGGGACATTGATAAACAAAGTCATTCTAACTTATTTGGATGACATGACTATGTTTTACCATGATAAGCATGACCACCTATTACACCTGGAGTAGGTTTTTTAAAAATATAAAGAATTTGGTATTTCACTCAATCCTAAGAAGTCATTATTTGTAGTTCATGAAGGAAATCTGGTAGGTCATGTGGTCTCAAAAGAAGGTATGGCCATAGATCCAAACAGTATTAAGTCCACTCTTGCTCTCCCATTGTCTAAAAACAAGGTCTTACAATCCTTTTTGGGTCAAATAAACTTTGTCAGGAAATTCATTTCTAAATTTGCATAGAAAGTAAGGCCAATATCTGAGTTACTCAAGAAGAATGATGAGTTTAAGTGGATTGAAGTTAGAAAATAACCTTTTGATATTATTAACTAGTCCATTGCAACAACCCTAGTACTGGTAAATCCATATTTCAGTAAATATTTTATCCTTTATGCTTATGGAGTTGAAGAGAGTTATGCCTCAATGCTCACTCAAAAATATGATCAAGGTGAAGAACATCATGTATTATTTTGGAGCCAGACACTCCATGACTACCAGGTCAAATATAACTTTATTGAAAGCCAAGTATTTGTTGTGATGAAGTCACTGAAGAAGTTCAGGTAGTACTTTGTACAAATTAAGATCCTGGTATATGTTATTCATCCATATGTAAGAAGTTTTATCCTTCAAGGTGAATTAGGAGATAAAAGAGCTAGTTGGATTACTAAAATTCAAGAGTGTGATGTAGAGATACATCCCACCAAGTTGGTAAGAGGTAGGGCCCTGTACTAAGGTCTAACATAGGCAACATCATTAGTAGAAGTGATAAATTTCCATACAATAGAAGAGGACCAAGTTAAAGGAGTACAGACAATAGACTCTGATTGGGTTGATCATATGATCTAATAATTTCAAAATGGAGTATGCCCTTCTAATATAAATTCATCCCAAAGGAGGAGATATATGCTACATAATTGGAAGTATGTTTTGCTACCAGAAGGCTTGTATAAAAGAAATTTGGATAGAGTCATTTTGAAATGTTTGAAATATGATCAACAATAGAGGGTTATTGAAGAGTTTCATGGAGGACCAGTTGGAGGACATAGCTCAGGGAGAGTTACAGCTTTGAAAATAATAAGATCAAGCTATTATTTGCCTACTGTATTTACTGATACTTTTAGGGTTACTAGAGCCTATGACAAATATCAATGATATGTTGGAAGGACAAGAAATGCTTCATTTCCTGTCAGGTCGATACAAGTTGAAGAACCTTTTTAGCACTGGGGGTTAGAATTCATAGGGGTCATAAACCCTAAGTCCTCAGTAGAACATAAGTTTATTATAACTACCAAAAATTACCTTACCAGGTGGGTAGAGGAAATTCCTACAAAGATATCAGATCAGGAAGTTATGATCAATTTTATGGAAAACTTGATTTCAAGGTTTGGAGTTATAGAAGCCTTGGTGAGTGACAATGGCCCAACGATCAATAGAGCCAAGTATATTTATTTTTCTAGTAAGTATGGAATTACTCTTAAGAATACTTCAAATTATCACCCATAGGGTAATGGACTTGCTGAATCTACCAATAAAAACTTATTGAGGATTTTGAGGAAGTCACTTGAAGGGAATAAAATAAGTTGGCATATGTTGTTGGACCAAGCTCTGTGGGTTGATAGGATTACTATAAATAAATCCATTAAAACATCACCTTATGCTCTGGTGTATGGTAAAGAGGTAGTTTTACCTATCCATTTGGAAATTCCAGCACTTAAGCTTGTTAATACAGAGGAAGAGTCAGAGAAAAATCTGGTAAAAACCAGGTTGACCCACTTACTATAACTTGAAGAGAATAGAGCTCAATCATATGATAATTTTTAAAATTATTCGTCATATATCAAGCTATGGTTCGATAAGAAGGATATATTCAAAAAATTACAGGTTGAGGATGCAGTTCTTAGATGGAATCTTGACAGAGCAAAATAGGGCAAGCATGAAAAGTTTGATTCTTTTTTGGATGGCCCTTCAAAATAGTAGAGGCCAAGGAGTCCAATGTGTTCCAGCTTTAAGATCTAGAAGGGAACATACAACTAATTCCAGTGAATGGTTTCCACTTCAAACTCTACTATGATTGAAATCATAAGCTCATTGTAACATTTGTATATACATTATATTATATTTCCCTTTCTTTCTGCACTTTGTATTCAGTTTCTTTTTACACTTTGTATAAGATCATTGAAAAAAATGGCTAAGTATTGGTAAATAATTCAGTGAGGTTCCATTCCACATGCAAATACACGTAAAGTATAGCAAAATGATAAAATCTCCAATATGCATCAAAATACACGAAGAGCTTAGTGAAACGGAACTAACGTGATTTTTCGTGCATGAAATAAAGTGGTTGTCAATGGAATCAAATGCATATTCAGTCCTCTGGTTTTGATATTAACGTAAAGCAAAGTGGTGATTTTGTGACTATGTGATGTGGAGAGAAGGGAAAAAGCCTACATTCAATGCTAACGAACCCATGCTCGAACCAAAGATTAACCAAAGTGAAACCATGAGGTGGCAATAAAGTTTAATTTTTTTTCCAATGAGAGATTAGAATGCCACCCTTCAACCCACTAAAAGGAATGAGTGGAAATTGGAAAACATGCCAATGGGTAGATTGCATAGTAGTCGCATTAATGGTAGAAGATATGTACACACTAGGAAATAAATGCATGAAAAAGCATGAGCAACGTTCATTTAGTGGTAAATCACATTCACAAAGGAGAAGAGAGTGAGATTGCTCAGAAACATCCACTGTGAATATCAGAGAGGACATAGTATTATTACTGGCAAGATGGCTCCCAAGAAAGTGCTCACAAAAGCACAAAATATAGGAGCAAAGTTACAAATTCATGTGCAACAAACCAGGAAAATTGCAGACACAGTAATGACACGAGTAAGGCAGACCCTTCTAAGGATAAGTTTTGAATTCATATACTTCAGAGGAAATCCCATGCAACGACAAGTTACTATAGCTATATAATATTTCTTTTTCTCCTATATCTATGATTATGCACATCATTATCCCGAGTTAGTCTCTGTTGTGATCCAGTTCTATGATTCTAAAAATATAATGATAAAAACCTCTGAAGGCATTCTCCTATTCAAAATTACCAAAGATTTTTACCATGAATTACTCGTTGTAGGAGTAGGTCCACCTTCAGAATCCAAACCATTTGACATAACAGAGCAAGCAAGGGTTTATACTGCATTAATAACATCAAAAAATAAGGGAGCTATAGAAAAATAGCTTCATCTCAATTTCAAAAGAATAAGATATCAAGATGAAATGCCTGAAGTTCCAATTCATATTGATGAATTTGTGAACCCCGAACTATTTTCTATGTTGGCTTGTATGGAGGGTTTAGACTCCGATAGAATGGTGTATGGCTAGCAAATTGTCGCAGCCTATTGTATCTCAAATGAAAGAATGTATGAAGAAGTCACAGAGGAAAAATGGACTAGGGTTATCTATTTTTACTGGCCAACCTTTCTTACCCAAAGGATACACAAACAATTAGTAAGAATGAAAATGGGCTCTGATGCTCCTATTTTTAGGCATTGCTCAATCCTAATTTGGATGTTTTATGTTGCTATTAAGGATAATATGCCTTGGATTCTAGTTAAGGACAAAATCAGTGATGGGGATCCCTTACCGATTTATTATTGTACAAGTCATTTGAGAAGTAGTGAGTCTTTTTATAGATTCAATCTAGAATTCCTTGGACCTACTTTGAAATATTGTATGGAGAGTGCCCTAGATTGCCATCCTTGGCTAAGGAAATTCTGAGAGCAGAGGGTGCCAAAGAAGGAGACTGGTATATTTTGACTGAGGGTACAGTAATTAGACTATATGCTTTCATAGGTAAACCTTTTCTCCTACCCCATTTTGTCACAGATAGGCTATTTGCATTGGAATATTTGAGGCAGGTAGAGTACATTGATTTGAATTATGATTCAGGAAGGAAGAGAAAATCTCTACTAACCTACCACACTATGGATGATATTACTATCACGAAGAAGGGACTAAATGAGCAAATCGACCAATAACTTGATAGGTTAGGTATATTTTATATTCCCCAAATTTAGAGTTATGACCCTGATGACATTTTCACCAAAAGGAATGTAGCCCTAAATGGAGAAAAATCTTACAAATTTGAAAATAGGCCTAGGGCTAACTTTTAAGAAGGCAAAAAAAATGATGAGACCACTTTTTTGGAGTGGAATGTTTCAAAAATGGGTCAGCTACCTCCATGGATAGATTTATATGAATAGATTGGGGATTTTGATCCAGAAAATAAGAACCACCGACTGACATAGGCCATCATTATTGACATTGAAGATAAAATCAGAAATAAAAAGGACCCTCAGCCTGATGAGGATACTACAAAAGAAGTAGAAGAGGTAGAGCAATGGAATGTAGTGAAGATATCATATTGGTAGAGAATGAGAATTGAAATTAGAAAACCTAAATCTAGGTTTGGCATGAATATTGATAATGAGTTTTCTAAAAAGTATGATGAAAATATCAAAACTTGGAAGCCTAAGGACATTAGAAACATAGTGTTAATAGTTGAAAAGTCCCAAGATGGTTCTGAAACTCTCTCTCCACCCATAAACTGAGAAACTTCAATAGAAGAGCATGTGACTCCTTTGACGACTGTTGAGGTCCCAAAGACATTTCATCCTACCATTGAACAGGTAGAGAAGTTTCCTAAGGGAGCACAACTTCTAAGAAAAATGCAATATTCATGTGAAAAAATTTGTCAGTACTCTAGTCATAGAGGCAATGACTAGGCCTAAATGCTTAGATCTAGGGAAAAACCTCTAGATATAGATATTGATTAGAAAAATAAGGATGAAAGATTCATATTTACTCCCCTCAATTTCACTACCACAACATCAGTGGAATTGCATCCCATTTTTGAGCAAGTGTTGCTTACAACAAAAGGAGAAGTATCTAAGTAATATTTAGAGAGTGAATCAACGTCTTTTCAATTAATTCGTAGAAGAGCTAAAAGAGCTCCATAATAAGGGAAAAATATGTTTCAAAGAAACAAAGGTTGGATATGGAGGATATTTCTAAATAGGTAGTTACTCCAGCTACAGAAGAATCAACTCAACAAGAGTAGCAACAAGAAATAGAGGAGGAACAAGAACACCCTATATCTATAGGTGAAGGTATGGTTTCTAATATCTCTCCTTCTCTTCATACTCTTGAATCCCCAAGGAAGTCTCCCTCTCTTTCTGGTCAAGAAAATGTGACAAAGATACCCTCTCCATCTCATAGTCCACCCCATGTTACATTGGTCACCACTAAAGTACAAGTCATCCCTTCTCCCATAAAGTCACCCCAAATACCATTTTCATCATCTGAGGTTCCCACTTCATCATCTCCCATCATTTCATCTTCACCATTGACATAACCACCCCTATCAAAGGGATAAATTATTCCAAGCACCCCACTTTTCCAATTTTTAGTCTTGCTTCAATTTCTATGAGTTTACCAATATCTACCACAACAGTAGTTACAGAGTCCATTGTTGTTACATAAACTGTTGTAATTAATTCCACACCACCATTTTCAGAGGTTGAGTCTGCCCTTATATTCCTAGTGTCTTCATCTCCCTTGGCTACTAGTTATGCAAGTCATGTAACTTTACCAAAGGATCAAGAAACCACACAAAAAATAAATGATTTATCGATAGAGAAGCTATCTAAGCCTTCTAGAAGGATGGCTATCATAATAAGGAGCATGTATGTTGATCCAATATTATGGAAAAGGATATCCAAATCCATGGTCCCCCTTGTAAACAAGCCTGAGACTGAGATGACTATCCAGGATTATTGAGTTGAAGAAATAACAAAATTCATTGAGAAGCTTCTTGAATAAGATGAGACGGTAATGGCTAGAGCCCACTTAGAGACCTTATATGTGAAGAATGATATATCAAAATATAAGGTGGGTAAACTGGAGAAACAAATTGATAAACTTCAAAAAACTATGATTAATCAAAAGGAAGTGGAAAAAACTTTGAGAAAAGAGGCCAAGAGCTGGTAGGAAAAGTTCCAAGAAGCCAATAAGATAAAGGACCAACTAGGAGAGTAGAAAAAGCTGAATGAAGAACAAGCAAAAGAAATTCAAAGTTTGAGACATCAGATTCAAATTAAAAAAGCTAAGTCTTCTGGCTTTTCTAAATCTATATTAAATAATATTAGAAAATAATTTCTCTACGAGGTCCAAGTGAACTTTTTAGGGCTTCAACTTATGATTGACTACCTAGATGATGTCAGTCATTTACTCCCCAATGTTCAGAAAGATTTAGATCAAATAACTAGAGAGTTGCAACCTATGGTGCTTCCAGTAGAATATATGTACAAGTTGGTTGATAGCAGACTCAATGATTCTGTTAAGTCGACCCCCAATAAAGAATGGAATCTGGCTAGAGTTGTTGCTAGAACCGTGGTCAATAATCTTAGGGCACTTCAAAAATCTTGGCTATTTTTTGATAGGATTGAAGGAGTGATTAAATAAGTGGTGGATGTAAACAAAGAAATGATTCAAGTTGGTTTCAAAGGTTTATGGATGATCACAACTTGCTATGCGTGGAAGAGATCCAAAAGAGTATTAATGAAAATTTATAGGATGAATCTAAAATTGATTGTCTTGAAGAGTAACTAAACCAAGAGCAAGTTGCTCAACTAATCATTTATTTTACCAGGCTGAGAGATCTCATGGAAGATCTGGTAAGTAGAGGGAATGCTACAAATTATGAGGATATTGGAGAATTGCAATATATTTATAAGCAGCTGAAGGAGACATCTAACCCCTCTGGAGCATCCTAGAATCAAGTTTTACATTATTTAAAGTTGATTATTCAATTATTTGGTGATAATTCTAGAAGAAGAAATAAAAAAAATCTTCTCCAGAAGAAGAAAATGAAGAAGAATAATAATATAATGAAGATGAGGTCAAAGAAGAGGCCCACCAAGAAGAAGAGCAATATGGAACCACTAAAGGCCCGGAAGGGGCACACACTTAAGTTGTTTTTTATTTTGTACATATACACAATTTTTGTATTTTTGTTTTTTGCTTTGACATGGTCAAAAATAAACAATAAAGGCATGAAGCCTACAAAGGCACAGAGAGCAGCAAATTTTGTGTAAAGGTATTTTTATGAGTAGGTCTTATAAGAAGAATAAAACTATATTTTTCAAGGACAGTGAAGCAGTTTTGCTATAAGGACACAGAGACATATTTTAGAAATAGTAGAGGAGCATGTATCTATTGCATAGTCTACAGATGAGCAGTTATCCTCTATTTCCCTTGAAGCATGGTCTCGATGTGAACTTCTACTCTCTAAGAGAACTATTTTTAGAGGGTGATGTTCATATGAAAATTATTCTTTTAAGCACATTTTTGAAGATGAGATTTTTTTTTTACTATTGTATCCCAATGGATAATACTCTGAGTTATACGGATTTGCAAGCAAATCCACCCGGGAGGTGCCATAATGTAGGCCCAAAATGGCTACATACTTAGGAAAATTTTGAAATTTTTTACCTAAGTCATGAAGTTCCATTTTGTATATGTTTCAGTGTATTTTGGAGTGGATCCGCAACAAGGCTACAAATCCACCCAATACTTGGTAAATTTTTGCACTTGGAGAAATTCCACATAGTTCCTTATGTTCTTGGATCCGGACTAGTGATGTTTCCTAAATCCAAAAATATTTTTTTGGAAAGATGACATCAGTGTAAAATAAGTGTAGATTGGTGACAGTTTCATATTTTTGATATCTTCAGAGCGACTAAGTGTTGAAGAGCCCAATTTCAGGAGGTGCATAGAACATTTTTATTTGGAATGGTGATAGAAGGCGGAAAGCAAAGTATAATAGATGCGGATTCATGACGAAGGGTATTTTTGACTAAATTTATTTTGGAATGGCAACAAGCAACATTTTACTCTTAATTCAGTGTGGAATGGAGGAAGAGTTAGTTTACATTACGATGGGTCTAAAATGGTGTTCTCAGGCCAATACACTTGCTTAGGTTTGGAATAGAATCTATATAATTTTTGAAGGAAATATGATGTCATCAAATTTTTGTACATATTGGGGAATGCTTCATCGCCAAAGAAGAAAATATGAAGGATAAGGAGCAGATTTCATCTTTCTTCACTTTCAAGGTATTTTTATGTCGGATTGATATTTCACAGTTTCTAAAGCATGAAAGGTGACATCATCAATTTTAAAAGTGGAGTGGCACTATGTTATCTTCCTGCAATTATATAAAACTTATGTCAGATTAAATAATAGCCATACAATTGGGGAGATCGACGATTGATATTTTACAAAGAATTCTGAAGCATATAAAAGGGATCTCTCACCGAAATTGAAAGTACAATTATTTGGAGGAAGCCAAAGTGTCGAGGGTTTCAAGAAGACAAGAACTAGAGATTGTTTCATATCAACGATGGTAGGAGGTTTTCAAGATAGATCAATGATGCATATGCAGTCTCCAACGGTCAGAATTTTAGTTAGCACTGAAATATCAGCAAGTTACAGAGGTTTCAAGCTACAATTGCGGTCCACTTGCAGTGGATTTCTCATAGGTTGAACCAGTAAGAGAATATCAACAAGAACTCTCTATTGAGCTACTAAAATTTAATCTTTGTAATATTATTTATTATTTTAATATTTTAAAACTATAAATAAAGGTCAATCCCTCATTTTTAAGGGTCGTCTCTAGTGTGTTTTCTTGTGCTACTATAAATATTTCCAAGGGCTAATGAAAGCAGCATTACATTGATTTTTGCCTCAGATTTTGTGTCTTCATAATTCTATATCAGAGGTTTGAATTCCTAAGTTGTATTTCTATGAATACTTGAATGGTTAGTTTGTGCAATATTAATGGATTACTAACTGCTAGGGTAATTTAATTCTACTTTTTAATTAGATCTTTATTGTTAGAGAGTGCATTTATGTAAAATATAGATATTGATTAATTTTGCTATTTGGAATATCTTTGTTTAGTTATTGAAATTGTTGTCTGCAATATTTATCTGATGTTATTTAATGAATGAAATTGCATATAATTTGGGATAATATTGACCTCATTAATGTGTTTCTGAGTTGTTTTATGGAAGCCTTTTACCATAGTAACAATATTTTTAGCCTATCCATCCACTATTGTTCACATTTTTTAACCCTAATATTTTCTTAACCTAATCTCTAAAACTCTAAGTGAGCATAATTGTGTCAACACCCTATTAAAGTTGAGGAGGAACTATCCTACTCTGGAGGTTGTATTTGAAACCCCTTTTTTAGTCCATCCAATGTTGAGTGTTGAGTTGTAGTTATCGGGTGCATGCCTGGACAGAAAGTAGGAAGATAGACAACCGTAGTATTGAGTAAAACTTGATGCAATTCAATGACCAATAGTAACATTGGATATCAAGGCTCCAACGATATTAATACAATATTATTTCTTCACTGTGCAATATCTTTTGTGTTGTTTTCTATTTTTTTATCTTGGTGTTGTTGATTTTTTACTTTACAAAAACATTGGCTAGAATATAGCTAAGTGGAAATGCATAATATCCTAATACAATGTAATGTTTTTGCTATGTTAATTATGTTTACCCATTAAATTATTCCTTGCTTCTTTCTCTACATCCTCTAGTTAAATGAATCACCTCATGCTCAACATATGTCTCTTCAGTTCATCAGGTGGATTCAACATTACATTCAACAATAGGATTTGATGTTGTATTTGGTGATGGATTACTATTGTTTAGAATAGCACCTTCCTAACTTGATCATTGATATTGATGACCTTATTTGCTCTTCTTCTAGTTGGATAGTTCACTCATTCTCAAGTGTGACTCAGGTTACCTTGAGTGAACTCTATTTCTTAGCTTAGGTGATTGGTTTGCCTTTCCTTAGCTTTGATGTTGATCAACATTGTTGTAGGTGTCTGGTTCACCTTATCTTTGTTTTATATGGTTTGTCTATATAGGTGATTGGTTAACCTTCCTTCTATTCTATAGATGGTCCATGCAAGTGATCAGTTCACCTTCCCTTTGCTCTATGTATGCTCCACTTCTATGTAGGTGACCGATTCACCTTAGTATCTTTCACTTTTACTTTATTCTTTAAGCTCTTATATCCTTTTAACATTTTCTCTAGGAGCTAAATCTCATGCATTGACTACACTATAGTTGACTGAATGGCCTCTGTTCTTTGTCGCTTCTAGGTGATGGCAAAATGGCCCAAATTTTTATATTGTTCTTTGGTGATGGTTGAATGGGCTACATTTATATGCTCTGGTGATGGTTTAATGTTCCATGTTTATATTATCTAGTGATGGACAAATGGCCCATGTTTGTATGCTCTAGTAATTGCCAAATGACCCACATTGTTGTGCTTTGGTGATGACCAGATAACTCATATTTCTATGCTCTGGTGATGGTTTTATGACCCATATTTATGTGCTCTAATTCTGGCCAAATATCCTATACTTCTACACCACTTTTTATTGAGATAGCCAAATGAATTTCTCTTCTTCAGTAGTAAATTTTAGGTCGTTATCTCTTATTATAACTTCTGAAGCCACTCTTCTACTTACTTGGCTTCTAGAGCCATTTTTCCTTTAACTTATGCTTTTGAAATTGACTCTATAATATTGGCCTCATGGGTCTGTCTCTGCAGTATTGGACTTTAGGCTTCAAGAAATTCTTAGAAGATACTTCCCTCTTTTCTATTCTACAATATCTTAGCTTTCTTTCTTTTCTTCAAATGTGTCAAGGTCAATATGAACTCATTCTTATTTTCTTTGATACTTTCTTCTATCTATCCTAGGAAGCTTTGAATGCTTCTCAATATGCCACAACATAAAAGCTACAACTTTTATCTATCTTTATAGGAAGCTTCTCAAACTTTTGTTCTGTAACTCTATATCTTTTCTAAAATCTTCAATGTCTCAGGTCATACCTAAGAACCCAATATCAATGTCAAAGTGACACTAAATGTCCCCGAATGATAAAATATATTTTGATTTAATTTTTCCTTTCAATCAATGTCCAAATTTTTCTCCTAATTTGGCCCCTTATCTTTAATATAGTTGAGTCCTAGTCTTCATCGGTTTTCCTTCAACCTAGTGGAAATACTCTAGACTTCTCTACTCAATAAGACCTTTAAAATAAATTCCAAGTCTTCATTGATTTCAAAGTGGACAAAATCTAAATCAACTTTATCAAATGTGGACAAAGCAAATTTATAATGGTGGCTAAATAAATAAATGACTTTAGCAAACTAGACACAGTCTAGTGGTAGCTTTGATACCACTATTGGTTTTTAAAGTCTTATTACCACAAAATATCATAAGTTATATCACAATATTACACGTCCCAAATATAAAATAGCTACAATAATAAAGGTCAAATATAATATTACAATGAGTAGAAATATATGAACAAATTAATGTGTATATCAAGGTTTATAATAAATCAGATAACCTTCATTTATATATGAAATATGAATGCAAATAGCTTGATTCATTCATGTACTATGCGTGAAGAACACTTAATATTAATTCCTCAAAATGTATACAATATTTATTGCTCCTCTTACTATTATAGCTTTGATTATCAATACTTAATTCTTGATTGAATTGATTTCCTATAGAGCATTGTCTCCATAATATAGAAATAGTAATGTGAGTCTTCAAGTACTTTACTATTGCTCTCCAAATGCCAAGTCTCATGAATATTGGCTTATCAACTTACCACTTGCATACTTGATGGACACGTGACTTTACAACCATTGCACACATCTACATGAATCCTAGAATCCTACATGCACTCCTAATCTAGGACAATTGTAAATATCCTTACATTACATATTTGCACTCTTACATATAAGAAAATTTTACAAAATATCTCTTACATGACACTTGTGCATTACTAGCACATTGACACTTACATAAAAGGGAAAATATAAATCACACCCTAAACTAAAAACTCAACCCTAATCTATTACATATTTATAAATTTACCATGAAGGTCCCATGGGGGTACATTTGAATGTACCAAATATTTTAATATTCCTAAACAATAGATCCATTAGAATAAGATCTCTTAGAGGATGAGACCATTTTATTAGAATATTCAAATGAATCTTATTCAGATGATGAGGGGACTAGTCCATAAAATTTTGTGTAAAGATGAGGATGGAACCTCTAAACCTTTGTTGCTTGTGTCACTATAGGATAACAAATTTACTTTGACACATGAACAAAAAAGGCACATCCTCTCCCATTTCAAATGTTCTTTTAACAACATCATTTATATAGGGATAACTTTCAATGAAAACACTATAATCATCCATTCCATGCTACCCCACCAGTATCTTTTAAACTCACTGATAAGTAAAAGAGTTAATTAAATTCTTCCAAGCACCAAGAAAATAGAAATACAACCACGAAATTTTTTCAACATCAATAGTTGGTTGTTGGATGTTAAAGAGGATAAATTATCTAATGTATTAAGCTAACATATTAATACCTTTTCATGGGAATATAGTGATATGAAGGGAATCCACCCTAATATATGCACTCATAGGATTTACACTACTAAGAAGAAACTTGTTTGACAACCCTAAAGGAGAAAAAATCCTATTTGAGGGATATGGTAAAGATAGAGATTGTGAAGCTATTAGAAAAGATTTATTTACACAATGTCTAATAGCCAATGGGTCTCACCATTGGTTATTATTACTAAAAGAAAAAAAAATGAATGTGTGTGTTGATTATAGAGAACTTAACAAATCCACACAAAAAGATAATTTTCTATTACCTTTCATAGAACGGGTAATTGATATCCTCTCTGGAAAATATACTCCTCTTTCCTAGATGGTTTTAGTGGGTACAATTAAATATAGGTGGTATCAAAATATCAAGATAAAATTACTTTAACATGCCCTTGGGGAACATTTGCTTATAAAGTCTTACCATTTGGATTATGCAAAACTCTTGTAACTTTCCAGTGAGTGGTTTTCACTATTTTTGTGGATCTTACTAATGAATGTGTTGATATATACATGGAAAATTTCACAATATATGAGATAACCTTCTATGAAGCTCTTCATAATCTGGATAAGTTCTTACTTGATGTGAATCTCATAATCTATCTCTAAGCAACAAAAAGTGATTAATGATGATGAATGAAGGTATCACACTAGGGCACCATATCTTGGCAAAAAGCATAAAAGTAGACCCTAAGAACATAGAAGTTATAAACCAGTTTCCTGCACTAACGACTCATATCAACATTCGGATCTTCTTAGTAAATATTGGCTATTACATGTAGTTTATTGAAAATTTTAGCAAACTCATCGCTCCATTATTCACTCTCCTTATGAAGGAAGTTGAGTTTAAATGGGTCAAAGAATGTTATAATATATTCAAAGATATCAAGGATACCACTATACTCATATTAAGAGCACCTAATTGGAAGCTCCTATTTCATATTTATATTAATGCTTCCAATTCCATAATTGATGCAATCCTTGGTCAACAAGGTGAGGAAAATTAAAAATTATGCTTTTTACTATATTAGTAAAAATTGAATAGGTGCTAAAAATAATTACACCACAACTAAAAGATAATTTCTAGTAGTAGTCTATGCCATCAAAAAGTTTCATCACTATATCATATGTTACCTTGTATATGTACATATAGACCACTCTACAATTAAATATTTGACGAATAAACCAATGGTGAGTGGATGAGTGATCAAATGGCTATTGTTACTCCAAGAATTTGATATCACTATTATAGATAGACCTATTATATCAAACATGGTTATCAATTTCTTGTCAATATTAAGCACTACCAAAGAAAATGAAACAATGGAAAAATATTTTCTAGATGAATATTTGTTCACAATATCAACACACCCTCCATGTTTATAGATAGTTCTAACTATTTGGTGATCGGGAAGATTCCTTACCACCTTACTCCAAATGAAAGTCAAGCTAGTTTAACAAAGTTCATATTTTAATGGACAAAGGGATTATTATTTAAATATGGAACTGATCATGTTTTGTGAATGTGTGTAATGGAATACAAGGTCTATGATGCAACGATCCCATCACAACACCATTTTTTTAATTCTCATTTTATTATTGTAATGATACACTTCCAATGTGGGGATCCCTTTATAATGCTATTTGTAATATTTCATAGTATTAATTAACTCTTCTTGTAATGGAATACAAGGTCTATGATGTAACGATCCCATAACAAAACCATTTTTTGTAAGCTCTTGCCCATCCATCATGACTATTAGGTATATTTTTTGTGTTTTCCATTTTTTGCTTGTCCTTTATTTAAAATAAAAATAAAAAATACAATCCTTTCTTTTTTGTAATAGTTTTTTAGGTTAGAAACCTTGCATCAAGGTTTTTAAAATTTTATTAAGGAGATGTCATTATTGGCTAAGCTAGATAGCCCATAAAATATCTAATGAAGAGAGGGTTGATCAGGCTCTAATATCCAGGCCTTAGACAACACCCACCTATGGAATTGAGATCCCATGTATATTTAGGTATATTGGAAGATCACCTAAGGTTAGGAAAAATTTTTATCCATTAGGTAGTATTTTTGCCTTATATTATCCATAGTACACCAGACATAGCATTCAAAAATATTACCCTGAAGAACACAAGCTTATACTGAGAGGGGGGGTGAACAGTATAAGACCACTTTTTACTTTTCCTTTATACTTCAAAACAGTAAAGAAACATATCCAAAGCAATATCAAAACAATGCACAAGATCATCCACAAAGTGACATAGCAATTTACGTGGTTCACCCAAGGTGGGCTACTCCACGGATAAAACTTTTCTCTAAAATTTTTCTCAAAGTTCTTTGGGAAACCTTCCCAATTACAATGTTTATGACCCTCGGCCCAAAGGAGATACCTTCCCCCAATATAAATTTATGAGCCTCTGCTCAAAGGAGATACCTTCCCCTACCTCTGCTCTGTTGGTGATCCTCTAGAAGACCTCTGCCTCCGCTGCCCTTAGCAAATGGAACTCTATCCACAAAAGACACCTGTCTTCCCTACTCTAGCTAGAGACCTCTATCCTCAACTCTATCACCTCAAAGCTGGTCCTCGAATTTGCACTAAACATAGTCCTTCGGTCTATCACAAATGTCCTCGAGTTCTTCTCATAGAACCAATGCACCTCTGACCTCAAGTTCTCTGATAGAACTATCAAATTCAGCTTCACAAGTCCTCTGCTAGGACCTATCCAAATCTACTCACAAGTCCCCAAAGGAACCTGTCCAAAACCTGCTCACAAGTTCATCAAGAAAAACTTGCTTGGCATGAACCCACAAAGAGAATTGTTAGAGACCCAATGTGATTCATCAACCTCATAGAAGCATAAAGAGAATTGTTAGAGACTCAATATGTTCTATACTTAACTCCCAATCTCAATCTCAAATCTCATAGAAACATAAAGAGAATTGTTAGAGACTCAATATGTTCTATACTTAACTCTCAATATCAATCTCAACTCAATCTCAAATCTCATAAGAATAAGATAGATGTAATATGCTTTTCTCAAGAAAATGAAACACAACCCAAAAATTGCCAACCATGCAATATCTCATATAACAATGATACTCATGTTCTTTCCAACAACCAATATCTTTTCTCAACCAATTAGGGCTTCAACAACAATGCTCAAAGACAAGGTTTAACCAACATCATTCAACTCAACATTAACCTTGAAGCATTCAACCAATCATCACAAGAAAAGGAAACAAGTAGAAATCCTTTTCCCTCTAAAGATATTTGAACAAAACAGCCACCAACACAATATCACCAAATGCAAATAATAACTTGTTCAAATCAACTCAATGGAGTAAGCCCAATATCATGTATCAAGTAAAGCACTAACTTGATCAAAAACAACCTCTATGGAAGCATCTCATCCATTAATATCAAAACAGCCAACTAAGGGTTTCACCATCTCAATGCAAGTAGCAAGACTTACAAACATAAACCCTAGTGCAAAATGCTTCCACTACCTCAAACCAAAATTATGCATTCACCAAAACTCTCATCAAGGATAACAATGCATAAGTAGTTTTCAACAAACCAGAAAATAGGATTTACACCCAACCAAAGGAAACCTAGTTGAATACCTTTTCACTCCAATCTTATTTCAGGAAAAACATACACCAATCATACTCATAAGAAGAAAGTGCCCATACCTTATTGAAGATGAATAAGCCCTTGAAAATCTACTTCCATTAATAATTTTGATCTTCCATAAAAATTATTAACCCAACATGTCATGTCAAAATAATTCAACCACCATGGCAATTATTTCCCTTTTAAATTTCAATCCAACTAAAGTAAAAATATTAAGTTAGCATTCCTTATATCTCCATAACACCACAATGTCATTTACTCAACCAAAACTATTTTAGAACAAATATTGCCAAACCTTTATATCTCCCCTACACTCCTTTTAATTTTTACCCAACAACAAAACTAGACCCTTATGACTCCCACACCTTTAAAATAAACTTTTAATTAAACACTCTCAAAAATATCACGCAAACTCTCTTGACTCCAAGACAACAAACTTTATACACTCCCTTATATCTCCCTTACACTTTAATACAATATTTCTGTCACGCAATACAACCATCGCCAACTTACACAACCTTGGGCATAAAAAATGAAGCTTACCTTTTAAAAATCAACCATGTCGTATATTTCGAAAACGAGATTTATCACCCACTCCAGAGAAAAACACGATTCGATCTCGCGACCTTTGTTAGCCTGGTGCCCTTGACCACACCGCAGTTACCACACGGGCTACACGCCCACTTGCTTCTAAGGGAGCACGTAATCCCAGATTAATCTCTGATCGGTGCCAAGACCTCGACACCCGTGTGTCGCACGAAACACGGACTTCACTTTTCTACGTTCCTCGATTATCGTGCGAATCCAAAATTTTAACGTCGCAGGGGTTTAATCATATTGCTGCAGCGATTAATGTCAAACACCGTTCCCTTCAACCTTAAAGAATTTAATTGCCTCATTTAATATGTACTTTGATGCATTTCCAAACACGTCGGCCCTTTTAATTTAATTTAAAATTTTAATTTAAATTTTAAATAAATAAAATTTAAACTAAATATTTAAAATTAAATATCTTCATCACCGGGGCACATTTTTCAATGAAACGAAGAGCCAACTTGGGTTTTAAGAAAAACCCATTTCAAATCTGTTATCCATGGTTTTAAATAAAACCTTTTATTTTGTCTGCCTTGGTTTTCACAAAAACCCTTCCTAGAACTTAGATCCTTTTGACAACAAATCAAATTCCTTCAAAAGCTTCTTGACATCAATGACAACATCAACACTTGAGCAAAGGCAATGTACCCAAGGTACCCAAAAATTGCCAACATACCCTTCCATACTGCCAAAGAGATGGGTAGTGTGCTCAAGGGTATGTGTGGAATCCTCCTTGGGTAGCGGCCTAAAATATTGGTTTGAGCACTATTGTTCATCACTGTAGTATAATAGAGTACCTATGGGTATTACATACACATTTTCCTAGCATACCTTGGTTATATCAAGAGTTTAACCTACAAAAAATAAACCTTTCTATTCTATTTAACTTGCAACCAAAAATTTATCCTATAAAAAATGAGCATACAGAGGAGACTTCTCTATCATGAAAAATTGCATGCACAAAGGAAAAAATTGGTGAAATAAATAAAAATAGTCAACGTAGATTTTGCAAGTGTCAATAACAATTAGGAATTATTTCAGTAATAGTCGGGTCAAGATTGTAAGTGGTAATAACAATTGTATGTAATAGTTAGTAATGATAGGGTTGTGAGTGACAAAAACATAATAAAAATGTTAGTATAGGAAACCTCAGTTAGTAACTTAACAATATCAGTACCCATAGTGTAGGTGAAAGTATAGTTTTAGGAGTGGTTAGTAGTTAGAATAGACAGGGCAGAGTTGGTTGACATAGAACCTAACTTTTGAACCCAAATTTTAGAGAAAAAGCTGACCACATATCTAGAATCATCAAAAAATAATATAAAAAATATAGGGGTGTTCAAAATTAGTGTTATGGGATATATATAATTGTGACCATCCTTTTGAGTTGATCAATTTGATATATAACACCCAAGAACTTTTTCAGACTTCTTACTAATAATAGTAACCCCTAAAATCATACTCTATTTTTAGTAAGTAAATGGAAGTTGTTCAAAAAACTCTAAAATGTCTAATGGAACTCATGGACACCAAAAGGAGGTTGAGAAAATCCACTCCTTAGAAGAAATAGGAACCACAATTAATTTCCTTATGGAAATAATGAATTTTATGAAGAATGAAATATAAGATTCAAGAAGGGTCTACTTCTCCTCCAAAGCCAACTTTGAAGAAGGCTTCTTAGAGATTGAGGCAGTAATTAAGAATGGCCCAAAGGTATTTGAGCATCATGATATTGAACCTCCTGGTCATGGTAAAGGTATCCATAAGGAGAAGGAATACCTTATATATTTACTTAACAAAGATACTCTCTTTATGATGGACAAATTGGACTTTCCTAATTTCAATGACAAGGATGCAAATGGATGGTTATGTCATGTAGATCAATTTTTAAACTTTAAAATATCCCTAAATATTTTTGGATAACTATGACCTCTTTCAACTTTGAATATGAATCCTTACAGTGGTACCAATGGTTACAACACATAGTTCTTGATCCCTCTTGGGAAATTTTTGAGTCCCAATTAGTTACTCATTTTGGCCCTAGTCAGTATGATGAATTTCAAGGAGCATTGACCAAGTTGAGACAAACCTATACAGTTTGATACTACCATACCCAATTTGAAAAATTGGTTAACAAAATCAAGGGGTTGAATGAAGGGTTTATTATAAGCTATTTCATTAGTGGTTTGAAGGATAATATCAAGGACAAGGTCAATATTTTCAAAGCACAAAAAATGATGCATGTCATAAGCTTGGCATGGTTGGTCAAAGAAAAATTCTAAGCTCAAAGTAGGACATCTAAATTTCCACAAAACAAACCGTCATTTCCTCCCAAGTTACCAACCAATAATAAAAATAAAATTGCTCCCCACAAATTCTTGACACACTTAAGGTTTATGTTATAATTGTGATGAAAAATATGTTCAAAGGCATAGGTGCACCCAAAATAAGTTGTTTTTGATAGATGTAGAAGATCCAATAAACAGTGAACAAATTGATACAAAATTAGAACTAGTAGAAGAACCACCTCAAAATGAGGATGAAATGCATCAAGAATCATATCCCAAAAAAATTATCCAGGCTCTAGCAGGGATTACTACTCCACAAAACATGACAATTGTGGGGTTTTTCAAAGGCCAAAATCTTAAAATACTTATCAATTTAGGAAGCACAAACAACTTTAATAATCCTTGAATTGCCAAGCAGGCCAATTGTTACATACACACGTGAAATTCCTTTGAGGTTATGGTGGAAAATGGAAGGAATTTGTCTTTTAAAGTAAAATGTCACAATGTTAAATTGAATATAAGGGATTATAAGCTCAAAAATGATATGTTTGCTCTTCAATTAGGGGGTTGTGATATTGTGTTAGGAGCTCATTGATTAGGTACTTTGGGAACCATTTCATGGAATTTTGTAGAGTTATGAATACAATTTTCATAGAATGGAAGATCTTACACTCTTCATGGTTCACAAGTAGGGCCTCCTTAGGTTATCAGCTCAAATTATATGGAGAATTATTTGAAAACATCTTCTCATGGTATCATCACTCAAATATTTGCAATCCAACCAACCAGTTTATAAGTGTACCAAATTCTAGAATATTTGCAACTTGTTCAGATAAAGCACAATGCAGTTTTTGTCCAACTAATAAAATTACCACCACATATCTCCCATGATCATGCCATTCCATTGGTACCTGATAGTGTACCACCTAAAATTATGGCATACTAATACCCTCATGCCCTTAAGTCAAAAATAGAGAAGTTAGTACAAGAGTTGTTAAAAGTTGAAATCATTTGGCATAGTAACAACCCTTATTATTCTCCTATATTATTGGTTTGAAATAAATATGGGTATTAGAGATTATGTATAGATTTTTTTGAGCTCAATAAGATCACCATTAATGATAAGTTTCCTATCCTTATGTTTAATGAATTTTGGATGACCTACATGGGGTTATTTTTTTCTCCAAATTAGATCTTCTCTCAAGATACCATCAGATCAGAATCAAGGATGAGGATATACCCAAAAGAGCATTTCGCACTCATGAGGATCATTATGAAATCTTGGTTATGTCATTTGGCTTGACCAATACACCTTCCACATTTTAAATCCTCATGAACAACATCTTCCACCAATTCCTTGATAAATTCATTTTAGTTTTCTTTGATGATATCATGGTTTATAGTCATTCTTAGGAAGAGCACCTCATCCATGTGGACTAGACTCTACAAATTTTGGTACAACATCAAATTTATGCTAAGAGATCTAATTATTCTTTTGGGTTGACTGACGTAGAGGATTTGGGACACATTATCACCAAGGATGGAGTTAAAGTCAATTCTAAGAAGATTCAATTTGTTCAAGAATGGTCGAAACCTCATAATCTAAAGGGTCTTCATGGTTTTTTGGGCCTCATAGGCTATTACCACAAATTTATCCATAACTATGGCAAACTTATTGCTCCTTTAATAATGATGTTAAAGAATAATGATTTTACTTGGATAGATCCACATGATAAGGCTTTCCTTGATTTTAAGAACGCTATGAAAACCACTCCCATATTAGAAATGCTTAATTTATCCAAGCCCTTTGTAATTGAAAGTGATGCTTCTGACGATGATATCAGATCTGCATTGATGCAAGAAGAGTTCTTTATGGACTTCACTAGTAAAGTGCTTTCAAACAAAAATCTAGGTAAATCAACTTATGCTAAGGAGATGCTTGCAATTTTGCATGTGGTTACTCACTAGCGACCTTATCTCATTGGGCAATATTTCTCCATTAAAACGAATCATCAAAGTCTTAAATACTTCCTAGAGTATTAGGTTGCCACCCTCAAAAAACAAAATTTGGTCTCTACGCTTATGGGCTATGATTATGATATTACCTATAAAAAGGACAAAGAAAACATTGTGGCAGATGCTCTCTCACCAATTTGAGGCTCAAAGTATGTTATGTGTAATTTATTAACCCATATCATAATGCATAAAACCTCTTCAAGAAGAGGTGCTTAAGGATTCAAATTTGTAAACTTTGGTTGCATCATTTCAAATGGAGCCTACATTGTGTCTAATATAGACTTAGGATGGACAAGATTTGTACTATCTTTGGTGCCTTGTTCCTTGCACATCTCCAATTCATGAACTCATCATGAAGGAAATGCATGCTTCACCTGATGCAAGCCATTCAGGATTCCTCAAGACATATGAAAGGATTAAGTAAACTTTTTTTGAAGGGTATGAAGAAGGAAATTTATAATTGTATGGCCAAGTGTGACATTTTTCAAATGATGAAAGAATAAATAACACCTTCCTCAGGAACTCTTCAGCCCTTACCTATTCTAAATTAGGCCTGGATAGATATTTCCATGGACTTTATTTAAGGCTTACCTAAATCAGGAGGTAAATAAATTATTTTCATGGTTGTGGATCATCTCACAAAGCATGCATATTGTATCCCCTCAACCATCCTTAAACAACCTTTATAGTCACCCAATTTTTTCTTGATTCTATCTTTCATCTTCATGGCATTCCCACCTAAATTGTGTTCGATCATGACACTACCTTCACTACTAATTTTAGGAAATAATTGTCTATGATCATCCATAAATGGATGGTCAAACATATATTATCAATAAATGTTTGGAGATCTATCTTCAATGTTTTACCTCGATCCTACATAGTGGGTGAAGTGGCTTCCCTTGGCTTATTGGTGGTATAACACTTCTTATCACACCATGACCTAGGTCACCCTTTTGAAGTATTTTATGACCAAACTCCATCAACATCCTCTTTATATATTCCAAGAAGCTCCAAGGTCCATTTTGTTGACACTACACTCCACTAACATGTCAAAGTCCTCTTTTAACTGAAGCTGAATTTAGAATTGGTTGGATGCACCAATAAACTAATTAATGTTGTATAGAGCATAGTTTTGAATTCAAATATATGGTCTTACTCCACTTGCAAACTTATAAATAGTCATCCCTCCAGATTGGTAGGTGCCAAAATTTCACTACCAAATATTGTGGTCCCTACCAGATCTTATAATGAATTGGTGCCACTACCTACAAATTGGCCCTATTGTCTACATCCAATATTCATCCTATCTTTCATGTATCATCTCTCAATAAGATATTAGGAAATAACATACATGTTCAATATACTTTACCTAAACTGAATGAAGAGGATTCTATCTTACTCGAGCTAGAATAGATTTTGGACTGCTAGACATGGACTGTTCACAATCGTATAATCACTTAGGTTTTTATTCAATGGTGAAAATTACAGCTAAAATATGTTATGTAGGAATCTCTCTAGTAGCTACAACACCATTTTCCTAATCTATATATTTTATGAAAATGCTTTTATGAAGGGGAAGCGCATGTTAGGACCCCATATTAACACCATTTTGTAATTCTCATTTGATTATTGTAATGACCCACTTCCAATGTGGGGGTCCCTTTATAATGATATTTTGTAATATTTTATAGTGGTATGTGGCAAGTAAGGCACCTAGACAAGCGGTGCCATTTCATGTAACCTTTATCAAGAATGTAACCGATATTTGGTAGAAGATTCTAGCTCGAGTGGCATTTTGCACGTAAGCAAACTCTTGAGCTTAGGGTTAAGGTTGCATGAAGCGTATATTTAAAAGGAGGGAATCCATGAACGAATGTATTTTTTTGTAAATTAATGAAATTATTGAAGAGGTTACCTCCTCGAAGAGGCTCGCTATTCTATGTTGTTTGTGAGATTTTTGATTATGCAATTACTTTTTGCATTGTGATATTTGATGAATTTATGTTTTATTTATAATATTTGTGTGAGTGAGTCTATTTTTAATAGTAGATTCCTAACATATGATATATTTTAGGTATGTCGTGATGAACCTTTTGAAGGAATTTACTCCATAAAATGAACCACACAAAATATTCTTGGAGCAGGATACTACTAGCCTTAACTTCATGAGGATGTGAAGAAATATATTTTTCATTGAAATTAATGTCAAAGAATGGGAAAACCTATGACACAAAGTGAGATGCCTCTTCAACATTAGATAGTTATAACAAAATTGATGAAATGGGGTATGGCTTTTATAGGACCTACTAATCCACAATATCAAGGAAAACAACACATCCTAGTGCGCACAAACTATGTGACTAAATGGGATGAAGTGGTTGCTCTCCAATACACTCATGGGCAAAAGTGGTTGATTTCTTATATGAACACATATTTTAGAACTTTGGTTCTCCTTGTAATATTATTTTAGATCATGGACCCCAGTTTGCATTGATAGTTATACATTCATTCATGGAATATTAACAGGTAAAATATAAAATTTCCTCACCATATCACCCATAGGTCAACAATAAAGGAGAAGTTACCAATAGGAAATTAAAAAACATCTTGACAAAAATAGTATCTTCACATAGAAAATACTAGGCCAAATATTATTTTAAGTTGTGTGGGATTATACTATTAGTTCGAAATCCACCACTGGATTCACCCCTTATGAGCTAGTCAATGGAAACTAAATTGTTTTACCTATTGAATTTGAATTGCAAACTTTATGCACTACACTTGAGGTGGGTATTGAGTTGTCATAGGTAGAAAAGAGATTTGTAGCTAAATGCACCTGATGAGCTACAAAGGGATGCCCTTCACCAAATAAATGTTATTCAACAACAGTGGAAGGCATGGAAATCTAAGCACATCAAAAGTAATAAGTAAAATTAAGGTTATTATGAACTCTTGTTTGATTCAAATTATCTTTATTTCAAAGCTCTAGACTATATGGATTGGATCATACAAGATTGATCAAGTTTTTGATAATGTTGTTGTATAATTGATACTTGTTGATGGCTCAAGGTAAAATATGGTTGTGAATGGACACAATTAAAACTAATATAATAAACCAATGAGAATGGAAGAATTATCTACCTACTTACTCTCACAATATGATATTTATGTTGTGGGAGAGACCTCTTCTCTCACCATGGATGAAAAATTATTAGTTCCTTCTATATCTAAAAAAAATAAATATAGTGGTGAAAACCCCTTTAAGGGCACCATTAGGCTAAAAATAGTATGGAAACCTTCTTCTTTTTTTTTAAGTGAAAAACCCCTTGCAGAGCCTCCTTGGTCTTAGATACCATGAACATGGGGTTCTACACCGTCAAATTCACCCGAGGGTCGCACCCGACCCTGCCTGCACCAACATTATCAATTGGATTTTAGATACCCAATTCAAATTTTTGGTAGGGTGGAGATTTGAACCTGGGACCTCCCTTGGAGGATTGCCCTCTCCTCTCAAACTCACCTACAACACCTGGGTGTATGGAAACCTATTTTTGGTATACTAGTCTTGTGAAAAAAAAAATTATGCAAATAATTCATGGACAAAACTAGGGTAGAAGTGGACTAAAAAATAGAAATGGCGGTCTCTTATGTGTAAAAAAATAGTACAAGACTACTGGATATTTGGTTCCTCCTATATGGAGCTCATAAGACCCTACTCTTTGAAAGAATTTTACACCATCAACTCTAATGAGGTATACATTTTGCTTATTTGCTTTGTTGAATCTGAATATTTAGTGTAAGTTGTGATTAATCTAGGTTATGATGCACGAAAGAAGGATCATATGATTCACAATGAAAGGTTATGCATTAAAATTAACTTGAGTATCAAACTCATCTAATGGTAGATTATTTTTGTGGTATAGAACTGGACTCATTTGGCACCAAAATGAAAAAAAAAAAGGAATAGGTTTCATGACAATAATAATATAGGTCATGATGATTTGATTTCTAAGAAGGTGGCATGATTACCAAAAGTTCTTAAATATAATAAATGAAGAGGGTAACATTCATGACCACATGAATGAAAAATAGTGTATGCCACCTATACCCACCATCATCCCATTACCTAGAATATAATCTGAATAAGAATTGGTCCATGTGAGGGCATGTGATACATAATTAATTTTTAAGAGGAAGTGCATGTGAGAATTCCTTAGAATGATGGGGCAACATCCAAAGCATATGACCACAAAATTTGATGTCATATACAGTGATGGTGAAGACAATAGAGGCCATGTGTTTGAGAGAGCGAGGTTTGTTGTAGTAGAAGGATGGAAAAAGGTTCCCATATAGTAAATTTATTAAGTATGAAAGTACAACAAGGTATCCATAGAAGATCCACTACCATGATACCCAAAATTTAATGGTCGAAGAAAAGATAAAAAAAGAGGAGACTTCTTTCATTCATTGCCACCCTAGTAAATCACTATACAATGTACCACCATAGTATTACCACCACCTCTTCAACATCCATTCTCTATAGAAACATGGGAAATAAACACAGATCCAAACCCAATAATGTAGAACAACTACTCTAGGACACTGAGGCAATAAACATATTCCACATAACTTGGTGGCTACAACTTTTTTAGCACTTTGATGGAAACCATGCACAATTGACAAAGGAGTTTGCTGAGAACTTGTGTAATAGGGTTTCTAGCATGTGCGGCATAGATTTTTTCTTACTCCTAAAAATATCAAACAAGCCTCAAGGATTCCCCATGCAAGTAAAAACTTCTTCAAAAATATCTATACAATGCTTAAGTTATTTTCACAACTTCAAGAGGAAGTTGATTCTAAACCAAAATTTGATCTCTATGGAGATAAAATGTGCAAGGGTTTAAAAAAATAATACTTGCATGCCCCTAGGATGTAGTGGCACTATGGATGATGAAATTCATGACATGCAAAAATCAATTTGTAATACTCTTAGAACCACAAGTACAAATCCATCTATAGTGAGGTGAGCATCAACCCAAGCATCACATTACTTTATATTTGTATTTAAACTATTTGTTGCATGATATGACCATTATATATCAAGTTAGAAAACTTGAGCTAAATCATCACTTGATTAAGTTTATTTGGAGTTGCCATTGCAAGGCAAGCAAAAGGAGGAAATTAAATATCAAATATTTTTGGAAAAATTTGAACAAGAATTCCAACCTTAGGCTTCACCTTTGAATGCATCATGATATCAAATCCTTTAGGATGGAAATAATCCCTAAAAATATAGAACCTTTAGAAGCTCCAACACATGTAGAGGATGACAAAAGGCCTAAGGGGTTGAGTGATTTTGAAGAGAATATTTAGGAGCATGGGTTGGATGAAGGGAATCAAGAACAGGGATAATCCACCAATGTATAAAATATTATTCTTGAGTTATATAAAGCAACAAACTAGACTGAATCACAAGCATCTTCTTAGACCATAGGGTAGATAGAGACACTACGATCCTCCAAAGCACATTTTTGGAAAACCCTTTAAAAAAATAGGGGTTAAAATAGAGTGAGATCTAAGGTGCTTTCAAATTATGAAGACATGATTTTTAGGAGAAGGATGTGGTCTATCATCAAAATACATGATGGGTATATTCAAACAATACAATAATAGCCAATTTTGGTAGATGGTATAAACTAGCAAGAGATGGTGGTAATTAGTGAGAAAATAGAAGTCCTAATCTCTCCATAGTCATTGAAACAAACACAAGAAGGGGGCTCATAAGAAGCATATGAGGAACCATCAAAATATGCATTTATGAAAAAATATCACTCACCAATACCCTTTGATAATTATTAACCACCAATCCTATAATTAGAAATGCAAGTGGAAGTTGAATTGATGAACACCATAAACCCAAGTGGAAAAGGCAGTAGTTGTCTAAGGCCACCACAAAAAGATAATACAAATTTGAATAATTTGGATTTGGAAGTAGAAAATTGATCATTTTGTCTCTATATATGTGATTTGTAGTATTTAGAAATTTATTGAAGGACAAGAATGAGCACAAATCTAACTTGAGGATCAATTAGTCATGGCACAAATCTATAAGGGGTCAACATCGATTAGTGGCTCAAGATATATACTAGGGGTGATATAAGAGCAACCTAGGGAAGCCCATGTCCACCAAATTCATCTCCTAGAATAATAAAAAAAAACCTTCAATCATTCATTCCATCTCCTAGCATAGACAACAAAATCCCTTGACTAGTAGGGGAACCCTACAAAAAATATTGAGTCAGAGATGGTATTGACAAAAGAAATGCTAGGGTGTGCAAACTTAGATATGGAAGGAGAACATCTAGAACCAATAATATAATAATTGAAGGTGCCTCAAGTAGTTTATACAAGGGACTATGAGATACAAATTGATCCTTTGGAGTCTCTACAACCAACTATAATTATTGCACCAAAAATGATTAACTTGGATAGCCATAACACATTCATCACATGTTGGGAAAAGTATTGTTTGTATTTAGAGTAGAAAATTCAATCCCTCAAGGTGTTTGAAGAGTGGAATTAGGAATTGACATAGGATTTGGTAGAAAAAAGAGAGAAAAATACAACATTACTGATAAGACTCCACTTTGTTTGTCATATTGTTGATAGACTCCTTAAGTGTAGATGACCTGCTAGGATTTATAGTTTATTTTTGAGAGAACAATTTTAATGTTGGAAATGTTTGAGATTATATTGTGATCATAACCATTAGTTGGATGGCTAATGATAGGTATCTAAAAATTTAGGTACCACATCTGTATCAAGTGAAAGTTGAAATTTAGGTACCACATCTATTGGATTGCTAATGATAGGTGAAGTCTCCAAATTCAACTCCTAATATGGCTTCAAAAGATCTACATTGACAACATCATGGATGCCAATATGTGAAGGAAGGTCCAAATAGAATGTATTATCAGAGATCTATTGAATGATGGTGTATGGCCCATAGCATAGAGGCTTGATCTTGCTATGTGCCTTCTTTGAAAAATATTTTTTGTCCAAGTGAAGCCAAACTCTGTCGCCAACCTGAAAAGTATGAGGAATGTGATGCATGTCTATCACTTTCTTCTACTGCTACTGAGTCCTCTAAAGGATTTGTGTCACCTTAGCCTAAAGGTTTTGTAAATGTTGTATGAAATAGGTTGTCTTATCTTGCTCCTTCTCCATGTGTGCAGTGGTGGGAGAGGGTAAGGTAAGAGGTAACTCATAAGGTGCAAGTGGCTGAAATCTGAGATAAACCTCAAAAGGTGAATGTGATGTGGAGTTGTGAACCACTCTATTATAAGCATACCCAATTTGAGTGAGGACCATATCCCACTTAGCTGATGAGGTATGGTGGTAGATCCTCAAAATCTATATTAGTGCATGATTCACAACTTTAGTCTGCCCATCTGACTGAGGATGGAAAACCATGGAAAAATTAAGGAAAACTCCTAAAATTTTCCACAAGGATCTCCAAAAGTGTCCTAAAAAATGTGGATATCTAGTATAAATAATGCTAGTGGGAAGACCAAAGGATCACCACACTATCTCAAAGAAAATTGTGCCAAATCAAGTGTTGTACTAGTCTTCCTGCATGGAATGAATTTGGCCATTTTACTGAATTGGTCCACAATCACAAAAAAACTATCATGCTACCTCACTATCAAGGTAAAACCACTCACCAAGTCTATGTATATGTTCTCCCAAGGGTGTGTGAAGTAATTGGTAAAGGAACACTCAAGCACAACTTCCTATTTTCTAATTTGGAGCAACAACATATGGCACACTATCTCAAGAATCGCAGGACATATCTCTGCATATGAGGCTAGTAGAAGAACCACTGTAAGTGGTAGAGTGTTTTTGTTTCTCAAAATTACCTCCATAAATATTTGAGTGGGCTTCTTTGATGAGATAAACCCTATGCTCTTGTGGCACACAAAGTTTATCTAACTTGTACAAAAGTCCATCCTTCATATGATAGTCCTGAAAATTAGTGAGATTGGAATATGAAGAACACAAACTTATATTGAGAGGGGGTGAAAAGTATAAGATCACTTTTTACTTTTATTTCCAAAACAATATTATGTAATATATCAATGGAAATATCAAAAATAGTAATAAAAGCAATGAATAAATCACCACACACAATAGAGACACCAATTTAACGTGGTTAACCCAATGTGGGCTACTACATGGAGAAAATATTTTACTAAAATTTTCTTAACAAATCTCTTGGGAATCCTTTCCCTATTACAATGTTTATGGACCTTTGTCCAAAGGATAAACCAATCCCTAAATCAAGTTTATGGATATCTATCCATAGGAGACACCAATCCCCTCAAATGGTTCATGGATCTCTATCCATAGGAGAACTCCTCCTCTGCTATGGTTGGTGATCCTATAGAAGACTACTATCTCCATTGCATTGGTTTGTGGATCACTATCCATAGAATACTCTATCCTCACTCAGAATATCTCTATCCTCACTACCCTAGCTAATGGATCTCTATCCACTAGAGACTACTATCCTCTGCTCTGTCATATCCAAATCTTACTATCAACTTTGCTCAAATCTGCACTAAACACAGTCCTTCGGTCTAGCACAAATCTTCTTAATCTCTATCTCAAATCTACACTAAAATCAGTCCTTCAGTATAGCACAAATCTAATCAATATCTATCTCTAATCTGTACTAAACATAGTCCCTCAATCTAGCACAAATATGCTCAATCTCTATCTCTTATCTGCACTAAACACAATCCATTAGTCTAGCACAAATTTGCTCTATCTTTGTCTCTGATCTACACTAAACACAGTCCGTCGGTCTAGCACAAATATTTTGAATATCCATATTTTTCCTAGCACAAACTTTTCCTCAAATATATTCTCAAGCCTTAACACAAAGCTTTATCCAATCACAAATCAACTCTACTAGATTTGCACCAAGCCTTAACACAAAGCTTGAACAAATCAATCAATCAACTCAGCTCTTCAAGTCTTCTCAAAGACTTGCCTCAAATATGTCCATAAGTCCTCTCTAGAACTTGCTCAAATTGCTCTCAAGTATTTACCAAGACTTACCTCAAATCTGCTCCACAAGTCCTCACTAGAACTTGTCCAATCTACTTAACAAGTCTTCACCAAGACTTACCTCAAATCTGCATTGTAAGCTTCCATAAAAGCTCACACAAATCTGTCCTTAAGTCCACTCTAGGACTTACTCAAATAATCTCACAAGCTTTCACAAAAGCTTATTCAACTCAACTCAATCTATCATAGAAAACTTCTTCAATCACACAAACAAGCTTCACATAGATTCTTGTTTAATATCACAGAAACATATAGAGAATGGTTAGAGACTCAATATGCTTCACACTCACAACAATGCTCAATCACTTACAATATTTCTTATTTTACAACAAAAACATATAGAGAATGGTAAGAGACTCAATATGCTTCACACTCACAACAATGCTCAATCACTTTCAATATCTCTCTTATTTTACCATAGAAACATATAGAGAATGGGTAGAGACTCAATATGTTTTACTCACAACAATGCTTAATCACTTTTAATATTTCCTTCAACTCCATCCAGAAATAAAGAACAATTTTTTTCACAGAACTTGAACTATCACTCCAACACTTTCAATCAATTATGCTCAATCAACTCCACTCAACCAATCACTCAATGAAAGCTTATTCAACAATTCTTATCAAAAACGTCACATAACAATGATACTCAAGTTATTTTACAAACCCTAGTTCAATATTATTCACAACTTCACATAACAATGATACTCGTGATCTTTCATGAACCCTAATCATGCATGTGAAGGCTCACTCAATATTTCCAACAATGCTTATCAAACAAGGTTTCTAGTAACAACCTTTATTCCAGAAAAACCTTCATCAATCAATATTGGATGTCTCAAAACCAAACTCAACAATGCTTATAAAACAATTCTTTTCACTCCAACTTAGCATTCATAAAATCCAATCCAATAATATTTTACTCACAAGGAATATGTGCCCATGCCTTTTGTTTTTATGGAGATATATCTTCAAAACCCATCTTATCACAATTAAACTTTCTTTGCCAACATCAAGGTAAAGTAGCCACAACTTATTTCAAGATCTCCACAAATTATTTTCCCAATAATTATTTTGCCATAAAAAATATCAACTCTCTTACTACACCTTATAATCTCCAAAATTACATAATATAAGTCATCATTTTCATTATAAAAAAGTACACAACAATTTGCTTTATACACCTTATCACTCCAACTTTATAAAATAAATTTCAATCACCAAAAATTAAAAATAAAATATTTTAATTTTCTTTACCTTATAACTCCCTCAAACACTTATAACTACTTTTAGAACTCACTAAAACCTCTAAGCACTTTTTTAAAAATCAAAATATTCGAAGAAATAAAAATGTGCATAGCATACCTCTCAAAAATTCTGCCCACAAAATATTTTTGGTGTGATTTGAACACATGACGTAGCTTCTCCAATGCCCTATTCTCAAGCTAGGCTAAAAAGTAGGCTACATGCCCACATAGGATCCTTGGTGCATGTTTCTCTCCTTATCCTCCTCTCGAAAAGCACCCACAAAAAAATGAAGGTCTCACATGCAAAACGTCAATCACGTGGATCAAACCCACGATCCCTTCCTTGCAAGCCTTATCACTCTCTCAACTATCACCTGTGCTATCCACCGCCGATGGATTCCTCTATCCATGATGCTACATTTATTTACTTCATCTGCCACCAAAGATTTGAAATGTGAACTCTCTTCTTACAACATATACAACGCACAATTTCTTTTTTATTCCAAGGTGTATGTTTCGAAGGACATAGGAAATTAAATTTATTTCCTATATTAATACATATGCTTCTTGTATTTCACATGTCAACAAATTTTGAATTTAAAAATTTGAAATAGATTTTAAATATTTTAAATTTAAAACCTTTGCACCCATTATTAATTTAAATTAAAATTTTAATCAAAGATTAAAATATTTTAATTTAAATTAAATCCTTTGTAAACTGCTCATGGGTTTTTTAACTTGAACCTTGTTCTTCTTCACCTTGTTATTGGGTCAGAAATAATATAATAATATAATATTATTATTTAATTTAAACTTGCTTCTCCTTCCTTGGGTCTTCATATTTTGGGCCTTTTTAGGCATATAGTATTAAAAATAAATATTATATCCTATTCATTTTCAAGACCATTTTGCTTTTGGAAAAACCACTTGATGTCCTTAACGATGAAGAAATTGAACCAATATGCTTTTGACATCAATGACAACAAAACTACTCAAAATTTCCAACAGAAGATTACGGGTGTGCAATATGATGGTGAACCTTTCTGTTGAGCAAGGTGCAACAACATTATTGTCATTGTTGTCAACACAATCAGATAGATCTGTTGTTTCAGTGGACAGGAAATTCAAAAGCTATTCAGATGCAGAAGACAGGAGTTCAAAGGTTATTCAGAGTATGGATAGTGAGTTTCCAAGAAGACCGAAGTGGCCCATTTGCAAAAGATCAAAGAAAAAGACAAGTAAGAAAAGTGTCGCGATATCGCGACATATACAGCAGGAAAGAAAAACTGTCGCGATTTCGCGACATGTTGGAAGAGAGAGAAAAAGATGGAATTTTTTTTGCGATTTTATGACATGTTGGAAGAGAGGAGAAGCAGGAAAAACTATCGCGATTTCGTGACATGTTTGCAGAGAAAAAGGCAAGTGGAAAAACTGTCACGATTTCGTGACATGTTGGAAGAGAAAAAGGCAAGTGGAAAAACTGTCGCGATTTCACGACATGTTGGCAGAGAAAAAGGCAAGTGGAAAAACTGTCACGATTTCACGACATGTTGGAAGAGAAAAAGGCAAGTGGAAAAATTGTCGCGATTTCGTGACATGTTGGAAGAGAAAAAGGCAAGTGGAAAAACTGTCACGATTTCGTGACATGTTGGAAGAAAAAGAGAAAGCAAGAAGAAGTGTCGCGATTTCGCGACAAGTTCGAAGAAAGAGAGTAAGTTGGAAAAGTGTCACGATTTCGTGACATGTCGCATTTTCGCGACTATAACAGGAGAGAGAAAGTAATATTGAAAAGTGTCACGATTTTGTGACATGTCACATTTTTGCGACTGAAAGACCAGGAAGGAAGAGAAAGAAAAAGTGTCACGATTTCACGACATGTCACATTTTCGTGACTCGAAAAGGCCAGGAAGGAAGAGAAAGAAAAAGTGTCGCGATTTCGCGACATGTCGCATTTTCGCGACTCGAAAAGGCCAGGAAGGAAGAGAAATAAAAAGTGTCGTGATTTCGCGACATGTCGCATTTTCGTGACTTGAAAAGGCCAAGGAGGAAGAGAAAGAAAAAGTGTCACAATTTTGTGACATGTCGCATTTTCACGACTCGAAAAGCGTAGGAAAGAAGAGAAAGAAAAGTGTTGCAATTTTGCGACATGTCACATTTTCCGACTCGAAAAGCGCAGGAAGGAAGAGAAAGAAAAAGTGTCGCGATATCGCGACATGTCGCATTTTCATGACAAAATAAAGAGAGGAAGTGTACGAAAGCATAACTATCACGATTTCACGACAAAAGCAGAAAGCAAGACTTCGAAGAAGTGTCACGATTTCATGACAAAAGCAGAGAAGAAGACTTCGAAGGCAGAAGTGTCACGATTTCGCGACAAAAGCAGAGAAGAAGACTTCAAAGGCAGAAGTGTCACGATTTCATGACAAAAGCAAAGAAGCTAAGTACGGAAGCAAAAGTGTCACGATTTCATGACAAAAGCAGAGAAGAAGACTTCGAAGGCAGAAGTGTCATGATATCGCGACAAAAGCAAAGATGAAGTATACGGAGGTGAAAGTGTCACGATATCGCGACATGTTGTATTTTCGTGGGCCAAAGCAAAGAGAAAGAGGAGAGAGAAAATAGTGTCACAATTTCGTGACATGTATTTTCGCGGGCCAAAGCAAAGAGAAAGAGGAGAGAGAAAATAGTGTCACGATTTCGCGACATGTATTTTTGCGGGCCAAAGCAAAGAGAAAGAGGAGAGAGAAAATAGTGTCACGATTTCATGACATGTTGTATTTTCACAGGCCAAAGCTAAGAGAAAGAGGAGAGAGAAAATAGTGTCGCGATATCGCGACATGTATTTTCGTGGGCCAAAGCAAAGAGAAAGAGGAGAGAGAAAATAGTGTCGCGATATCACGACATGTTGTATTTTCATAGGCCAAAGCTAAGAGAAAGAGCAAGGAGAAAAAGTGTCACGATATCGCGACATGTTGTATTTTTGTGGTCCGATGCAAAGAGAAAGAGCAAGGAGAAAAAGTGTCGCGATATCGCGACATGTAGCTTTTTCACGGTCCAATGCAAAGAGAAAGAGAGAGAAAGAGAAAGTGTCGCGATATCACGACATGTTGTATTTTTGTGGTTAAGTTGAAGCCGACGAAGACCGATGAAAAGCCGACTAATTTTAGGGTTTTAAGTTGTTATGCAAGCCGACTAAGATTAGGGTTTTCATCATGAAAATTTTGTTATAAAAGGAGGGTTGTTTGGAGAATTGTAATGAAGTTGGATAAGTCATCGAATGCGTGTCGAAGTGTGAAATGTGGTCGTAAGAGCGCAGAAAGCGCAGAAGCGGTGAGATGATGGTGAAGTGCGCAAAGTGAGCGAAGAGTCATGTCGAATTGTCCTAAGTGCATATGTGATTACGTAGAGAAAGCAGAAGGAGCAAAGAGTGCAAAGGGAGAAGACGAACGCAAAGTGTAGCTGTAACAAAGCAGAGTGTGCAAAGTGATTGCATAGAGAGAGCAGAGTGCGCAGAGAGCGCAAAGGTGAAGAAGACCAGTTAGGGTCTTGCAAAAGCAAAGGTATCTTACTATCAATCTTCTAGTTTCAGAATTGAAGTCCAAGTTGATGCTTGGCATCAGGGGTTGGTGCTCCTTCCAGTTGGTGCTGGTAAATCAGGGGTTGGTGCTCCTTTCTATTGGTGCAGATAAATAAGGGGTTGGTGCTCCTTCCAGTGGGTGTTGGTAAATTGATTGTAAAGTTGGTGCTTTGCAAAGGCTGGATTTGGATGGTAGTCCAAGCAGTCATTCTTGAGGAGTAGCCAAATTGGTGAACCTCATTAAATCTTGTGTTGTGTGATGTTCTCTTGTGATACTTGCTTTATCTATTTTTGTTTTTTTTTTTTTTTTTTTTTTGTGAATTTAAGTTTAAAGAACTACACTGATTCACCCCCCTCTCGAGTGCCATTGTAAGACTAACAATTGGTATTAGAGCCAAGTTCCCTTCTCAGGCTAAATCAGCCAGGGTTGATCTTGGATTAGTACGCAATGGGTAAGAAGAATAGATCCTCCTCCAAAAGGGCATCTCAGTCAGTTTCAGTTCCTATGGAAGAGAAAATTGAACCAGAAGAGGTTGAAGACTTCTCATCAAACAAAGCACCTTTGTTTGACGGAACTAATTACATGACCTGGAGAATTAGGATGCAGGCATATCTTTGTGCTTTGGGATACGACATCTGGGATTCAGTAGACAATGAATACACAATACCCATCACTCCTCCAACCGATGCTACCGATAAGAATCTGTTTGAGAATGACTCAAAAGCAAGGAATGCTATCAGGTGCGGATTAGTAGACAGTGAACTGGTAAAGATCATGAGTTGTAAAATGGCAAAAGAAATATGGGACAAACTGAGGAGTATTCATGAAGGAGATGATGAGATCAAGGAGGCCAAGTTACAAACACATCAAGCTCAGGTCGAAGCTTTAAAGTTGAATAACGATGAGAACATAGAGGCATATATGCTGAGAGTTAATGAAGTCCTAGAGGATGATTCTAAAAGAGAAATAGAAAAAGAACAGAAATGTGATGAAGAAGAAATTGATGCAGAAATAAATTTGAAAGAGGAACTAATTGCAGCTCTGGATGAATTGAAGATAGAAAGAAAAAGGAATAAGGAAATCTCAAGAAAGCTTGAGGATGCAAATGAAATAATAACCAGTTTGAAAGTACAGGTAGAAGAATTCAAAAGGATTGAAGAAACTCTCGGGTCACAGATCAATGAGAAAGAGATTGGTTGCTGCAAACAAGAGGAAGAGATTGTTTTATTGAAGAAACAACTAGAAGAGGCCAATACAAATCTCAAATTCGAGAAGAGCACAGAGTTGCTAGATAAAATGATAAGCCAACAAAGAAGCTCCACGGATAAGCGTGGTCTTGGATATGAAGCTGAACAACCTTCATCTTCCAACTCGCAGAGAAGAAGAAGTTCACTGTTGAAGGATCGAAGCAAGAAAAGTTTGAAGCTGAATCTTCAAAAGGAAGAAAATATCAAAGGAGATCTACAACAAAGCAACCACAACAAAAGAGGTTCTATCACTCTCACTCTATTCATAATAATACTTTTAATGGCTATTGTTTCAGATGCAACCAGTATGGTCACAAGGCAACTTATTGTGGATTGAATAATAAATCAAAGAGTTATGCTGGTAGAAATACATCTGCGTTTTTGAGTGAACACTATGTACAATGTTTTCAATGTAATGGTCATGGGCACATAGCAAGGTTTTGTCCAAGCACTTTTGTATCTAATCTAAGGCAAAACAGTAGATTTCATCAGACGCAAAGAACGCAACACAGACAAGGAATAAATCATGTACATAAAAGAAAGGAAAATAATCATTCATCAAGGATGCACAAGAGACAACCACACAAGAGAAATGTTCGAGTTCACGAAAAGGTGCAAAACAGGGATGCAGTTGAAAAATCCAAGCCCGAGTTCAAGAAAGTTTGGAGAAAGATAGAAGAAAGGAAATCGTGTCTCCTTGGATTGAAGGAGACTACTCCTCTATTGCACTAAGCAACTCCGGGTAGCACATCCTCAGGGGGAGCAATCTTAAAGTTTTATTTTAATGCTCCTATGTATTTGTTTGGGTTTTTGAGGATGAAAGGCAAGTAGTTAGGGGGAGTTGTCGTATAGTTGTCGAAGTGTGTTTTCAGTTCATGTAGTTGTTTGTGGAAGTGTCGTGAAGGGTGGTGATTAAATTGAGAGTTGTCATTATTGGTAGTATTGCTATATGTCATTGTTGTACTGGTGATGGTTCTTACTGCCACTATCCAAAGTTAAGGATTATAACAGTTCAGATAATTTGGTTAGTGAAAGAATGTTGCCCTAGCCGCATATATGTGTTTCGATAAAAGCAGTGTGTATTTGAACTACACATTGATGTGAAGATTGTTAGATCTATTATGATGCTGTGGTGAAAAATATTGAAGTCTGATCATTGATTCATGTTTAGCTCATCAAGATGAGCAACTTTGCTTTGTGAATCATACCTATCCGAGGTCCAGAAGTATGAGTTTGAGTAAGGTGCACTATAGTTGGCCGTGAAGTGTTTAACAAAATATTGTCTCCTGATTCGAACAGTTGAAAGTAAGGTGTGACCAGCGGTGACTGTAGAAAACATAGACCAAGTTGAAAATGTAAAAAGGGATTTGGTTGGTGTTGTGGTACAGTGTTTGATGCTTGCACAGAGTTGGCGATAAAATTGTAGTGTTGGTACAGTGTTGGACAAAAGTTGGTACAAGTGTGAGTCACTTGACAATTTTGTTGACAGATGTGAAATCAGCATTTTTGAATGGGAAGCTTGAAGAAGAGGTTTATATTGAGCAGCCAGATGGTTTCCAGCTTGGTGATGATCCCAACTTGGTTTGTAAGTTGAAGATATATGGCTTGAAACAGGCACCCCGAGCATGGTATGCATGGTAGCATGATTTCGAGGCTAATCCCAAGGAGACTCATGTGACAAGAGTATGGTGGAAGAAAAGGATTGATTGTGGTTTCTTTTTCGAAAGTGGTTGGTTGAATGCTTCAAGGTTTTCTTGTTTGAGAGTTGTTATTAAACCTTATGTTATAAGCATAGTGGTTGAAGCCCATTAGTTGGTTGAAAGAACCTGAGTTAGGGTTTGATAAGAACATGAGTATCATTGTTATGTGATATTTGTGGTTGAGCATTGTTGAAATTTTTTGAGTTGGTTGATACATGCTTGGACTAGGGTTTGTGATAAAGGGTTGTTCATTGAGGTGATTGGTTGAGTTGATTTGATTGAGCCTAGTCAAGTTATGTGTGAAGTGATTTTTAAAGTTCTATGAAATAAATTATTCCATCATTCTATGTTGAGTTGAGATTGAGGTTAGAAGATATTAAGTCTCTAACAATTCTCTTTATGCTTCTATGAAGTGGATTTGATTTGAGATTGTCATTCATTGTTGAGTTCATTTTGAGTACTACTTGAGCATGATTGATTGAGCCTTTGAAGAAGGCCTTTGGGAAATATTTGAGGACAATGTTGGGACAGATTTGAGGACAATGTTGGGACAAATTTCTAGAGCAGATTTGGGCAAGTTCTTGGTGAGATTGCTAGAGAAGATTTGGGCAAGTTCTTGGTGAGCTTGCTAGACAAGATTTGGGCAAGTTCTTAGTGAGCTTGTTGGAGCAGATTTGGACAGGTTTTGTGTGAGCTTGTTATTCAACATTGGACAAGTTCTATGTGAGCTTGTTAAGCAGGTTCTATGTGAGCCTATTGAGCAGGTTCTTAGTGAGCCCATTAACAGAGCTTTGGAGGTGACAGAGTACAGAGGATAGAGTCTCAATGGATAGAGATCCAGCAGCCAACATAGTTGAAGATAGATCTGAGTGAGGATTCTTCAAGTGGAGAGAGGTCCACCAGTCAGTGCAGCAGAGAGACAGAGTCTTCTATAATATCACAAGGGTACTATGGAGTATGGGTTATGGTATCCAAAAGGTAAAGACTTCACCCTTATTTCATATTCAGATGCAGATTGGGTAGGATGTGTAGATGACAGAAAGAGTACCTTCGCAATAAATTGGGAGTGGTCACACTTCCCAAGAATTGACTAGCTACAGGGATCACATTCTCAAGGGGAGCATTTAAGTATTTGATTATCTTTTTGCTCATGTTCATGATTTTTGCTAAGTGTAATAAATTGTGCCTGAGAATGTTGTGCATGGACTTAGGGGGAGTCTGCAATAGCCCTTTGGTATTATTGTCAAAGGGGGAGAAGAGTTACGGGAAATTGCACATGTGTTGCCAACAATTCCAAAGGGGAGATTGTTGAGCAAGGTGCGAGCAACAGTATTGTCATTGTTGTCAACACATTCAGATAGATCTCGTTGATGCAGTGGACAAGAAGTTCAAAAGCTATTCATATGCAGAAGACAGGAGTTCAAAGGTTATTCAGAGTATGGACAGTGAGTTTCCAAGAAGACCGAAGTGGCCCATTTGCAAAAGATCAAAGAAAAAGACAAGTAAGAAAAGTGTCACGATATCGCGACATATACAACAGGCAAGAAAAACTATCACGATATCACGACATGTTGGAAGAGAGAGAAAAATATGGAAAAACTGTCACGATTTCGTGACATGTTGGAAGAGAGAGAAGCAGCAGGAAAAACTATCACGATTTCGTGACATGTTGGAAGAGAAAAAGGCAAGTGGAAAAACTATCATGATTTCGTGACATGTTCGAAGAGAAAAAGGCAAGTGGAAAAACTATCACGATTTCGTGACATGTTGGCAGAGAAAAAGGCAAGTGGAAAAACTGTCACGATTTCGCGACATGTTGGAAGAGAAAAAGGCAAGTGGAAAAACTGTCGTGATTTCGTGACATGTTGGCAGAGAAAAAGGCAAGTGGAAAAACTATCACGATTTCATGACATGTTGGAAGAAAAAGAGAAAGCAGGAAGAAGTGTCACGATTTCATGACAAGTTCGAAGAAAGAGAGTAAGTTGGAAAAGTGTCACGATTTCATGACATGTCGCATTTTCATGACTATAATAGGAGAGAGAAAGTAAGTTTGAAAAGTGTCACGATTTTGTGACATGTCGCATTTCCGAAAAAGAGAAAGTAAGATAAAAGTGTCACGATTTTATGACATGTATATGAAAAGGAGAAGGAAGTGAAGAAAAAGTGTCGCAATTTCATGACATGTCGCATTTTGCGACTCAGAAAGACCAGGAAGGAAGAGAAAGAAAAAGTGTCATGATTTCATGACATGTCACATTTTCACGACTAAAGAAGAAGGAAGAGAAAGAAAAAGTGTCACGATTTCACGACATGTCACATTTTTGCGACTCGAAAAGCGTAGGAAGGAAGAGAAAGAAAAAGTGTCACGATTTCATGACATGTCACATTTTCGACTCGGAAAGCGCAGGAAGGAAGAGAAAGAAAAAGTGTCACGATATCGTGACATGTCGCATTTTTACGACAAAAGAAAGAGAGGAAGCGTAAATCAAAAAAAATTTCAATTTCCGACAAAAGAAGAAGTAAGTACGAAGGAAGTGTCACGATTTTGACAAAAGAGAGAAGACTTGAAGGTAGAAGTGTCACGATATCACGACAAAAGCAAAGATGAAGTATACAGAGGCGAAAGTGTCACGATTAAGACAAAAGAAAAAAGAAGAGAAAAGTGACGACAGAGAAAGAAAGAGAAGGAGAAAGTCCAATATCGTGACATGTATTTTCGTGAGCCAAAGCAAAGAGAAAGAGGAGAGAGAAAAAAGTGTCACGATTTCGCGACATTTGTATTTTTGTGGGCCAAAGCTAAGAGAAAGAGGAGAGAGAAAATAGTGTCACGATATCGTGACATGTATTTTCGTGGGCAAAAGCAAAGAGAAAGAGGAGAGAGAAAATAGTGTCACGATATCGTGACATGTATTTTCGTGGGCCAAAGCTAAGAGAAAGAGGAAGGAGAAAAAGTGTCGCGATATCACGACATGTTGTATTTTCGTGGTCCGATGCAAAGAGAAAGAGCAAGGAGAAAAAGTGTCGCGATATCGCGACATGTAGCTTTTTCATGGTTCGATGCAAAGAGAAAGAGAGAGAAAGCGAAAGTGTCGCGATATCGCGACATGTTGTATTTTCATGGTTAAGTTGAAGCCGACGAAGACCGATGAACAACCGACTAATTTTAGGGTTTTCAGTTGTTATGCAAGCCGACTAAGATTAGGGTTTTCATCATGAAAATGTTGTTATAAAAGGAGGGTTATTTGGAGAATTGTAATGAGATTGAATAAGTCGTCGAATGCGTGTCGAAGTGTGAAATGTGGCCGTAAGAGCGCAGAAAGCGTAGAAGCGGCGAGATGATGGCGAAGTGTGCAAAGTGAGTGAAGAGTCATGTCGAATTGTCCTAAGTGCATCTGTGATTGCGCAGAGAAAGCAGAAGGAGCAGAGAGTGCAAAGGGAGAAGACGAACGTAAAGTGCAGCTGTAACGAAGTAGAGTGTGCGAAGTGATTACGTAGAGAGAGCAGAGTGCGCAGAGAGTGCAAAGGTGAAGAAGACCAGTCAGGGTCTTGCAAAAGCAAAGGTATCTTACTATCAATCTTCTAGTTTCAAAATTGAAGTCCAAGTTGATGCTTGGCATCAGGGGTTGGTGCTCCTTCCAGTTGGTGCTGGTAAATCAGGGGTTGGTGCTCCTTTCTATTGGTGCGAGATAAATCAGGGGTTGGTGCTCCTTCCAGTGGGTGCTGGTAAATTGATTGTAAAGTTGGTGCTTTGCAAAGGCTGGATTTGGATGGTAGTCCAAGCGGTCATTCTTGAGGAGTAGCCAAATTGGTGAACCTCGTTAAATCTTGTGTTGTGTGATGTTCTCTTGTGATACTTGCTTTATCTGGTTTTAAGGTTTCATTATTTTAGTTTTAAGAGCTATGAATTTAAGTTTAAAGAACTACACTGATTCACCCCCCCTCTCAGTGCCATTGTAAGACTAACAATTGGTATTAGAGCCAAGTTCCCTTCTCAGGCTAAATCAGGTAGGGTTGATCTTGGATTAGTACGCAATGGGTAAGAAGAATAGATCCTCCTCCAAAAGGGCATCTCAGTCAGTTTCAGTTCCTGTGGAAGAGAAAATTGAACCGAGAAAAGGTTGAAGACTTCTCATCAAACAAAGCACCTTTGTTTGATGAAACTAATTACATGACCTGGAGAATCAGGATGCAGGCATATCTTTGTGCTTTGGGATACGACATCTGGGATTCAATAGACAATGAATACACAATACCCATCACTCCTCCAACCGATGCTGCTGGTAAGAATCTGTTTGAAAATGACTCAAAAGCAAGGAATGCTATCAAGTGCGGATTAGTAGACAGTGAACTGGTAAAGATCATGAGTTGTAAAATGGCAAAAGAAATATGGGACAAACTGAGGAGTATTCATGAAGGAGACGATGAGATCAAGGAGGCCAAGTTACAAACACATCAAGCTCAATTCGAAGCTTTAAAGTTGAATAACGATGAGAACATAGAGGCATATATGCTGAGAGTTAATGAAGTCCTAGAGGATGATTCTAAAAGATAAACAAAAAAATAACAGGAATGTGATGAAGAAGAAATTGATGCAGAAATAAATTTGAAAGAGGAACTAATTGCAGCTCTGGATGAATTGAAGATAGAAAGAAAAAGGAATAAGGAATCTCAAGAAAGCTTGAGGATGCAAATGAAATAATAACCGAGTTTGAAAGTACAGGTAGAAGAATTCAAAAGGATTGAAGAAACTCTCGAGTCACGAGATCAATGAGAAAGAGATTGGTTGCTGCAAACAAGAGGAAGAGATTATTTTATTGAAGAAACAACTAGAAGAGGCCAATACAAATCTCAAATTCGAGAAGAGCACAGAGTTGCTAGATAAAATGATAAGCCAACAAAGAAGCTCCACGGATAAGCATGGTCTTGGATATGAAGCTGAACAACCTTCATCTTCCAACTCTACGAGAAGAAGAAGTTCACTTGTTGAAGGATCGAAGCAAGAAAAGTTTGAAGCTGAATCTTCAAAAGGAAGAAAATATCAAAGGAGATCTACAACAAAGCAGCCACAACAAAAGAGGTTCTATCACTCTCACTCTATTCATAATAATACTTTTAATGGCTATTGTTTCAGATGCAACCAGTATGGTCACAAGGCAACTTATTGTGGATTGAATAATAAATCAAAGAGTTATGCTGGTAGAAATACATCTGCATTTCTAAGTGAACACTATGTACAATGTTTTCAATGTAATGGTCATGGGCACATAGCAAGGTTTTGTCCAAGCACTTTTGTATCTAATCTAAGGCAAAACAATAGATTTCATCAGACGCAAAGAATGCAACACAGACAGGGGAATAAATCATGTACATAAAAGAAAGGAAAATAATCATTCATCAAGGATGCACAAGAGACAACCACACAAGAGAAATGTTTGAGTTCACGAAAAGGTGCAAAACAGGGATGCAGTTGAAAAATCCAAGCCCGAGTTCAAGAAAGTTTGGAGAAAGATAGAAGAAAGGAAATCGTGTCTCCTTGGACTGAAGGAGACTACTCCTCTATTGCACTAAGCAACTCCAGGTAGCACATCCTCAGGGGGAGCAATCTTAAAGTTTTATTTTAATGCTCCTATGTATTTGTTTGGGTTTTTGAGGATGAAAGGCAAGTAGTTAGGGGGAGTTGTCGTATAGTTGTCGAAGTGTGTTTTCAGTTCATGTAGTGTTTGTGGAAGTGCCGTGAAGGGTGGTGATTAAATTGAGAGTTCTCATTATTGGTAGTATTGCTATATGTCATTGTTGTACTGGTGATGGTTCTTACTACCACTATCCAAAGTTAAGGATTATAACAGTTCAGATAATTTGGTTAGTGAAAGAATGTTGCTCTAGCCGCATATATGTGTTTCGATAAAAGCAGTGGGTATTTGAACTACACATTGACGTGAAGATTGTTAGATCTATTATGACGCTGTGGTGAAAAATATTGAAGTCTGATCATTGATTCATGTTTAGCTCATCAAGATGAGCAACTTTGCTTTGTGAATCATACCTATCCGAGGTCCAGAAGTATGAGTTTGAGTAAGGTGCACTATAGTTGGCCGTGAAGTGTTTAAACAAAATATTGTCTCCTGATTCGAATAGTTGAAAGTAAGGTGTGACCAGCGGTGACTGTAGAAAACATAGACCAAGTTGAAAATGTAAAAAGGGATTTGGTTGGTGTTGTGGTACAGTGTTTGATGCTTGCACAGAGTTGGCGATAAAATTGCAGTGTTGGTACGGTGTTGGACAAAAGTTGGTACAAGTGTGAGTCACTTGACAATTTTGTTGACAGATGTGAAATTAGCATTTTTGAATGGGAAGCTTGAAGAAGAGGTTTATATTGAGCAGCCAGATGGTTTCCAGCTTGGTGATGATCCCAACTTGGTTTGTAAGTTGAAGATATATGGCTTGAAACAGGCACCCCGAGCATAGTATGCATGGTAGCACGATTTCAGGCTAATCCCAAGGAGACTCATGTGACATTGGAGTAAAAAGGATTGATTGTGGTTTCTTTTTCAAAGGTGATTGGTTTAATGCTTCAAGGTTTTCTGGTTTGAGAGTTGTTATTAAACCTTATTTTATAAGCATTTTTGTTGAAGCCCATTAGTTGGTTGAAAGAACTTGAGTTAGGGTTAGAGAAGAACATGAGTATCATTGTTATGTGATATTTGTGGTTGAGCTATTGTGAAAATTTTTGAGTTGGTTGATACATGCTTCGACTAGGGTTTGTGATAAAGAGTTGTTCATTGAGGTGATTGGTTGAGTAGATTTGATTGAGCCTAGTCAAGTTATGTGTGAAGTGATTTTTAAAGTTCTATAAAATAAATTATTCCATCATTCTAAGTTGAGTTGAGATTGAGATTAGAAGATATTAAGTCTCTAACAATTCTCTTTATGCTTCTATGAAGTGGATTTGATTTGAGATTGTCATTCATTGTTGAGTTCATTTTGAGTACTACTTGAGCATGATTGATTGAGCCTTTGAAGAAGGCCTTTGGGAAATATTTGAGGACAATGTTGGGACAGATTTGAGGACAGTGTTGGGATAGATTTCTAGAGCAGATTTGGGCAAGTTCTTGGTGAGATTGCTAGAGAAGATTTGGGCAAGTTCTTGGTGAGCTTGCTAGACCAGATTTGGGCAAGTTCTTAGTGAGCTTGTTGGAGCAGATTTGGATAAGTTTTATGTGAGCTTGTTATTCAGCATTGGACAAGTTCTATGTGAGCTTGTTAAGCAGGTTCTATGTGAGCCTATTGAGCAGGTTCTTAGTGAGCCCATTAACAGAGCTTTGGAGGTGACAGAGTACATAAGATAGAGTCTCAATGGATAGAGATCCAACAGCCAACATAGTTGAAGATAGATCTGAGTGAGGATTCTTCAAGTGGAGAGAGGTCCACCAGTCAGTGCAGCAGAGAGACAGAGTCTTCTATAATATCACAAGGGTACTATGGAGTATGGGTTATGGTATCCGAAAGGTAAAGACTTCACCCTTATTTCATATTCAGATGCAGATTGGGCAGGATGTGTAGATGACAGAAAGAGTACCTTCGTAATAAATTGGGAGTGGTCACACTTCCCAAGAATTGACTAGCTATAGGGATCACATTCTCAAGGGGAGCATTTAAGTATTTGATTATCTTTTTGCTCATGTTCATGATTTTTGCTAAGTGTAATAAATTGTGCCTAAGAATGTTGTGCATGGACTCAGGGGGAGTCTGTAGTAGCCCTTTGGTATTATTGTCAAAGGGGGAGAAGAGTTACAGGAAATTGCACATGTGTTGCCAACAATTCCAAAGGGGGAGATTGTTGAGCAAGGTGCAGCAACAATATTGTCATTGTTGTCAACACAATCAGATAGATCTGTTGATGTAGTGGACAAGAAGTTCAAAAGCTATTCATATGCAGAAGACAGGAGTTCAAAGGTTATTCAGAGTATGTACAATGAGTTTCCAAGAAGACCGAAGTGGCCCATTTGCAAAAGATCAAAGAAAAAGACAAGTAAGAAAAGTGTCGCGATATCGCGACATATACAGTAGGCAAGAAAAACTATCACGATATCACGACATGTTGGAAGAGAGAAAAAGCTAGAAAAACTATCACGATTTCGTGACATGTTGGAAGAGAGAGAAGAAGCAGGAAAAACTATCACGATTTCATGACATGTTGGTAGAGAAAAATGCAAGTGGAAAAACTGTCATGATTTCGTGACATGTTGGAAGAGAAAAAGGCAAGTGGAAAAACTGTCATGATTTCATGACATGTTCGAAGAGAAAAAGGCAAGTGGAAAACTATCATGATTTCATGACATGTTAGAAGAGAAAAAGGCAAGTGGAAAAACTGTCGCGATTTCGTGACATGTTGGAAGAGAAAAAGGCAAGTGGAAAAACTGTCACGATTTCGTGACATGTTGGAAGAAAAAGAGAAAGCAGGAAGAAGTGTCACGATTTCATGACAAGTTCGAAGAAAGAGAGTAAGTTGGAAAAGTGTCACGATTTCATGACATGTCGCATTTTCACGACTAAAATAGGAGAGAGAAAGTAAGTTTGAAAAGTGTCACGATTTCGTGACATGTCAAGAAAAAAGGAAGAGAGAAAAAGTGTCACGATTTCATGACATGTCGACGAAAAAGGAGAAGGAAGAGAAAGAAAAAGTGTCACGATTTCATGACATGTCACATTTTCGTGACTCGAAAGCAGGAAGGAAGAGAAAGAAAAAGTGTCACGATTTCGTGACATGTACATTTGACTGAAAGAGGAGGAAGAGAAAGAAAAGTGTCATGATTTCGTGACATGTCCATTTTCGCGACTCGAAAAGCGTAGGAAGGAAGAGAAAGAAAAAGTGTCACGATTTCATGACATGTCGCATTTTCGTGACTCGAAAAGCGCAGGAAGGAAGAGAAAGAAAAAGTGTCGCGATATCGTGACATGTCGCATTTTCACGACAAAAGAAAGAGAGGAAGCGTACGGAATGATTTCACGACAAAGAAGACTAAGCGAAGTGTCACGATTTCATGACAAAAGTAGAGAAGAAGACTTAAGGAAGTGTCACGATTTCACGACAAAAGCAAAGAAGCTAAGTACGAAAGCAGAAGTGTCACGATTTCACGACAAAAGCAGAGAAGAAGACTTCGAAGGCAAAAGTGTCACGATATCATGACAAAAGCAAAGATGAAGTATACAGAGGCGAAAGTGTCGCGATATCGTGACATGTATTTTCCGAGCCCAAAGCAAAGAGAAAGAGGAGAGAGAAAATAGTGTCACGATATCATGACATGTTGTATTTTCACAGGCCAAAGCAAAGAGAAAGAGGAGAGAGAAAATAGTGTCGTATTTCCGACATGTATTCGCAAAAAAAAAAAAAAATAGTGCATTACATTATTTGGGCCAAAGCAAAGAGAAAGAGGAGAGAGAAAATAGTGTCACGATTTCATGACATGTTGTATTTTCATGGGCCAAAGCAAAGAGAAAGAGGAGAGAGAAAATAGTGTCACGATATCATGACATGTATTTTCATGGGCCAAAGCTAAGAGAAAGAGCAAGGAGAAAAAGTGTCATGATATCGTGACATGTTGTATTTTCACGGTCCGATGCAAAGAGAAAGAGCAAGGAGAAAAAGTGTCACGATATCACGACATGTAGCTTTTTCATGGTCGATGCAAAGAGAAAGAGAGAGAAAGCGAAAGTGTCACGATATCGCGACATGTTGTATTTTCGCGGTTAAGTTGAAGCCGACGAAGACCGACGAACAACCGACTAATTTTAGGGTTTTCAGTTGTTATGCAAGCCGACTAAGATTAGGGTTTTCATCATGAAAATGTTGTTATAAAAGGAGGGCTGTTTGGAGAATTGTGATGAAGTTGGATAAGTCATCGAATGCGTGTCGAAGTGTGAAATGTGGCCGTAAGAGCGCAGAAAGCGCAGAAGCGGTGAGATGATGGTGAAGTGCGCAAAGTGAGCGAAGAGTCATGTCGAATTGTCCTAAGTGCGTCTGTGATTGCGTAGAGAAAGAAGGAGCAGAGAGTGCAAAAGGCAAAGACGAACGCAAAGTGCAGTTGTAACGAAGCAGAGTGTGCGAAGTGATTGCGTAGAGAGTAGAGTGCGCAGAGAGCGCAAAGGTGAAGAAGACCAGTCAGGGTCTTGCAAAAGCAAAGGTATCTTACTATCAATCTTCTAGTTTCAAAATTGAAGTCCAAGTTGGTGCTTGGCATCAGGGGTTGGTGCTCCTTCCAGTTGGTGCTGGTAAATCAGGGGTTGGTGCTCCTTTCTGTTGGTGCAGATAAATCAGGGGTTGGTGCTCCTTCCAGTGGGTGCTGGTAAATTGATTGTAAAGTTGGTGCTTTGCAAAGGCTGGATTTGGATGGTAGTCCAAGCAGTCATTCTTGAGGAGTAGCCAAATTGGTGAACCTCGTTAAATCTTGTGTTGTGTGATGTTCTCTTGTGATACTTGCTTTATCTGGTTTTAAGGTTTCATTATTTTAGTTTTAAGAGCTGTGAATTTAAGTTTAAAGAACTACACTGATTCACCCCCCCTCTCAGTGCCATTGTAAGACTAACAATTGGTATCAGAGCCAAGTTCCCTTCTCAGGCTAAATCAGTTAGGGTTGATCTTGGATTAGTATGCAATGGGTAAGAAGAATAGATCCTCCTCCAAAAGGGCATCTCAGTTAGTTTCAGTTCTGTGGAAGAGAAAATTGAACCAAAAGAGGTTGAAGGCTTCTCATCAAACAAAGCACCTTTGTTTGATGAAACTAATTACACGACCTAGAGAATCAGGATCTAGGCATATCTTTGTGCTTTGGGATACGACATCTGGGATTCAGTAGATAATGAATACACAATACCCATCACTCCTCCAATCGATGCTGCCGATAAGAATCTGTTTGAGAATGACTCAAAAGCAAGGAATGCTATCAGGTGCGGATTAGTAGACAGTGAACTGGTAAAGATCATGAGTTGTAAAATGGCAAAAGAAATATGGGACAAACTGAGGAGTATTCATGAAGGAGACGATGAGATCAAGGAGGCCAAGTTACAAACACATCAAGCTCAGTTCGAAGCTTTAAAGTTGAATAACGATGAGAACATAGAGGCATATATGCTGAGAGTTAATGAAGTCCTAGAGGATGATTCTAAAAGAGAAACATAAAAAGAACAAGAATGTGATGAAGAAGAAATTGATGCAGAAATAAATTTGAAAGAGGAACTAATTGCAGCTCTGGATGAATTGAAGATAGAAAGAAAAAGGAATAAGGAAATCTCAAGAAAGCTTGAGGATGCAAATGAAATAATAACCAGTTTGAAAGTACAGGTAGAAGAATTCAAAAGGATTGAAGAAACTCTCAAGTCACAGATCAATGAGAAAGAGATTGGTTGCTGCAAACAAGAGGAAGAGATTGTTTTATTGAAGAAACAACTAGAAGAGGCCAATACAAATCTCAAATTCGAGAAGAGCATAGAGTTGCTAGATAAAATGATAAGCCAACAAAGAAGCTCCATGGATAAGCGTGGTCTTGGATATGAAGCTGAACAACCTTCATCTTCCAACTCTGTAGAGAAGAAGAAGTTCACTGTTGAAGGATCGAAGCAAGAAAAGTTTGAAGCTGAATCTTCAAAAGGAAGAAAATATCAAAGGAGATCTACAACAAAGCAGCCACAACAAAAGAGGTTCTATCACTCTCACTCTATTCATAATAATACTTTTAATGGCTATTGTTTCAGATGCAACCAGTATGGTCACAAGGCAACTTATTGTGGATTGAATAATAAATCAAAGAGTTATGCTGGTAGAAATACATCTGCGTTTCTGAGTGAACACTATGTACAATGTTTTCAATGTAATGGTCATGGGCACATAGCAAGGTTTTGTCCAAGCACTTCTGTATCTAATCTAAGGCAAAACAGTAGATTTCATCAGACGCAAAGAACGCAACACAGACAGGGAATAAATCATGTACATAAAAGAAAGGAAAATAATCATTCATCAAGGATGCACAAGAGACAACCACACAAGAGAAATGTTCGAGTTCACGAAAAGGTGCAAAACAGGGATGCAGTTGAAAAATCCAAGCCCGAGTTCAAGAAAGTTTGGAGAAAGATAGAAGAAAGGAAATCGTGTCTCCTTGGACCGAAGGAGACTACTCCTCTATTGCACTAAGCAACTCCAGGTAGCACATCCTCAGGGGGAGCAATCTTAAAGTTTTATTTTAATGCTCCTATGTATTTGTTTGGGTTTTTGAGGATGAAAGGCAAGTAGTTAGGGGGAGTTGTCGTATAGTTGTCGAAGTGTGTTTTCAGTTCATGTAGTTTGTGGAAGTGTCGTGAAGGGTGGTGATTAAATTGAGAGTTGTCATTATTGGTAGTATTGCTATATGTCATTGTTGTACTGGTGATGGTTCTTACTGCCACTGTCCAAAGTTAAGGATTATAACAGTTCAGATAATTTGGTTAGTGAAAGAATGTTGCCCTAGCCGCATATATGTGTTTCGATAAAAGCAGTGTGTATTTGAACTACACATTGACGTGAAGATTGTTAGATCTATTATGATGTTGTGGTGAAAAATATTGAAGTCTGATCATTGATTCATGTTTAGCTCATCAAGATGAGCAACTTTGCTTTGTGAATCATACCTATCCGAGGTCCAGAAGTATGAGTTTGAGTAAGGTGCACTATAGTTGGCCGTGAAGTGTTTAACAAAATATTGTCTCCTGATTCGAACAGTTGAAAGTAAGGTGTGACCAGCGGTGACTGTAGAAAACATAGACCAAGTTGAAAATGTAAAAAGGGATTTGGTTGGTGTTGTGGTACTGTGTTTGATGCTTGCACAGAGTTGGCAGTAAAATTGCAGTGTTGGTACAATGTTGGACAAAAGTTGGTACAAGTGTGAGTCACTTGACAATTTTTTTACAGATGTGAAATTAGCATTTTTGAATGGGAAGCTTGAAGAAGAGGTTTATATTGAGCAGCCATATGGTTTCCAACTTGGTGATGATCCCAACTTGGTTTGTAAGTTGAATATATATGGCTTGAAACAGGCACCCCGAGCATAGTATGCATGATAGCATGATTTCAAGCTAATCCCAAGGAGACTCATGTGACAAGAGTAAAAAGGATTGATTGTGGTTTATTTTTGAAAGTGATTGGTTTAATGCTTCAAGGTTTTCTGGTTTGAGAGTTGTTATTAAACCTTGTTTTATAAGCATTATTGTTGAAGCCATTAGTTGTGTGAAAAACTTGAGTTAGGGTTTGAAAAGAACATGAGTATCATTGTTATGTGATATTTGTGGTTGATCATTATTGAAAATTATTTGAGTTGGTTGATACATGCTTGGACTAGGGTTTGTGATAAAGGGTTGTTCATTGAGGTGATTGGTTGAGTTGATTTGATTGAGCCTAGTCAAGTGATGTGTGAAGTGATTTTTAAAGTTCTATAAAATAAATTATTCCATCATTCTATGTTGAGTTGAGATTTGAGGTTAGAAGATATTAAGTCTCTAACAATTCTCTTTATGCTTCTATGAAGTGGTTTTGATTTGAGACTTGTCATTCATTGTTGAGTTCATTTTGAGTACTACTTGAGCATGATTGATTGAGCCTTTGAAGAAGGCCTTTGGGAAATATTTGAGGACAATGTTGGGACAGATTTGAGGACAGTGTTGGGATAGATTTCTAGAGCAGATTTGGGCAAGTTCTTGGTGAGATTGCTAGAGAAGATTTGGGCAAGTTCTTGGTGAGCTTGCTAGACCAGATTTGGGCAAGTTCTTAGTGAGCTTGTTGGAGCAGATTTGGACAAGTTCTATGTGAGCTTGTTATTCAACATTTGACAAGTTCTATGTGAGCTTGTTAAGCAGGTTCTATGTGAGCCTATTGAGCAAGTTCTTAGTGAGCCCATTAACAGAGCTTTGGAGGTGACAAAGTATAGAGGACAGAGTCTCAATGGATAGAGATCCAACAACCAACACAGTTGAAGATAGATCTGAGTGAGGATTCTTCAAGTGGAGAGAGGTCCACCAGTCAGTGCAGCAGAGAGACAGAGTCTTCTATAATATCAAGGGTACTATGGAGTATGGGTTATGGTATCCAAAAGGTAAAGACTTCACCCTTATTTCATATTCAGATGTAGATTGGGTAGGATGTGTAGATGACAAAAAGAGTACTGGACAGAGTTCTATCAATTAGATTGGTGAGTGGTCACACTTCCCAAGAATTGACTAGCTATAGGGATCACATTCTCAGGGGGAGCATTTAAGTATTTGATTATCTTTTTGCTCATGTTCATGATTTTTGCTAAGTATAATAAATTGTGCCTAAGAATGTTGTGCATGGACTCAGGGGGAGTCTGCAGTAGCCCTTTGGTATTATTGTCAAAGGGGGAGAAGAGTTACAGGAAATTGCACATGTGTTGCCAACAATTCCAAAGGGGGAGATTGTTGAGCAAGGTGCAGCAATAGTATTGTCATTGTTGTCAACACAGTCAGATAGATCTGTTGATGCAGTGGACAGGAAGTTCAAAAGCTATTCAGATGTAGAAGACAAGAGTTCAAAGGTTATTCAGAGTATGGACAGTGAGTTTCCAAGAAGACCGAAGTGGCCCATTTGCAAAAGATCAAAGAAAAAGACAAGTAAGAAAAGTGTCATGATATCGTGACATATACAACAGGCAAGAAAAACTGTCACGATTTCACGACATGTTGGAAGAGAGAAAAATATGGAAAAACTATCACGATTTCGTGACATGTTGGAAGAGAGAGAAGAAGCAGGAAAAACTATCGCGATTTCGTGACATGTTGGCAGAGAAAAAGGCAAGTGGAAAAACTGTCACGATTTCGTGACATGTTGGAAGAGAAAAAGGCAAGTGAAAAACTATCACGATTTCGTGACATGTTGGCAGAGAAAAAGGCAAGTGGAAAAACTGTCACGATTTCGTGACATGTTGGAAGAGAAAAAGGCAAGTGGAAAAACTGTCATGATTTCATGACATGTTTGAGAAGAAAAAGGCAAGTGAAAAACTATCACGATTTCGTGACATGTTGGAAGAAAAAGAGAAAGCAGGAAGAAGTGTCGCGATTTCATGACAAGTTCGAAGAAAGAGAGTAAGTTGGAAAAGTGTTACGATTTCGTGACATGTCGCATTTTCACGACTATAATAGGAGAGAGAAAGTAAGTGGAAAAAGTGTCACGATTTCGTGACATGATTGTAAGAAAAGAGAAAGAAGAGAGAAAAAGTGTCGCATTTCGTGACATGTATTTGATCGAAAAGAGAAGGAAGAGAAAGAAAAAGTGTCGCAATTTCGACATGTCACATTTTCACGACTCAAAAAGGAAGGAAGAGAAAGAAAAAATGTCACGATTTCACGACATGTCACATTTTCGCAACTCGAAAAGGCCAAGAAGGAAGAGAAAGAAAAAGTGTCGCGATTTCATGACATGTCGCATTTTCGCGACTGAAAGGCAGTAAGGAAGAGAAAGAAAAAGTGTCACGATTTCATGACATGTCACATTTTCGTGACTCGAAAAGGCAGGAAGGAAGAGAAAGAAAAGTGTCACGATTTCATGACATATCGCATTTTTGTGACTCGAAAGCGCAGGAAGGAAGAGAAAGAAAAAGTGTCACGATTTTGTGACATGTCGCATTTTTGCGACTCGAAAAGCGTAGGAAGGAAGAGAAAGAAAAAGTGTCGCGATATTATGACATGTCGCATTTTCATGACAAAAGAAAGAGAGGAAGCATACGAAAGTAGAACTGTCACGATTTCACGACAAAAAAAAAGATCAAAAGTGTCACGATTTCGTGACAAAAGCAAAGAAGAAGACTTCGAAGGCAGAAGTGTCACGATTTCACGACAAAAGTAGAGAAGAAGACTTCGAAGGTAGAAGTGTCACGATTTTCTAAAAAAAGCAAAGAAGCTAAGTACGAAAGCAGAAGTGTCATGATTTCGTGACAAAAGCAGAGAAGAAGACTTAGAAGGCAGAAGTGTCACGATATCACGACAAAAGCAAAGATGAAGTATATAGAGGCGAAAGTGTCACGATATCATGACATGTATTTTCTGGCCAAAGCAAAGAGAAAGAGGAGAGAGAAAATAGTGTCATGATTTCGTGACATGTTGTATTTTCACGGGCCAAAGCAAAGAGAAAGAGGAGAGAGAAAATAGTGTCACGATTTCGCGACATGTATTTTCGTGGGCCAAAGCAAAGAGAAATAGGAGAGAGAAAATAGTGTCACGATTTCATGACATGTATTTTCGTGGGCCAAAGCAAAGAGAAAGAGGAGAGAGAAAATAGTGTCGCGATTTCGCGACATGTTGTATTTTCACGGGCCAAAGCAAAGAGAAAGAGGAGAGAGAAAATAGTGTCGCGATATCGCGACATGTTGTATTTTCGCGGGCCAAAGCTAAGAGAAAGAGCAAGGAGAAAAAGTGTCGCGATATCGCGACATGTATTTTCGCGGTCCGATGCAAAGAGAAAGAGCAAGGAGAAAAAGTGTCGCGATATCGCGACATGTAGCTTTTTCGTGGTCCGATGCAAAGAGAAAGAGAGAGAAAGCGAAAGTGTCGCGATATCGCGACATGTTGTATTTTCACGGTTAAGTTGAAGCCGACGAAGACCGACGAACAGTCGACTAATTTTAGGGTTTTCAGTTGTTATGCAAGCCGACTAAGATTAGGGTTTTCATCATGAAAATGTTGTTATAAAAGGAGGGTTGTTTGGAGAATTGTGATGAAGTTGGATAAGTCGTCGAATGCGTGTCGAAGTGTGAAATGTGGCCGTAAGAGCGCAGAAAGCATAGAAGCGGCGAGATGATGGCGAAGTGCACAAAGTGAGTGAAGAGTCGTGTCGAATTGTCCTAAGTGCATCTGTGATTGCATAGAGAAAGTAGGAGCAGAGAGTGCAAAGGGAGAAGACGAACGCAAAGTGCAGCTGTAACGAAGTAGAGTGTGCGAAGTGATTGCATAGAGAGAGCAGAGTGCGCAGAGAGCGCAAAGGTGAAGAAGACCAGTCAGGGTCTTGCAAAAGCAAAGGTATCTTACTATCAATCTTCTAGTTTCAGAATTGAAGTCCAAGTTGATGCTTGGCATCAGGGGTTGGTGCTCCTTCCAGTTGGTGCTGGTAAATCAAGGGTTGGTGCTCCTTTCTGTTGGTGTAGATAAATAAGGGGTTGGTGCTCCTTCCAGTGGGTGCTGGTAAATTGATTGTAAAGTTGGTGCTTTGCAAAGGCTGGATTTGGATGGTAGTCCAAGCAGTCATTCTTGAGGAGTAGCCAAATTGGTGAACCTCGTTAAATCTTGTGTTGTGTGATGTTCTCTTGTGATACTTGCTTTATCTGGTTTTAAGGTTTCATTATTTCAGTTTTAAGAGCTATGAATTTAAGTTTAAAGAACTACACTGATTCACCCCCCTCTCAGTGCCATTGTAAGACTAACAATTGGTACCTAAGCCAAGTTCCCTTATCAGGATAAATCATCTAGGGTTTATCTTGGATTAGTACGCAATGGGTAAGAAGAATAGATCTTCCTCCAAAAGGGCATCTCAGTTAGTTTTAGTTCTTGTGGAAGAGAAAGTTGAACCAGAAGAGGTTGAAGGCTTTTTATCAAACAAAGCACCTTTGTTTGATGGAACTAATTACACAACCTGGAGAATTAGGATGCAGGCATATCTTTGTGCTTTGAGATACAACATATGGGATTCAGTAAACAATGAATACACAATACCCATCACTCCTCCAACCGATGCTGTCGATAAGAATCTGTTTGAAAATGACTCAAAATCAACGAATGCTATCAGGTGCGGATTAGTAGACAATAAACTGGTAAAGATCAAGAGTTGTAAAATGATAAAAGAAATATGGGATAAACTGAGGATTATTTATGAAGGAGACGATGAGATCAAGGAGGTCAAGTTACAAACACATCAAGCTTAGGTCAAAGCTTTAAAGTTGAATAACGATGAGAACATAGAGGTATATATGCTGAAAGTTAATGAAGTCCTAAAGGATGATTCTAAAAGAGAAACATAAAAAGAACAAAAATGTGATGAAGAAGAAATTGATGTAGAAATAAATTTTAAAGAGGAACTAATTGTAGCTCTGGATGAATTAAAGATAAAAAGAAAAAGTAATAAGGAAATCTCAAGAAATCTTAATGATGAAAATGAAATAATAACCAGGTTGAAAGTACAGGTAGAATAATTCAAAAGGATTGAAGAAACTCTCAGGTCACAGATCAATGAGAAAGATATTGGTTGCTGCAAACAAGAGGAAGAGACTATTTTATTGAAGAAACAACTAGAAGAGGCCAATATAAATCTCAAATTCGAGAAGAGCACAGAGTTGCTAGATAAAATGATAAACCAACAAAGAAGCTCCATGGATAAGCATGGTCTTGGATATGAAGCTGAACAACCTTCATATTCCAACTCTGCAGAGAAGAAGAAGTTCACTGTTGAAGGATCGAAGAAACAAAAGTTTGAAGCTGAATCTTCAAAAGGAAGAAAATATCAAAGCACATCTACAGCAAAGCAGCCACAACAAAAGAGGTTCTATCACTCTCACTCTATTCATACTAATACTTTTAATGGCTATTGTTTCAAATGCAACCAGTATGGTCACAAGGCAACTTATTGTGGATTGAATAATAAATCAAAGAGTTATGTTGGTAGAAATACATCTGCATTTACGAGTGAACACTGTGTACAATGTTTTCAATGTAATGGTCATGGGCACATAGCAAGGTTTTGTCTAAGCACTTCGTATCTAATCTAAGGCAAAATAGTAGATTTCATCAGATGCAAAGAACGCAACATAGACAGGGAATAAATCATGTACATAAAAGAAAGGAAAATAATCATTCATCAAGGATGCACAAGAGACAACCACACAAGAGAAATGTTTGAATTCATGAAAAGGTGCAAAACAGGGATGCAGTTGAAAAATCCAAGCCCGAGTTCAAGAAATTTTGGAGAAATATAGAAGAAAGGAAATCGTGTCTCCTTGGACTGAAGGAGACTAATCCTCTATTGCACTAAGCAACTCCAGGTAGCACATCCTCAGGGGGAGAAATCTTAAAGTTTTATTTTAATGCTCCTATGTATTTGTTTGGGTTTCTAAGGATGTAAAGCAAGAAGTTAGGGGGAGTTGTCATATAGTTGTCGAAGTATGTTTTCAGTTCATGTAGTTTGTGGAAGTGCCGTAAAGGGTGTTGATTAAATTGAGAGTTTTCATTATTGGTAGTATTGCTATATGTCATTGTTGTACTGGTGATAGTTTGGTTAGTGAAAGAATGTTTCCCTAGCTGCATATATGTGTTTCGATAAAAGCAGTGTATATTTGAACTACACATTGACGTGAAGATTGTTAGAGCTTTTATGACGCTGTGGTGAAAAATATTGAAGTCTGATCATTGATTCATGTTTAGCTCATCAAGATGAGAAAATTTGCTCTGTGAATCATACCTATTCGAGGTCCAGAAGCATGAGTTTAGTAAGGTGCACTATAGTTGGCCGTGAAGTGTTTAACAAAATATTGTCTCTTGATTCGAACATTTGAAAGTAAGGTGTGACCAGCGGTGATTGTAGAAAACATAGACCAAGTTGAAAATGTAAAAAGGGATTTGGTTGGTGTTATGGTACTGTGTTTGATGCTTGCACAGAGTTGGCAGTAAAATTGCAGTGTTGGTACAGTGTTGGAAAAAAGTTGGTACAAGTGTGAGTCACTTGACAATTTTTTACAGATGTGAAATTAGCGTTTTTGAATGGGAAGCTTGAAGAAGAGGTTTATATTGAGCAGCCAGATGGTTTCCAGCTTGGTGATGATCCCCACTTGGTTTGTAAGTTGAAGATATATGGCTTGAAACAGGCACCCCAAGCATAGTATGCATGGTAGCACGATTTCAAGCTAATCCCAAGGAGACTCATGTGACAGGAGTAAAAATGATTGATTGTGGTTTCTTTTTCGAAGGTGATTGGTTTAATGCTTAAAGGTTTTCTGGTTTGAGAGTTGTTATTAAACCTTATTTTATAAGCATTGTTGTTGAAGCCATTAGTTGGTTGAAAAACTTGAGTTAGGGTTTGATAAGAACATGAGTATCATTGTTATGTGATATTTGTGGTTGATCATTGTTGAAAACTTTTTGAGTTGGTTGATACATGCTTCGACTAGGGTTTGTGATAAAGGGTTGTTCATTGAGGTGATTGGTTGAGTTGATTTGATTGAGCCTAGTCAAGTTATGTGTGAAGTGATTTTTAAAGTTCTATGAAATAAATTATTCTATCATTCTATGTTGAGTTGAGATTGAGGTTAGAAGATATTAAGTCTCTAACAATTATGTTTATGCTTCTATGAAGTGGTTTTGATTTGAGACTATCATTCATTGTTGAGTTCATTTTGAGTACTACTTGAGCATGATTGATTGAGCCTTTGAAGAAGGCCTTTGGGAAATATTTGAGGACAGTGTTGGGATAGATTTCTAGAGCAGATTTGGGCAAGTTCTTGGTGAGATTGCTAGAGAAGATTTGGGCAAGTTCTTGGTGAGCTTGCTAGACGAGATTTGGGCAAATTCTTAGTGAGCTTTTTGGAGCAGACTTGGATAGGTTTTGTGTGAGCTTGTTATTCAGCATTGGACAAGTTCTATGTGAGCATGTTAAGCAGGTTCTATGTGAGCCTATTGAGCAGGTTCTTAGTAATCCCATTAACAGAGCTTTGGAGGTGACAAAGTATAGAGGACAGAGTCTCAATGGATAGAGGTCCAACAGCAAACACAGTTGAAGATAGATCTGAGTGAGGATTCTTCAAGTGGAGAGAGGTCCACCAGTCAGTGTAGCAAAGAGACAAAGTCTTCTATAATATCAAGGGTACTATGGAGTATGGGTTATGGTATCCGAAAGCTAAAGAATTCACCCTTATTTCATATTCAGATGCAGATTGGGTAGGATGTGTAGATGACAGAAAGAGTACCTTCACAATAAATTGGGAGTGGTCACACTTCCCAAGAATTGTCTAGCTACAGGGATCACATTCTCAAGGGGAGCATTTAAGTATTTGATTATCTTTTTGCTCATGTTCATGATTTTTGCTAAGTGTAATAAATTTTGTCTAATAATGTTGTGCATGGACTCAGGGGGAGTCTACAATAGCCCTTTGGTATTATTGTCAAAGGGGGAGAAGAGTTACAAGAAATTGCACATGTGTTGCCAACAATTCCAAAGGGGGAGATTGTTGAGCAAGGTGCAACAACAGTATTATCATTTTTGTCAACATAATAAGATAGATCTATTGTTTCAGTGGATAGGAAATTCAAAATCTATTCAGATGTAGAAGACATGAGTTCAAAGGTTATTTAGAGTATGGACAGTGAGTTTCCAAGAAGACCGAAGTGGCCCATTTGGAAAAGATCAAAGAAAAAGACAAGTAAGAAAAGTGTCACGATATCGCGACATATACAGCAGGCAAGAAAAACTGTCATGATTTCGTGACATGTTGAAAGAGAGAGAAAAATCTAGAAAAAATGTCACGATTTTGTGACATGTTGGAAGAGAGAGAAGAAGCAGGAAAAACTGTCACGATTTCGCGACATGTTGGCAGAGAAAAAAGCAAGTGGAAAAACTGTCACGATTTCATGACATGTTGGAAGAGAAAAAGGCAAGTGGAAAAACTGTCGCGATTTCACGACATTTTGGTAGAGAAAAAGGCAAGTGGACAAACTGTCATGATTTTGTGACATGTTGGAAGAGAAAAAGGCAAGTGGAAAAACTGTCATGATTTCGCGACATGTTGGCAGAGAAAAAGGCAAGTGGAAAAACTATCACGATTTTGTGACATGTTGGAAGAAAAAGAGAAAGCAGGAAGAAGTGTCGTGATGTCGTGACAAGTTCAAAGAAAGAGAGTAAGTTGGAAAAGTGTCGCGATTTCGTGACATGTCGCATTTTCGCGACTATAACAGTAGAGAGAAAGTAAGTTTGAAAAGTGTCATGATTTCATGACATGTCGCATTTTCGCGACTCGAAAAGGCCAGGAAGGAAGAGAAAGAAAAAGTGTCACGATTTCACGACATGTCACATTTTCGTGACTCGGAAAGGCCAGGAAGGAAGAGAAAGAAAAAGTGTCACGATTTCGTGACATGTTGCATTTTCATGACTCGGAAAGGCCAGGAAGGAAGAGAAAGAAAAAGTGTCACGATTTCATGACATGTCGCATTTTCATGACTCGGAAAGGCCAGGAAGGAAGAGAAAGAAAAAGTGTCATGATTTCACGACATGTCGCATTTTTGTGACTCGAAAAGCGCAGGAAGGAAGAGAAAGAAAAAGTGTCACGATTTCGTGACATGTCGCTATTTCACGACTCAGAAAGCACAGGAAGAAAGAGAAAGGAAAAGTGTCGCGATATCGCGACATGTCGTATTTTCAAGACAAAAGAAAGAGAGGAAGCGTATGGAAGCAGAACTGTCATGATTTTATGACAAAAACAGAAAGCAAGACTTCAGAAGCAGAAGTGTCACAATTTCATGATAAAAGCAGAGAAGAAGACTTTGAAGGCAGAAGTGTCATGATTTTGTGACAAAAGCAGAGAAGAAGACTTCGAAGGTAGAAGTGTCATGATTTTGCGACAAAAGAAAAGAAGCTAAGTACGAAAGCAGAAGTGTCACGATTTCGTGACAAAAGCAGAGAAGAAGACTTCGAAGGCAGAAGTGTCGTGATATCGTGACAAAAGCAAAGATGAAGTAATGAAGGTGAAAGTGTTGCGATATCGTGACATGTTGTATTTTCATGGGCCAAAGCAAAGAGAAACAGGAAAGAGAAAATAATGTCACGATTTTGTGACATGTATTTTCGTGGGCCAAAGCAAAGAGAAAGAGGAGAGAGAAAATAGTGTCACGATTTTACGACATGTATTTTCGTGGGCCAAAGCAAAAAGAAAGAGGATAGAGAAAATAGTGTCGTGATTTCGCGACATGTATTTTCGCGGGCCAAAGCTAAGAGAAAGAGAGAGAAAATAGTGTCGCAATTTCGTGACATGTATTTTTGTGGGCCAAAGCAAAGAGAAAGAGGAGAGAGAAAATAGTGTCGCAATATCACGACATGTTGTATTTTTGCGGGCCAAAGCTAAGAGAAAGAGCAAGGAGAAAAAGTGTCGTGATATCGCGACATGTATTTTCATGGTCCGATGCAAAGAGAAAGAGCAAGGAGAAAAATTGTCATGATATCGCGACGTGTAGATTTTTCGTGGTCCGATGCAAAGAGAAAGAGAGAGAAAGCAAAAGTGTCGCGATATCACATGTTGTATTTTCGTGGTTAAGTTGAAGTCGACGAAGACCGACGAACAACCGACTAATATTAGGGTTTTTAGTTGTTATGCAAGCCGACTAAGATTAGGGTTTTCATCATGAAAATGTTGTTATAAAAGGAGGGCTATTTGGAGAATTGTAATGAAGTTGGATAAGTCATCGAATGCGAGTCGAAGTGTAAGATGTGGCCGTAAGAGCGTAGATAGAACAGAAGCTGTGAGATGATGATGAAGTGCACAAAGTGAGTGAAGAGTCGTGTTGAATTATCCTAAGTGCATCTGTGATTATGCAGAGAAAGCAAAAGGAGCAGAGAGTGCAAAGGGCAAAGTCGAACGCAAAGTGTAGCTGTAACAAAGCAGATTGTGCGAAGTGATTGCGTAGAGATAGTAGAGTGCATAGAGAGCACAAAGGTGAAGAAGACCAGTCAGGGTCTTGCTAAAGCAAAGGTATCTCACTATCAATCTTCTAGTTTCATAATTGAAGTCCAAGTTGATGCTTGGCATGAGGGGTTGGTGCTCCTTCGAGTTGGTGCTGGTAAATCAGGGGCTGGTGCTCCTTTCTATTGGTGTAGATAAATAAGGAGTTGGTGCTCCTTCTAGTGGGTGCTGGTAAATTGATTATAAAGTTGGTGCTTTGCAAAGGTTGGATTTGGATGGTAGTCCAAGCAGTCATTCTTGAGGAGTAGCCAAATTGGTGAACCTCATTAAATATTGTGTTATGTGATGTTCTCTTGTGATACTTGCTTTATCTGGTTTTAAGGTTTCATTATTTTAGTTTTAAAGAGCTATGAATTTAAGTTTAAAGAACTACACTGATTCACCCCCCATCTCAATGCCATTGTAAGACTAACAATTGGTATCAGAGCCAAGTTCCCTTATCAGGCTAAATCAGCTAGGGTTGATCTTGGATTAGTATGCAATGGGTAAGAAGAATAGATCTTCCTCCAAAAGGGCATCTCAGTCTGTTTCAATTCCTGTGTAAGAGAAATTTGAACCAGAAGAGGTTGAAGGCTTTTTATCAAACAAAGCACCTTTGTTTGACGGAACTAATTACACGACCTGGAGAATCAGGATGCAGGCATATCTTTGTGCTTTGGGATATGACATCTGAGATTCAGTAAACAATGAATACACAATACCCATCACTCCTCCAAATGATGTTGTCGATAAGAATCTGTTTGAAAATGACTCAAAAGTAAGGAATGCTATCAGGTGCAGATTATTAGACAGTGAACTGGTAAAGATCAAGAGTTGTAAAATGGCAAAAGAAATATGGGACAAATTGAGGAGTATTGGTTGGAGGAGTTATGGGTAACAATTGTGACAAAATCCTTAGGAGGTCAATACTCCTCAGTTTGTCCCATATTTCTTTTACTGTTTTACAACTCTTGATCTTTACCAGTTCACTGTCTACTAATCCGCACTTGATAGCATTCCTTACTTTTGAGTCATTTTCAAATAGATTCTTATCGGCAGCATCAGTTGGAGGAGTGATGGGTATTGTGTATTCATTGTTTACTGAATCCTAGATGTCGTATCCCAAAGCACAAAGATATGCCTGCATCCTGATTCTCTAGGTCATGTAATTAGTTCCATCAAAAAAATGTGCTTTGTTTGATAAAAAGACTTCAACCTCTTCTAGTTCAACTTTCTCTTCCACAGGAACTGAAACTGACTGAGATGCCCTTTTGGAGGAAGATCTATTCTTCTTACCCATTGCGTACTAATCCAAGATCAACCTTAGCTGATTTAGCCTGATAAGGGAACTTGGCTCTGATACCAATTGTTAGTCTTACAATGGCACTGAGAAGGGGGGTGAATCAGTGTAGTTCTTTAAAATTAAATTCACAGCTCTTTAAAACTAAAATAATGAAACCTTAAAACCAGATAAAGTAAGTATCACAAGAGAACATCACACAACACAAGATTTAACGAGGTTCACAAATTTGGCTACTCCTTAAGAATGACTGCTTGGATACCATACAAATCTAGCCTTTGCAAAAAACCAACTTTACAATCAATTTACCAGCACCCACTGGAAGGAGAACCAACCCCTTATTTATCTGCACCAACAGAAAGGAGCACCGACCTACGATTTACCGAAGACCAGCTGGAAGGAGCTCCAACCCCTGATGCCAAGCATCAACTTGGACTTCAATTCTGAAACTAGAAGATTGATAGTGAGATACCTTTGCTTTAGCAAGACCCTGACTGGTTTTCTTCACCTTTGCGCTCTTTGCACACTCTGCTCTCTCTCTTCTTCAATATTTGATATTTCTTTTGATTCAGTTGATTCAGATTTTAGAAAGGTTCACCGATTATGCATAAATACCTTAGGAGGTATTGATTTTTACGTCCTCTAATCAGCGGTGAATGTTCAGTTTTCTAAAAATCGTTCTCTCCATGTTTAATTTCCATGTGGTGATCCACCTTAGAACAACAAATGAATTTGACAGTCTTCCTCGCGGTTGTGCAAAAATTTAGTTTTCTTTAACAAATCCAATCCACGTCGTATAGATGGCAATATTATTCAGATCGAGCCACACACCTTAGGAAATATTAATTGATGCATTCCTCTTGCAGTCGTCAGTGGGAGAAAGTCTCCAAAAATCTCACAACCTTAGTGAATGAAAAATAAATTGCACTGGCTTTTCTTCTACGAATGTCGGGAAACAAACAATGATGGATAAAATAAACCAAAGTGACTTAGCTTGACTTGATGTAACTAAACATGAACATGGCATAGTCGGAGTAAATTGAGAAATGGATCAGGAAAGGAAAATTGTTTGCATCGTGGAGTGCTTGTGCTTCATTGCACATAGAATTCTAGGGGCAGGAAGATTTTTATCACCAAATGAAATTGGTTTGTATCACCAGAAAAATAGAAATCTATGACAACTTTTAACTGCCAGTGATCTATTTGATGAATGTCACTACCCAAGAAAAAAAAATTGATGATGTTCATCGAAATTTAATAACCTTTACCAAAATATTTTGACATGGTTTTACTTTATTTTCTTGCCAAAAAATCACGTCATTGAAAACACGTCAACGGACAATAAAAATCAAATGAAAACCTTAGTGTTACTTAAGGTTGCCTCGACGCAAAATGTTTTACGTCAAAAAACTTCCAACTCATAGAGGAGTCGGATCTGAGTAACTTTCTGCCTGCAAATGAGGCAAAGGAGGTTACCCGTCTAGGTTAACCCTCTTATGTCTCCATCAAGAAAATGGGTGCAGGGAAATAGTTACCCTTTGTCACTACGAGCTTCACAAGCAACACAACTAGCTCTGAAGCCAAATTTCACATGAAAACAAATCAGGTCTCCCTTTTTGGCTCTTATTATGAGTGATACAAAAATGTGAGAACCCAAGTTCAAGCTGAATTCATTATTCATGAGATACAATATATAAGGAAATACAAACTATAAATAATGAGAGCGTTAAAACAACCTATAATGAATGCCAAACAAGGAGAATGCTCGATCACAAACATGATGCACACAACTAAGAACTATTAGAAAAACAAATGCAATCTAATAGTTCAAACAACAACCTAAAATAAGGAAATGCAATATTATGTGAGGTATACTATACCTTCACGTATTACAACCATGCATGCACAAAATAGAAATATGCAATACAATAATAAAACTTAGGCTAAAATGAATGCCTAAGTATCCTCAACAAGGATGTATCTACACAAAGAAAATATATAGTAGGTATTCTCAAGTTATTAATAATGAAAAATATTAGGCTTGATGACTTATTGAAATGTAATTTAAATATCTAGTGAGATATAATTAAAAGTGAAGATAAAAAGGTATCCAAAAATTTTAATAGATACATGGTTAATCAATGAATTTTTATTAATTTTAAGTATTTCAAGGAATCAATTGTTTTTCTTTGTACTAAATAGCTAAAATTGATATTGATTTCATTGCATGGAATTGTGGGTGTCTAATAGGATTAAGGTATGTTAAAAGGTCTATAGTAAAGTATGCATGAGACCCTATGTTATATGAGACTGCTAAGCTAAACATGGATTTATGGGCATCGATTGGGAATGCTAAAAAGGTGTAAAGTAGAGTTTAACACACATGAGACCATAGGCCATATGGGATCGATTGTGAAAGTATGATGTACAACTCGTAAAGTAAATTTTAAAGTAAAATAGAATTGTAGATGTTGATTAGTGGATTTTATAAGGTCTAAAGTAGAGTAGATTTTAACGTCCATAAGACCATCATCCATATAAGATCAATTACCTAAATATGGTGTAAAATTCTACCCCATTAAATTCCAACCTTAGAACTTTAAATTATTTAAAACTATTTAAGACTTAGGAACTCCAAATAGTTTTTCCCAAAGAATCCCCTTGAAGATGTACAATCTAATTTAAAGTTTAGATTCAACTATCCACCCTCTAGTATTTTCCTAAACCCCTCTAACCCATTTAAGAAATTTAGATTCAGGGAAAATCTTTCTTAAAAGAAAAAAATAAAATAAACAATACATTCTAATAAGTCATTGGCTACTTCAACAAAAGAAACAAGAAGGTTCATGAATGCCATTGTTTAAAATATTAATACCTTTGCTTGAGAGTTTCTCCATATATTGGATGCATGGATCTTATTATGCTTCATGTGCTTATGATTTAATGTATGAATGTGTTAAAAATAAGACCCGCAAAACAAAACAACTCAAAAAAAACACCAAAAAATAAAAGCAACAATTTACAAAAACAAGATTTCCAATTCAACATTGTTAAAGAAATTAAAGAGAAAGGATCATTTTCATGATATTATTTTTAAAGAATGTTTGTACATTTAATAGAAGTACAAAATAGTTATAAGCAACTTATATTTATCTTATCCAAATCAACCTGCCTATCCTTAAGCATTACAAATAAAACAATTACTTAACATTCTCCCCCTTAATGCTTAAGGTTCCAATTTTTAATTTTATAGAACAAAACTTTTTCTTTTACAATTTTTTTTTATGAACACACACCCACCCCCTCACAAACTCACCCACTCCATGGTTTGAACCTTGGACCTTCCGAAGAAGAGCTAAAGCCTAAACCGTTGTGCTGCCTCCCCTTCCCCGGGACCCACTTGCAGAATTAACTTCCTGTAAAAATAACTCATCCAGCTTATGTTTTCAAACTACCACATCCACCCTACTTTTACCTTCTTGATGTGCCCTTGACATTGACATTCCAAAAAATTTGCTTGAAATTCAATCTACATCAAACAAGAAAATAGTGTTTTTGAGTGACACTTCAAATGAATTTCAACAAATCAAAATCAACACCAAATTCCAACATATAATTTTGAATGAGTTCTTTTAATGAAAAACTTAGAATCAATACACTTAACTGAATTCTTTGAACAGAGTCTTTAATAGATGAATCTACCGATGTACAATAATTTTCAGCCAAACAAAAAGAGAACATAGAAGCATCCTTAAAAAGGCGTGCCACCCACAGTGGCAGCAACAATAATTGCCATCAATTAAATCAGGACAATGGCTCTCTTTGAATGCAATGCAGACTACGCGGCGACAATGATAATATATGAATGCAATGCAGATAATAATACAACATTTGGTTAAATCACCACATTACAATTTCCAACGTACACCCCCAGTTCAGTTGTTTACGCTAGAACATAATTTAAATGACTGAAACGAAAGATATCTTGGGCTTTTCTATTCCATACTATTATCGAGAATTATATCTATTGATAAACTGCAATCCCATAAGCCGGCGTTGATGACGAAAACTTTTCTCCTCATCCGAAAGTTAAATCTGTCACTTTCATAATTCGAAATAATAGATTATAATGTGTCTTCCAGCTCAGGTTTTCATATTGCATTGTTGGGCCCTCTACTTTGAAATGACCTTTGTAGCGAGTAACGCTGATGTCACAAAACACAGATAATGAACGCCCAGGAAACAATCCAATAGCATCTTGAGCCAGAAGCGGAATTTCGATAATTTGACTGGATCTAATCATTAACAGCAATTTTTTATTTGGCTTGGAGAAGCGTAGAACTTACAAAAGCCATGACAGAATCAAATTTGTTCAACAGCTAAACTTACAATTGGGAAGCCCACAGGACCTCCTGATGACGAACTTCACTTGAAAATGTTCCACTAAATACTTTGGGAATTTACATGTCCTGAAATCCTCGACGGCTCATTGTCAATAAAAGAGTGACGATGAAAACTAGCTGTCAAGAACTTCACAGCCTAGCACAGCCCACGTCCATTCAGAGGCCCACCATGACAGTGGGGCAGAGGAAAATTGGTGGCCATCTTTATTTGGGAAAGGGGAAAGCAAAAGGTGAGGAGGAATGTCGTCAAATTAATTAGGACAGAAGCTCTGACAAGCCTCTGACAGAAAAAGAAAGTTTAACGGCATTAGCGCTCATCGTGTTAAACAGGCAGAAGCCGGTGGTACATTGGAGATCCCATGCTTCTGAAGCTCTGTCAACACACTTTCCAATACTGGTGGCTTTAGTCCAATGGGAAATGGCGCCCATGGATTGCTCAGGACTTCGTTGATAGCTGCATCCACTGTTTCCTTCGACTGTCACGGGCAAAAACATAAGCAGCGAATTCTATGAATGCTATTCGAAATTGAAGTGGAAAAAATAGACTGTAGAAAATTAATAAAAAGAGAAGGCATTACCGGGTGTAGACTTGCGGGCTTGAGATGAGGCGTGACATCAGTATGTACAGGATGGATAGCCGAAGAATCTTCCGGTCTGTAATAGTCTCCAATAAAAGCAGGAGGAGGAGTGAAATGAGGAACTCCGGTGACTGGTGCAAGAGGAAGTCTCTGGAAAATGCAAACCTGGTAAATTAAACATGAATACAACAGAGTTGCCCAAGTTCTGTACAGCAATCTAGAGAAAAAAACGGTCTTGATTCTGTGAAGCACAAGTTGCTATAAATAAGCATTACCACCAATGGCTGAGGATAGCAGGGTGTTCCGGGAACAGGTGCATTATGGCCCCATGTGTCTTTACATGCCTGCACATTGCGGCCATCCTATTAGGTATTAATGCAATGAAATGTACCTAATTCTGCATTTAGAGAAATTCGCGGGGAATGACGGGGATGTCGAGGACCAAGAACATACAGTAGGTTGCTGCCAAAATGTGCCGTCTGCTGCAGGCCAAGGTGCAGGAGCTGCCGCTGCTGCTGGCAAGGGTTGCTTCTGCCACATGTGAACAAGAGAATGGTCCAACGTGGGATGCCCCCACACGTGCAAAGGTCTGAAAGGAGGAGGATGTCCATGCGCATGCGGTGCAGGCGGCATGGGTGGGAATCCCATGAGAGGGCGGGGCTGAATCAGAGCATTTCCGCCGTTTGCAATCCAAGGAGTGAGTTCCCTTCTTGGTCTCGTCCCTGGGCTTGCGTATAGCTGTCTTCTATTGTTCCAACTAGCAGCTTCTGCTTCGCGTGCAAGAAGATGCTTTCTGTGGGAACGATACTTCTGAAATCGTGTGCACATGCAATGATAAGAATTAGTATCATTGCATTAACTAAGAAGATAAAAATGAATGCTGAAGAAACCGAAATTACATAATATTAATCATAAAATTTGTTATCATTTAATGCCATAAATAATTTTAGATCTTCCGTGTCATACTTGCAAATGGCTTGCAATGTTATGGCGGGTCAGACAATTTACGCCCATGAGCTCCAAGATCCTTGATGGGACGGCTTTGTCAATCCCGAGTTGCTCCACTGCCTGCACAAATCGCCTGTGCAAGTCTGGAGTCCAATCCACCTGTCATGATAAGCAACTTCAGTCTTGGTAACCTGAATTTAATTGCAGAATTTGGCATATCCATGGCACTTGACATGGACCTTTGGAATGAAAGCTCAAGACCATAATTTGTGAATAATCTAATGTTTTTTTTGAAAGGTCGTGCAGATAATTTTAAACCATGAAGAAATATGCTTGAAATACTGTTAATCAGCTAAAGTGTCACAATAGATACTTCGGTTTATATAAGGACGGACCTGAATTAAAACAAAATTTAAATATGAAATTTTTACTTTAAATCGTTTTCACCTTCCCAAATAATTTGGAGCAGCAAAAATCTAATTAATGTGGATTTTGTATAGGTACAAATTCTCCGGATCAATTGCTTGAATTTTTCAATAATATTATGTGTATATGTATTGGAAGGGATTGCTCTTCCTGCAAGGAATGAAGCAATAACTCTTACCTACGGATACAATGAAATAAATCTGATAAAAGAGAAAAGCATCTCAACTGCCTCAGAACTACGAAATGCTCGAGTACATCTTACCTTTACCTTCCTTTTGCCTTGAAGATTTTTGGTTGCTACTTTGGCCGACTCAGGGCTGCTTGATTTTTTGTCATCTGGCAGGACTTCTTCTTTAACATTGCTATCAGGCGAATCCGAAGAAATGGCGGCATCAGTGAAGTTTGTATTCAGTTGTTCTTTCTCAGCCTTTGAAACTTCGGCGAGCAGTAAGGCCTCCTCTTCTGCGAGATCCTTATCCAGGATTTGACAGTTATCTAAACTATAAAGATCCATGTCCAGATCGCCGTGGTCTTCCAGTGAAAATTCTGCAATCATGTCCGGATCGATCTCCAGGTCTGAAAGAAGATCCCCATCGCCCAAGCACAAATCATCAAAACAGCTAGCTGAATCAAACTCCATTTTATCACAGTAGTTAAAGTCTATTTCCCCACACAGTTCATGCGCGTTCGCAGATTCTGATGTCATCCGCGATTGCATAGTGAAACCGTCATGCTCTTTCTTTGCTTCCTCTACGCAACTGCTGCTACTGCTACCGCCCGAGTATTCCGCTTGAATAGGTTGGGCCTCCTCTCCTTTGTGTGTTGCCTCGGAGGAACCGGAAAAATTGTCAGCATTTACTTGAGAGTTAAGTATGTGTACATGTTGTTGCTGAGGTGTTGAAGGAGTTGAAATTCTTTCAGAGCCTCTTGCTTGGCCTCCCAGATTTGGTTTTCCTTCGATCAAAAATCCAAAATCTTCTTTCTCTTCGGATAATATTTCCTCTTTGCCCACAATTTGATCTGAATTAGACGTACACGACGAATTCACCGGTGACTCCGTTATTGATTTTACCGACTTTAAAGATTTTGGAAGTTCGTTTTCCCCTACCGAAAGCGCCTGCAAAATGTAGATAATTAATTTAATTTATAAGTAACGACGATAAAAGTCTCACACAAAAACATAAAGAAAACCAGACAAGATTTGATGTTTGAAGGCTGTAATCACTGACCTTACGGACAGCATGTTGCCAAACGTTCTTAAGATTTTCGTCTGATAATGGTTTTTGGAGAAACTCCACTGCTCCCAGCTGCATAAATTATGGATTGTGATATAATGCCTTGTATTTTATAACAATCTCCTTCAAAACTAATTCTTCTAATACAGATGAAGAGTTAGGGTAATACTCGTGAATTATATTGGAAGACTTACAGCAAATGCCCGGAGCACGATGTCTCTGTTCTCCGTCTCCGACATCACTATGAAGAAGCAAGAAAAAACAAATATCTAAAAATTAGAATTACTATTCCATTTTTAAATATAATACAATTTAATTTCAATTTTTCTTCCGCAGAGTACGAAGAACAGGAGGAAGGAAAAGATATTTTTAATCTCACTTATTATCGGAATATTATTGTGTTTTCTGGCCTTAAGAATGCTGAAACCTTCGAGTCCTTCTTCAATAGCTACCTGTCCAAAGATCAGTGTTATGGATTTGAAGATTTCAAAATTTAGGAAAATAATTACGACAAGGAAGCAAATTCTGCTTAATACAATGAACGAATCGTGTCTTAATAAATCGAGAAGGAAAATTTACCTCTACTAAGGCTAAATGAAATGAGTTACTAGGGTTCCCAAGGGCTGTTACAGCATCCTCGCTTCGCTCAAATGCTGTCACTGTGTAATTTCCATAATGTCCAAAGCATCAGAATCTTGACGAAAATAGTTCGTTTTAAACTGAACACAAATGCAGCTGCAACCTAATATCGTTTCTATTGTCTGCTTTAATTGTCCCCTTTCTATAATTCTATTGTGCTAATTTTACAGATGAGGAAAGGAAACCACAAATACAAAGTAAATTTGAGTCACTAGCAGTGACATTTCTTTAATTTCCCTGAAGAAATTTTAACGAAAATCTGGAGGGATTTTTCTTACCTTCGTATTTACATTCTTCCAGCTTGGCTTTGATCTCGTTAAGAGCATGTGAATCGCTGTCGACCACAAGCACATGCAAGCCTTCAGGAAAATCCTTCCACAAGTTGCAGTCTTCCAGCACTTGCAACATCGCCATCGTTACGGCGTGATCGGCTTCACTTTCAAGAAAATAATTACCGATCCATCCTCAGCGAATCCTTCTCTTTAGTTTTCTTTAAATTCTCACAGATGATAAGACTTCTCTTTCCAGGGAAAAGTCAGGCACATCTAACACACAAAAATCCTTGCGCCGCCTAAGGAAGAAGCTCAAACCACGCAGCACGACCAAACTTTGCCGTATACTTCGTTTTATCCGAATCCACACACTTGGCCGGCCGAAGAAGCCAGTCAAGCGACCCCCTAGCCCAGGACGAAGCATTGAATGCGCATCTTATTAAAAACTCCTCGGACTGCGAAAGTACTTCAAAAAAGTTTCTTCAAATTCGTCAGATCAGCTCTGTACGAAATAAATGGCCACAAACAATGTTTCCTACATGTTCACGGGCCTACGGCGGCACTGTCAATCTCGGATTTTCTTACGTCCGGCGAGTCCTTCCTTCACAGATTTCTTCCAAAAGTTCTCAGATCGTAGGCCTTTCCAGTTCTGAACAACACAAAAGAATCAGTAAAGCCATAGCTTTCTTCATTTCTATTTTCGGCAAAAATAAATTGGCATTTACTAAAATAATTCTGCACGAACTGTCACGAACGCCGACGCTGCCGCTGGCGCCGCTTCTGCTTCAGCCTCCATGTTACTTGCCCAGACTTCAACGCAGACATCGGCCATGGCCACCGCAGACAGACAAAAATACGTCCTCTTCCTCATTCTCCTTGCAAATCTCGTTCCTCCCTGTACTATGCCGTGTTCGTCCGCCTGCTCAGCTCTATTTCCTTATCAATCAATTTGAATCTCCTCACTAAACCCTCTTCGCTTAACCGCAGTTAACAGTGCACCTGCGCGGCCAGTTCCCATATCTTGCCGCCCGGTTTGTCGCCATTCAAACCATTTGCTTCTCACGGGCAGGCAAGTACCCGACATCTGCTTTATCATTGTAAATTTATTTATACATGATAATTCATATTATTTCATAGGTTTAACAGTAATTATTCCATTAAATTAATAATCATTATATCATATTTATCACTATTTAACTTCATGGAATATTCTATTATCTTCATGGAACATTCTATTACGTAGATTTTATCGGGCATTTCACTTCATTTCTGATAATTTAATTGGACGAACACACATGTTGATGATGATCTCCATACGATAAATAGATCAATTAATGTTTTTCTTAATTAACAAATCACATATTTTATCTTTAAATTTATTGATTTATTATTAATTTTTTTTTAAATATAATTTCTATTTTTATATTTAAGTATTACTTTTTTTAAATATTTTTTTCAATATATTTATTTTAATCTTCAATTTCTTAAATTTATTTATTAATTTCTTGAACAATATAATTATGTTGTTATTTATATATGTTCACATATCTTCAAACACTATTGGGTTTATCTTTCAACATCTTGTTTGATTGCTTGCTCAACTTGCATTGTTGATTAACTTTCTTGATCATCATTCAGGTACATACTTTTTAAATTTTTTAAAATGGTGTGAACCCATGACTCAATAGAAAGTGTTTTTATGGCAACTTTTGGCCATGTCAAATTGCATGGATAATCGGTCATTACAACTGTCAGGTGTAATAGAATAGATCATTGTTGATAAGGTTCACTTTGTTGTTCCTATATCAAATATTTATCTTTATTTTCTCATTGCAATCAAGTAGATCACCGTATACAAGGTTCACTCTTTCTATATCAAATCTTCATCTTTGTTTTTTCTTGTGATGTAAGGAATCTTGCTTCTACCACACATAACCTTCATCGGATGATTAAGCATCATTTCTCTTTTTAAGAATATTCTTATTGCAACCCTTTTATTTTTAGCTTTTGCTTTTATTTGTCTTCTTCAATTTGATTACTTCAACTCTCGTACCTTCTTAAAAGTACTAAACATCTAAGACTCAAATCTAGGACTTTTATTTCTTTTATTTGATTACTTCAACTCTTATACCCTCTTAAAGGTATGAACCATCTAAAATACCCTCTTTAAGGTATGAACCATCTAAAATGCCCTCTTAAAGGAAGTATAAACCATCTAAAAACTCAAATCTAAGACTTCTATTTGTTAAAATCCCTTCGGCTAATGAGCTTCTAGCTTCTCTATAAACCAACTTATAACAAGCTTCTAGCTTCTCTATAAACCAACTTATAACGAACTTCTAGCTTCTCTATGAACCAACGTACAAGTAGCTGCCAATTTGATCTGATCTATAAACCAACTTATAACAAGCTTTTAGCTTCTCTATAAACCAACTTATAACGAACTTCTAGCTTCCTTATGAACCAACTTGAGTCCACCATAACTCGAAATTTGAACCCTGGATACCTACATCACAGGTTTCACCGTACCAATTGACGTACACCTTAAATCTTTATTATAACTATTCTATTAAATTAATAAACATGTGGATGATTTGCTACCGTCCATACATTTGTAGCCATCTCATTCTACCTACTCTAACATTGTGAATGAATGATCCACTAAATAAAAATGGATGGATGGATAAATTAATGGGCTTTTCTTATGTTAGCTTCTGGTAAAATGGCAGGTAGGATCATATAATAATCTGATACTCGGCGCGTATTTCCAAACGGGTGGTGTCTTTACGTGTCGCCCAACAGCGACCTCTTTTATACCATGGATTTTGGGGCGTTGCGGCGACAAGGAACACGCCCGTTTTACAGCGAAACGGTCCTCCTGCTTCCATTGCAGCCAAAAGCGTGGACGCTCACACGCCACTCGTCTCAATTTCCCAACCGTTGCGCAGTTTCGCGGGATTGGAGAACGCGCTTGTGGATGTCGCTGAGCGCGGTACTGATTTTATTCTGTTGACGAAGGCAATTCGACGTAACAGCAACACCAGCCTTGTATTATCCACAAACGCCATTGCAAAGAAAGTGACACTCCACTCAGGAAAAAAAAATAATAATAATTTATTACACACCTTATCCTCCTTTCCCCTAACCTGACAACATTTTTTTAATCTCATAAAGTATTCTTGTTTAAAAAGGGAATTAATAATGGCGGGGGGAACTCACATGCAATGGCAGGACCATCAGCACAGTCTTTTGTTTACATTGATACGAACAAATGCATAAAGTCCTCTCCCAGGTCATGCCTAATCAGAAAATGACAGACAGTAAACGCATCTTATGGATTTACATTATCCGCTTTAATTTCTACATGGTATTGGCGCTGGACGAGGCAATGGAGTCTCTGTCATTCTCTTTCTCATGGTTGTCGTACGCAGCAGGGAATGGAGACAAACTTCTTTGGACAATTGTCAACTTACGTCTATGATTGATTTTGAATCTGAAGGGAGAGAGAAGGTGTTTATACAGCATGTAATGGACGTGGTTGTACATTCAAACTATTTAGATCGCTATTACCAATTAATGAGATTAGACTGCTCTTGTCGTATCATTGACTAAACATTCCTCAGAAAACCATACCAATCAATCAAATCCAATAATTGAAGTCTAGGTTATGACCATTATATATGATTTAGGTTTTTTTTCGATACATAAGGGAATTGGTTTACTATCAAGCATGGTTCAAATTTGAGATTGTTTCCTATAACATTTAATAATATAAGATTATGAAGACTGCTTGGTTGGTAGAGGTCTGTCTTGGTTTGATTATGGTTGGTTGAAGACTGCGTGGTTGGTGGAGGTTTGTCTTGGTTTGATTCTCGTTAGTTGGATTTTGTTGCCTGATTTAAAAAAATAACATAGATAGATTTAGTTTTTAAAAGTTTTTAAAAAGTTATCTTTAAATATTTATAATTTATTGGTTTTTAGATAGAACTTTTAAAAATTAGAATAGAGTAAAAATAAATTTTAACATATTTAATTAAAAATTAATTTTATGGGGGATAGCACAACGTTCCTGTTTTGGCTGTTCTTTCTTTGGGAGGAGCGTGGGCGAGTGTGTGAGGGGGTGGGTGAGTGTGTGTCTATTGTGCATAACAAAAAAAAAAAAAATTATATTCAATAATAAAGAAAGTTGATTTTTTAAATTATTATAAGAATCAAATATATTCTCTTGAAGAGAAAGCTATAAATAGTTTACACATATAATCTTAAAATACTTTAATATAATTTACAATCACTTAACAATTCATTTAAAATAACAATATAATTTTTTATGAGAAAAAATAAATATGCATATAAAACAAATTCAAGTATATGAATGGTAGGTATTCAAGTATATGAATGGTAGGTATTGAAACATGGTTGTTGATGTCATGTTAAGAGACAACCTTTATGTACAATGGAACAAGAGATTATTTTGAAGATTTAAATTAAAATCACTCTTTATTTATCTAGGTATAATTAAGTTACATTAATCTTACAAAACCCTAATTAATTATTTATTCAATTAAAAGATCTTAAAAATATCTTACAAAACCTCAATTAATTATTGATTCAATTAAAAGATCTTAATAAATATTTGAGATTGTGTTTAAGGTTATGTTTGATGTATTTTAGTCCAAACCATAATCTAGTCAAGTTGATAGGGCCATCCATATATTGTCTACTTTTCTTTGAACACAATTGCAATGATGAAGGTCAATAGATGGGGCAATAAGATCAAGGGTATGAGCAATGGGATATTCCATCATAAGGCATAATAATAAATAAATGCATCTCATGATATAGAAACAAAAAAATATTAAATAACAATAAATGAATAAAAAATTATTTGCTAAGATGATGGTTGTTTCTTAAGTGGTCTTGTGTTCAAACCCCTTGAGGGTGGTTGTTGATGTAATTTGTGAACGTTCTCCAAAAGAAAAACAATAAATGAATAAACAATTGTATGCTTACGTGTTAATAATTTATGTTAAATTTAATAGAGGGGCCATAAGATACACACTAATACAACCAAACTTCTTTTAGGTGCACATAAGAGCAATAATATGGCACTATCAAATTTGAGTGATAGATGATTAGAGTGGATGAGTAAGATAAATTATTGTGGGCAAGTGGACATTATAATTAGAGTCATAGATATGAAGGAAAAAAATTATCTATATAATCTAATAATAAGTTTCCCTTACTAATAATATGATGCACATCAGGAAAGCTTAAGACATATATTAAATAAGTATAATAAAAAACAAAAATAAGCTCCAAATGAATGCTTATGTTATAAAGTAAATGATAACACTTCACATCATCACAAGAAGAAAATAGAAAATATAACTTATATATATGCATTCCCCACAGGTAGCTTAGGATTCATACCAGCATTAGTCTGACTACTACCTTTGCAATATGCATGCCCCCAAGGTCTGAACCTAGGTCTCTTCTTGATAAGTTCTTGCCATACAAACAATTACCAATCCACCTCGCCATTGGGGGCAATATAACTAACACATTAGTTTGTTGATTTTAATGTAAGGCCATAAAGATAAAGTTGAATTTGTATTAATAAAGTGTGTGGCATTTTAACAAGATGTTATAATATATATATATATGTTTATGATTATACATGTCTATGATCTACTTTTATGATGTTTATATATAATTAAATCATATTTATATACATATAATTCATATTTGATGATATAACTATAATTGTGCATAATGCTTATGATTATAGAGACATGGATATAGTTATAACAAGACATTATGATCTCATGATCAGGCATTAATTTTAACAATATAATAAATGATAAAGATATGATGCCTACATGCTTTTCTTAGTGATGATAGGCATACACATATATAGGGTAAGACTCAATGTGGTGGCACAATCAAAGTATTACAACTTTGATAAATGTGAGAACTATAATGGTGCGATTGTGAATGTGAAAGAATTTTATTCATTTGACTAATTATAGGGCTATAATAGTGAATTTATCTACACATAAAAAAGCCCTAGTCAACCTAATATAATTATAAGACATTATTGTCAAGTCCTATCATTATTCCCATGGAGATGAAACCTACATGAGTCCAAAATGTAGATATATCCCTAGTATTCTTTTAATGTATGCAAGATGAAACAATGTTATTGTGTGATATCATGCTATATCAATATCATGGATAAGTAGTTTCTCAATATCAATTGATAACATCAAGAATTCATTATTCCACATCACTTCATCATAGGGTTTTAATTGTTAATGAAGTAACCAAGATACAAGGGTGGAAGGCATGATTACAACCATACAAGAAAATTTTAATGAAAATCACATGGGTACAAATTTTAATGAAAATCATATAGGTACAAATAATTATGTTTTGTATAAAATTATAAAGAAAATATCTATATTATCTAAAAAATACATGAAATTTTTAAAATCTAATTAGGATGATAAATCCAGATTTTGTTGATGGGATTGGATTGTCACTACATTAGCATGAAAAGCAAAAGAGAGGCATCATAAATTTTATATAACGAGGATAAGCAACTAGTTAAAATATAAATGTTTAAAAAATAACATAGATTTAGTTTTTAAAAAATTATATTTAAATATTTATAATTTATTGGTTTGTAGATAGAACTTTTAAAATTATAAGAGAAGAAAAATAAATTTTAATATATTTAATTAAAAATTAATTTTATATTCAATTATAAAGAAGTTGATTTTTTTAATTATTATAAGAATCAAATATATTCTCGTGAAGAGAAAGCTATAAATGGTTTACAAATATAATCTTAAAATACTTTAATATAATTTACAATCACTTAACAATTCATTTAAAATAACAATAGATTTTTTTTATGAGAAAAAATAAATATGCATATAAAACAAATTCAAGTATATGAATGGTAGGTATTCAAGTATATGAATGGTAGGTATTGAAACATGGTTGTTGATGTCATGTTAAGAGACAACCTTTAAGTACAATGGACCAATGGTTGTTGATGTCATGTTAAGAGACAACCTTTAAGTACAATGGACCAAGAGATTATTTTAAAACTGAAGATTTTAATTAAAATCACTCTCTATTTATCTAGGTATAATTAGGTTATAGTAATCTTACAAAACCCCAATTAATTATTGATTCAGTTAAAATATCTTAAGAAATATTTAAGATTGTGTTTAAGGCTATGTTTGATGTATTTTAGCCCACACCATAATCTAGTCAAGTTGATAGGGCCATCCATATATTGCTTACTTTTCTTTGAACACAAAACCAATGATGAAGGTCAATAAATGGGGCAATATGATCAAGGGTATGAGCAATGTCATATCCCATCATAAGGCATAGTAATAAATAAATGCATCTCATGATATAGAAACAAGAAAATATTAAATACCAATATATAAATAAACAATTATATGCTTATATGTTAATAATTTATGTTAAATTCAATAGAGATACCGTAAGATACACACTAATACGGCGCTTACGAAGAGGAGACCTAGGTTCCAATCCCACGGGCTTGCCCATGCACAGACAGTAGCCCAGATCCAATTCCTCTGAGTGGTGCGCCAGATTGATGACGACGGTGCAACCCCTGTGCGTCCGGCGGTCCCCATCTCACGCCAGGTTACCATGTACCGAGACGGTGGAAGTCCTGGGAGCCTTCATAGATAGTTTGAACCCTACCAGCTGTGCTAATAGTTACTAAAAATCGTGATTGTAACCATTGCTTCTATATACCAAAAAAAAAAAAAAAAAAAAAAAAAAAAAAAAGATACACACTAATACAACCAAAATTGCAAATTTTAGGTGCACATAAGAGAAATGATATGCCACTATCGAATTTGAGTGATAGATGATTAGAGTGGATGGGTACAGAAATGATGGTGGGCAAGTGGACATTATAATTAGAGTTATAGATACAAAGGAAATGAAGGAAAAAAATTATCTATATAATCTAATATTAAGGTTCCCTACTAATAATATGATGCACATCAAGAAAGCCTAGGGCATCTATTCAATATGTATAATAAAAAATAAAAACAAGCTCTAAATGAATGCTTATGTGATATATATATAGGGGAGTTCGTTACATCCACACTATTTTTTAGTAATGCTCCCAACAAGTCTATACTACCTCGTTATTGTTGACTCGGCATGAGGGGGACCATCGATCGCTTAGGATTCATACCATTATCGTCAGTCTAACACGCACTTAAAGGATTCGGATCAAAATACTACCTTTGCAAGAGGTATGTCCCCAAGGTTTGAACCTGGGTCTCTTCTTGATAAGTGCCTAACCATACAAACAATTACCAATCCACCTAGCCATTAGGGATAATATAACTAACATATTATTTTATTGATTTTAATTTAAGGCTATAAAGTAGAATTTGTATTAATAAAAGTGTGTGACATTTTAGCAAGATGTTATAATATATATTTTTTATGATTATATATGTCTATGCTTTATTTTTATGAGTTTTACTTATAATTAAACCATATTTATATACATATAATTCATATTCGATGATATAACTGTAATTGTGCATAATGCTTATGATTATAGATATGTGGATATATTTATAACAAGACATTATGAGTTCATGACCAAGAATTAATTTTAACAATATAATAAATGATAAAGATAAAATGCTTACATACTTTTATTAGTGATAATAAGCATACAAATATATAGGGTAAGACTCAATGTGGTGGCACAATAAAAGTATTACGACTTTCATAAATATGAGAATTATAATGGTGTGATTGTGAATGTGAAAGAATTTTATTCATTTGACTAATTATAGGGCTATAATAGTGAATTTATCTACACATAAAAAATGCACTAGTCACCCTAGTCTAAACCCTAGTCTAATCTTTATACCCAATTTAAACAATGATTTTGTGATAAAGCCATGTTGGTAATGTGATATAATGGTGTGTACATGGCATCCATAGTTATAATATATTATTTTCAAGCCCTATCATTATTCCCATTGAGTGCTAGGTAAAATATCAGGTAGCAACAAAGCATCAAATAGACCCAGGCCATAAAATTTTAACTAAGTAAGATGGTTAGATATATTGGAGCGCTGATGTTAGTAGATGTAATTTAAATTTGGCATCTGGTATGCAACCTAGGTAGATAATGACATTGACATCAAAAAGAGAGAAAAGTATCCAGTTTTATATGAAATACATCGACCCCTTTGAAGTAGGAAATTGGCTAAGTATGAGAGTCTAACATCTAGCACAATAATGGAGTTTGTTAGGTGCATTCATCTGCATTGCCAAATTTTTTAGAATGATTACATCATCAAGTGCACTTTAAAATTTGGCCTAGTAAAATGATTAAAGAAAATTGGCTAAGGCATCAATTGAACCCGATATTCGACAAAGCACTTCACCAAGCTAAGGAATCAAAGAAGTGTCAAATGATTTTAAGTATTGATGTCAGCAAGGTATATTAAAATTTTTGACAAAGAAGATTGAGAACTTGACACCTGGAAAAATAATAGGGAAAGCTAAAAGAGACATCAAGTGAAAGCATGCACCAAACTACAAAATATATGCTCTTGATAAGTGAAACTACTGTCAAAGAACCCCAACAAAATTAGAAGCTTCTCCAAATGACACATGTTGCTACAACTAGAAACATAGTGAGGTAGCTAAAATCACAATGGATATGTCAAAGAATCCTATACACCATATGAAGACATGATAGCCACCACTCCCTTAGATCAAGTAGGAATGAGCCACATCAATTCCATGATGTCAAATCAATTGCAACAAAATGAGCTAGAGGAATGAGCATGCATGTTGTAACAACTTGTCAGACCTATAATCCACTCTTTGAACTATAATGAAAAATAACCAATTGTAACTGTAAATCTATATATACCGGTATGTAATCCATTCTAATGGTTGAATATTTGGCTTTTACAATTGCCATGATTGTATTGATTAAGGAATATACATATTGAATGAGAATTGAATTGTTGTTTAGACCCTTGCTAACTTATTGTGCAAAACATGTATGTATGTCTCATTGAGTGCTAATGATTTTCTGTTAAATCTAGAAACATGTAATTTTGTTATAGTATTCTAAATTCTAGATTTCTACTTGGATTTATCATTGTAGTTATGAAATGATTTAGCATCACTAAAATTTCTTAATGTTAAATTTTTCTAATGCATAAGGAAAGTTAGTAGTTCTATTAGATGGTTTAATTTAAATTCATATTGCGAGACTCTCTACACCATATATCTTGATGTTACCAAATCTATACCACTTTTAGCTCATATTTCTAACCCTTTGCATATCTTACTTTAGTTTGCAACCCCTCATTTAGTAATATTAGCTAGGCATAGGAACCGGTCTTCTTCGAAGGTTGACTCAGAGACCCTTATTTCTTAGCCATCCAATATAATTGTCAAAGTCTTGAGGGTGCATCTCATTCACTTAGGTGGATTTTAGAACCAAGATGTCCTCTATATTTGCTTTGTTGTAGCCCTAAATAAGATGATTATGCTTCATCATGTGCCTAGTTTCCCCTGAATCTACTACCAATCATTTGTAAAAGTAGATTTCCAATATGTAGAATGAACTACTACATGAGCTTGTGAGGTTTTCCCATGAAAATTGTACTTACCTTGTGCATAAAAGAGAGTAGTATCAAAACCCCCTTTCTTGCTACTTCCTCAAGTTTCTTAATTTGAGTCTTATAGAATTCTACCTTGTGCCCTTCCTTTTTATATAACTCACAAGTAGGATTATTAAGAGGCTTTTTGGAATTCTTCTCATTGTTTTACCTTTTTGTCATTCTAAACTTTAGCAACAGCTTCATTTGGATGAGCCTCATTAAAAATAAATTTTCTCTTATACCTATTTATTCTAGCTTTATGGTGTAAAAAGTACTTAAATAACTCATCAGTGGGTGATGTTGGAGAATATAGAAAGTATACTCAAATCAAATCAAGGATAACAACAACTATCTCATATGTCTTGGACATGTCATTGGAGATAATATTGAGCAGTTTAATGTTTATTTTCTTTTAATGAGATTATTTGGTATCCATAAGCACCCCATAATTTTCTATATTTTATTTTTACTATAAATTCATTTGTTAAGCATTGCTGGATAATGTTTAATTCCATTTATTTCAAAAAATTATTGTGAAATTTAAAACCCTTCCTTTGGCATGAATTATACAATATGTCATATCCATGATTACCATATTCTTTCTCTCAACTACCCCATTTTTCTCAATGGTATAGTGATTAGTCCTATGATATCTTATTCCATGAAGAGTCAAAATATCATGAAAGACATATTTCATGTAGTCACCTTCCCTATCTAACTTGAGACACTTGATCTTCCTATCTAGATGATTTTTTACAATATTTGAATTATTTGAATCTATTAAAGACCTCATACTTAGTGTGAAAAATATACAACCACATGTATCTAGATAAATCATCAATAAAAATAAGGAAGTACCTATTTCTATAAATTGAGGGTGTACCTATAGGTCCATATTTTTAACTATGTATGGTGTCCAAGGGATGAGTAGCACTCCTCACTATCCCTTTTAGAAAGGTCTCCCTATGATGCTTCACAAGTATAAATTTCTCACATCATCCACTTAGAGGTGAATATAAGGAAGTCCAATGGTCATTTTATGACTACTCATGTGTCTTAATGATCCATAACTATATGCCCAAACCTATGATGCCATCATTAAATATTGGTATCTGCATGATCAACCATAACCATAAAATATTTCTTCTATCAGGAAGAAATAAGAATTGATATTTTTCATAAAATATACATTTTTTCTAACTCATCATAATAACCCAAAACAACTATATTAAATACATTATTTATATCCTTAATTACCCAATGATCGGGATAGAAATCTATCTTTTTATTCTTATGAGTTATGAGTAATGTGATAAATAGACAAGATATTGGGACCAATATTATGAACATGAAGTAATTTATCAAAATAAAAATATCCAATACTAATATCTCTATATCTTGCTAGCTAAAGAAGAGTCGTATCTAATGACAACACACTCCCTTAAATACAATTTATTATACCTCTATAGGAGATTTTCGTGCTTTGTCATGTGGTTTTTTTCCCTTGAATCTATAATCCATCCATAAGAAGGACTAGATGTCCAATATGCTAAATGAACTACAAGTTCCTACAAAATTTCTCCATAAAAATTATACTCACACCATGCATAGAAGAGAGTAACATCAACACCACCTTCCTTAACTACGTCCTCAAGCTTCTTGATGTGAACCTAATAAAATTCTACTTTGTGTCCTTCCTTATTTTAAAATTCACATGTTGGATTTTTGAAGGGCTTCTTGAGCTTCTTTTAGATTCTGCTTAGCCTATCATTTTGAGTTTTGATAACCACTTTTGTGGATGGTCCTATTTGATGAAATAATTACATGTATACCTATGTTTGTTAGCCTAATGATGAAGAAAGTACCTGAATGCCTAATTAATTAGTTGTGAAATAGAATAAAAAAAAGTAAACAAGAAGCATCTCAAACACAACCACAACAATATCATGTTTTTTAAATATTGTTAAAGGTAATATTTAGTGGCTAAATATGCTTCTCCATGTTCATAGCTTCCTAAAAATGTCCTATTATCTTTAGAATTCCTATACTAGTTTGGATATCTTGTAATTTATGACTAATATAATTATTGATATAATAAAAAAATTCCATAGTTAAAGTAGCAATATCATCCTCTAACATACTTATTTGATCTATAATCTATAAACCATGTTGCACCACATCACACTTTTATTCACTCTAAAGTATATACTTTGCCAAGTATAGCACTTATTGTGTGATTCTATGATTACTAAGTTGGATAAGTTAGTAGAATATGATTGGTCGATCCCATATTTGCACCATCCAAGTGGTGATCTAGATACCATGTAAACCAGTGACACGTAGGCCCTTGTACAAATTCCCATGTTACATAATATTAGTTGTATGGACTACCACATTAGCCTACAAATTTCCATGTCACATACCAAATTAACCACCATGTCACTTGTCAGGTTAGCTTCCACATCATCTATACAAGCTACCATGTTAGCTATATAGAACACCAAATAATCAAGTGTAAAGTCATCATGAATGGAAAAAAATATTGTGATTCCATCAAGTTCCATATCATCATGTAATACCACATCATCATATAGGTCATGAGAATATAACCGAGTCTCAAAAAAAGGTAGCACAAGAGAGGTTCAAACCCTAGACCTCTAATCTCTCATGCCCTCACATAGGCCTTGCTAGTTGATAGTGACAAGGTGGCTTTTATTACATAATGGGTTAGCAACATAATTAAACAATAAACAGAAGCAAATTGCACCCTTGTATAGTATGCATGATGTAGGTATACATCAACATGATGCAGCCACACACAAGTTTATTTTTGTGCTCACCATACCATGGAATATTCCTTGGCATGTTTCCCATTTAAATTTTTTTAATTGGAAATTTTGGAGAGAATTTACAATTTTTTTAAACATGAAAACTAGGTGCCTTGGGGGAAAATGAGACAATATGATGAACTAGGACCACCCAAAAAATTCATAACGAATCTACAACATCGATGGTTCACATATATCTATCATGGTTTTCCCTAAATAATCTTTTATCAAATATAACTAATCAAAATATACTCTTATCACTAGGTAGCAAAAGATATGGAAAATCGTTTTAGCAACTCTTTCAAAAAGTTCAAAGGTCTTTACCATGCATAGATACCTATCCATGAATTCTCTAGAAATAGGGATCTATCTATAAATATGTATCCTCTCTTTTTTTTTTATAAGGTTGTCAAGCATCTTGTCCTCTCATCTATGTTCCTATTAGACATAAAAATTCAAAGGAAAAAAGGAAATATATATATTTTTTAATTTGTAAAATACAAATGAGGTTTATAAAAAAACTTGAAAAACTCAATCCTTTCATGTGAGTCTCAATGCCATCTTCTTTAACAATGATCAATACATCTAATGTAGCCACATAAATGCCACACAATAATGAAAGTCAGTCCAATGGAAGAATATCTTGATTAACTTTCTCAATTCCCTTTCAATTATCAATTCAAACAAGGGACTAAATTATGAAGTAAGGTTAATAATTCTTTTAGAAATTCAAATACATAGTAAAAGATTACACCACTAGCAAACTAGTATTGTATTCTATGCTAGTAACATAAATGAGAACACATTTTAGAGGTAAAAGCAAAGAGTTTTATATTTTTAAGATTGTTACAATAGATCTAAGAAGGTCGATTATTTTTTTAATACTAGTCATACAAGAACTTTTCACTAGATTTAGTATGATTAAGATCACAATATATGATATAATTGAAAATCTAGAGTACCAAAGTTGTATCCATTGACTACTAATGCTTTATAAAGAAGGATGAAAAGTATATGAATAATGCTAAAATTATGTAGTCCTATATGAAAATAGTATTTAAATCAAGAGCATTGAATATTAGTTGACTGATATCAAAAATAAATGGATGCTAAAAGAAGAGATAAGGGACTTACAAATAAAATATAATAGACATACAAGGAGGTTAAATTCATGTAGAAGGAGAAGAAAGATTAAAGTGTCAAGTAGGATAGGTGTCAAAGGACACTACAATGATGTATCAAGAGAATGAAATAAATATCACCAACCTCAATGCTCAAGTGGTAAAACTAATAAAAGAGGTTAAAAAAGCTAATAAAAAGGGGAAAACCTTATTCATTGGCAAAATCATCCTAGATTCTATTTGGGATTAAAATTTGCATTAAGACTAAGAATCTTGGCATATTTGCATAATACATTAAGAGGTGTGACTTGATATTATCAAATGTATTGATATTGTAGTTAAAATTTAAATGATATAAGAACCCATACCTTGTCCTATAATCCATTCTCATATATATAATAAACAGCCTAATGAAATTTAGTAAATTGACCTCACAAAAATAGAGAAAGGTAATAGTGCAAGTAAAAGGAATAGAGGAGAATCAAAAGATAATGTATTAGTCTACCAAAGATAGATATAACTTAAAAATTTCCATGGATGAATTGATATTTGAGATCAATTATCTAATCAATAGGACCTATGATATTTGCTATAAAAAGAAGGTAATTTGAAAAGGATTGTGAAGGCAACACCACAAACCTTGATTTTTGGAAAATTTTGGTAGGTAAATGTTTTGGTAGATGGCTCTACAACTTCTTGTAGGTCTATTGCAAGAAATTTTGGATAGTTGGAACCCTATTTGGGGGGTTGGGTGAAGGAGGTCGGGTCAGGTGAGGGGTTTGTAATGGTTGATAGTGATGTTCAATGGTTTGCTTATTTAGTTCATTCCAGGTTGTTGGGTTTACTGGTTTGGATGATGGAACTACAACAAGTTCTTTTATTGGGTGGAAGGCTAGGTTCAATTGAAGGAAAAATATTTGGTATAGGTGGAAGGTTGGGCCAACTGAAGGAGCTGTAACAATTGAGCATGTTGGTGGGTGGATGGTTGGACTAGTTTTCAGGTTATCGATCCCTATAAAAACCCTATTGAAGGTTTTGGGTTTCTTTCAAAACCCTATGGTCCTCCTTGGATAATGATGAATCTTGTCTTTTGGACCTGTTGTTAAAAGGTTCTAGGTTCCTTTCAAAACCCTGCTAAGGTTATGGGTTCCTTCCAAAATCCTTTGACCCCTCTTGAAAATAAAAATGTTTAATTTCTCAATGGTGGCCAGTTGTTTGAAAGGTTTTTTTTTTTAAGGCAGTGACTTCCATTCCTTTTTTTATGATGGGTGGAGTAATGTGCTTGAAGCTTTAGGTGGGATCCATGGAATTTTTGGTGTAAGCTTATGTTAGATGCTTGCTCCTGGGTTGGAAGGTTTTTCTTTCATCATTATTTTTAGTTGTAGATCTCCTTTGACTGGTTGTCTTGTTAAATTTGCTCGTCCCTTTATAGGGTTTCAACTACTGGTTGGGCCGCATTTCATAGGAAGGTTGGGTTCCATGGCTTGCTTCTCCCATTGGGTAGGAAAATTTTTTTTTAGTGCTCCTTGGATTTTACATATATCTCAATTTTGAGTGCTCAATTTTCCTTTCTTCATTTTGAAAAATAGGTGTGTTTTGAGGGCTTCAAGGCAAAAAAGTTTGTTTTGTTTAAATCCTTTTACTTTTCTTTCTGTCGGGTGAATCATGGGATTTGAAATTTTAGGTAACATTTTTTGTTTAATTTCTATTTTAGGAATATGTTAGCACCTTATCCTCGTTATCCGATTGTTTATCCTCATGCCCTGGTAGCAGTCCATTATTGGTTGTTCATGGATCGCTGGTTTATCAGACTCTCGTAGGGTGGGATTTTTCAATTTTAAATGTAGGTGGAAATTTTGTTTGATTTTGCCTAGTTTTTCTGGAGTGCCTCAAAAATCATGGTGGTTTCCTCTTTTGGTGCTCTTTTTCAAGTTTGATTTTTAATTTAATTTTAATGTGGTGATTTTGCAATATTTTTGGATACACTATTTATTTGATGTCATATCCTCTTGTTGGAATTTAGATTTAATCCCATTGATTTTCTTATTTTGAGCTTATTGAATACTCTTTGGCTTTGTAATGGTTTGGGGTTCCATCCAAAACCCCTTTGTAAAGGTTCAAGACCCTTTCAAAACCCTTTCATTCACCTAATATAAAAAAGAAGGTAATTTGATATCCAATGAATATTTATATAAATCTAATCAAAGAATTAACACCTCACATATTAGAACCCAACAATGTATCAGTAAAATAAGTAGTTAGTTTAGTCATCTCCATCTTCATATTTTTAGATAGGTTATAATAAAATGTGAGGGAAACAACAAAGATAAAAGAGATACTTTCAAGAAAAAATAAGATGACCTAGAAATTGCATTCCATATATCATATTAAATTAGATTCCTTCTAAAACAAACTGGGATGCATTGCTAATATTGTTTCCCCTTTAAATTTGGTTAGTTCCTTAAGTTACATTGATTCTTATTAATTATTTTAATTTTTTTATATCCTTTCAACACCAAAATTCTTTAGGACTCTATGCCCAATGAATAATGTAAGTTGGGATTCATCACCAATAAAAACATATTGTCCTCAAAATTTGCCAAAATTATAGTGGTTTTCATTAATCTTATGGGATAATTGATCACAAATCAATCACATCAATCTAGGTAATTAGAATTATTCTTGATAAAATTTTAAAAATGGCTATTTTTTTTTATATAAATATTAAATTAAATATACATATATGAAATGAAACCTCACATTTCATACAAATATTATCTTAACTCGCAAATATCTCTATGAAAGAGTTTTCCTAAAAATATTTGATCTTATATATTAGTTTTTTCAAATTTAGTTGTTTTCTTTCAACCTTTACATTTTATAAATTAGAACAAAATCAAGTAGATATCATAATTAAATATGAAAATTGAAAACATTTTAGGTTTTATGTACTATAATTTTTTATTGATTGGTGTATGTTCAAATATGTTCACTATCTTTATTTTTCTAGGGTATAAAATCACTCAAATTGAAATATTTATAAAATTAGCCTAATCTTATTGAACTAAAATCAAACAAGTAGAGAAAAAATTAGAAATTAATATACTTTTAAGAACTAGGAAATTCAATTAAATCATATAAAAGGTATTAGATTAAACCATATAAGTAATAAGCTTCAAAGGCAAGAAGTAATTTGTTTTTAATAATCAACCAAGTCTTGAAGGGGGTTGATCTACCGAATGTTTCAATCCATTGGCAACCATAACTTCACTAAAAGTTGATGTGTCAAAAAGGAGTACAAATCCATCAAAGATTCATAACATTAGCATGACATCATTCTAGTGAACCAAGTAACTCTTGGTCTGAAATCTACCTAAGTGGATGATATGCACCCTTAAGACCTCATCCAAGATTGGATGCCTTAGAAATAAGAGTCTCTAAGTCAACCTTAAAAGAAGGCTAACTCCTATGTTCCTATCTAATCTAACTAAATGGGTGATGGAGAGCCAAACTTTCTCAATACCACTTGATGGAGAGCCAAACTTGCTCAAACCAATTCTCATTCAAAAACTTGGAAAAGATTCCCTCACAAACCCTCATTCTGTGGCTATATAGCCAAAAAACCCTAAAAACTGAAAATGAGTCGGATGGGGCCCAAAATTGGGGTGCGCATCCCTCTTACAATAGACAAGCCAAAAATAAAGTTTCCAGTCCTAACTCTAAATACATTAGGAGATATTAACCTCCGAACAACTCAAAAAGCATAAAAAACTAGGTAAGTAATTTTAAAACCTAATTTTGGGGCACTAGATGATGGAATTTGGCCCCGAAAACTGGATTTTTTGGACAAATAGGACTCTAGGGAGTCTATTTGTTTAGAACTCTCCCAACTAGCTCCCTGTCAAATTTCACGTCAATCGGAGCTACGGTTGAGAAGTTATGGCCCCGACAATTTCGTTGGATGCTCCTGCATCAGACACCCGGGGTGGATTGAGAAGTGACCTTCACTTCTGTACTGTTAGAGGAAAACCCAGGTGGTCAACCTCTATTTTGGACAACCAAGTTGCATCTTCTACAGGTCTGCCCTTCCACTTGACCAAATATTCTGAATATTGCCTGTTCCTGGTACTTCTGCCTTCTCGAGTGTCTAGTATTTCCTCTATCTCATCTGTGGCTGGAGTAGACGCTGGAATACTCCACAAATCTGTACTTGGTGTCTCACTACTGCCTCCTTCATGGTATTCTGCCAAGTCTAAAATATTAAAAATAGGTGATATATTCAGCTCACTTGGCAGTTCCACTTCATAGGCATTTCCTGAATCTCTTTTACCTATGATCCTGCATGGTCCAAACCTCTTCATCTTCAGCTTGTTGTAGGTTTTTCTAGGAAACCTTTCCTTTCTCAAATGAACCATGACCTCATCTCCCACTTGGAACTCCTTGAAACGCCTCTTCTGATCTATTTTGGCCTTGTACTGAGTATTCATCTTACTGATATGTTGTTGTACCTCTTCATGTAAACTCTTTATGTGCTCTGCAAAATCTTCAGCCTCAGCACTGCTCTTTTCTCCTTTACCCATCATTCTCAACTCAGAAGCATTCCTTGGGTTGTTCCCATACACAATCTGGAATGGTGATTTACCAGTACTTCTGTTGATAGAATTGTTGTAAGCAAATTCTGCCTGTGGCAAAATCAAATCCCATCCCTTGGGCTTATCTCCTACCAGGCATCTTAGAAGATTACCCAAACTTCTGTTCACCACCTCTGTTTGTCCATCAGTCTGCGGGTGGTATGCAGAACTGAACTTCAAATCCATTTTCAGCTTCTTCCACAAAGTCCTCCAGAAATAACCCACAAATTTGGTATCTCTATCAGATACTATACTCTTGGGTAGACCATGAAGGCGTACCACCTCCTTGAAAAACAAGCCTGCAACATGAACTGCATCACTCATTTTTTGACATGGAATAAAATGAGCCATCTTCGAAAACCTGTCAACCACAACAAAAATGGAGTCATTCCCTCGTTGTGTCCTTGGTAGGCCAAGAACAAAATCCATACTGATGTCCTCCCATGGTCTCTCCGGTATAGGTAATGGCTGATACAATCCTGTATTCTGTCTCACTCCCTTAGCCATCTGACACACTCTGCAACCCTGCACAAATTTCTTCACATCCTATTGCAACTGTGGCCAATGGTAGTTTTCACTAACAAGGGCAATGGTCTTATCTCGACCAAAATGTCCAGCTAGTCCTCCACTATGCTTCTCCTTTATCAGATTCTCCCTCATTGAACTTCTAGGAATGCACAATTGGTTCCTTCTGAATAGCATCCCATCTTGGATTATAAAATCCAACCACTTAGTTCTATCCAAAGTAGTAGGAGACAAACATGCCTTCCAAGCCTCTGCAAAATCTGGATCCTCTGGATACAAACTCTTGAGTTCTTCAAACCCAATGACTTCCACTTTCATCTCTATCAACAAATTTTGCCTTCTACTCAAGGCATCTGCAACTCTATTAGACTTCCCACTCCTATGCTTCAAAACAAAGGTATAACTCTGTAGGAATTCAACCCACTTCAAATGTCTCTGATTCAGTTTTCCCTGACTATTAATATACTGCAAAGCTTGATGATCAGTATATAAAACAAACTCTTTTGCTAACAAATAGTGTCTCCATTTCTTAAGAGCCTGAACTATAGCATAAAATTCCTGATCATAAACAGAATATTTCTTCCTAGCATCATTTAACTTCTCACTAAAATATGCAACAGGTTTACCTTCCGACTCAACACAGCTCCAATGGCACTGCCACTAGCATCACAATCAACCTGAAATACTTTATTAAAATCTGGAAGTACCAAAATGGGTTGTTCTGTCACCTTCTTTTTCAACATCTCAAAACTTGCACCTGCCTTTGTAGTCCACTTAAACTCCTTCTTATCCCCTCTCATGGTTTATGTCAAGGGTGCACAAATACTGCTAAAGTTTCTAATGAAATTTCTGTAGAAACTTGCAAGACCATGGAATGATCTTACCTCCATTATGTTCCTTGGAGTAGGCCACTCAATGATAGCCTTCACCTTCTCTGGATCCATTTTTAGACCCTCATCTGAGATGACAAATCCCAGATACACCAACTCCTTCTTCACAAAACTGCACTTCTTCAAATTAATCAGCAACTGCTCCTCCCTCAACTTTTCAAAAACTATCCGAACTTGCATCAAATGCTCTTCCAATGTCTTACTAAAAATTAGAATATCATCCAGATAAACAATAACAAACTTCTCTAGGAATTCTCTCAACACCTCATTCATCAGCCTCATGAATGTACTAGGTGCATTGGTTAACCCAAACGGCATAACCAACCACTCATACAAACCCTCTTTGGTTTTGAAGGTTGTCTTCCACTCATCACCCTCTCTGATGCGAATCTGATGATACCCACTCTTTAAATCAATCTTTGTGAAGTATTTAGCTCCACTCAAATAGTCCATTATATCATCCATTCTAGGTAATGGAAATCTATACTTAATGGTAATCTTATTTATGGCTCTGGAATCAGTACACATTCTCCATTCTCCATCCTTCTTCGGTGCTAGTACTGTAGGTACTGCACAGGGACTCAAACTCTCTCTAATCAACCCCTTCCTCAACAACTCTTGAACCTGTCTGTTCAACTCTTCACTCTCCATGGGAGACATTCTATGGGCTGCCTTATTGGGTAAACTAGCTCCTGGAATCAAATCAATTTGATGGCTAATCTTTCTCACTGGTGGCAAACCCTCAGGCACATTATCTGACACAATATCAGGAAACTCTTCTAACAGACTTTCAACCTCTACTGGAATATCCATACATTGTTCCTTCTTAATAGTAGGAATTAATGCATAACACATAGAATCCCTCTTCAGGCCATCCAAAAATTTTCTACCATCTACCAAACAGATTCTAGCACTACTGCATACCTTTTCATCCACTTCCTTCAATGGCTTCAACTTGTGACGCACTCCATATTTCGTCAGAGAGTAAGTATTCGCATGCCCATCATGCACCGCACGTCTGTCAAATTGCCATGGCCTCCCCAACAACAAATGGCAAGCATCCATAGGCAAAACATCACATAGAACCTCATCTTGATAATTTCCAATATGAAATTTAACTAAACACTGCTCACTGACTAATGCTCTATGATCTTTCTGCAACCATGCAATCCGATATGGATGCGGGTGCTTCCTCTTCTCCAATTTCAACTTAGCAACCATTTCTCCTGAAACTAAATTATCTATGCTACCATTATCTATGATAACATTACAGACCTTACCTGCACATTTGCATCTTGTGCAAAATAAGCTCTTCCTCTGATCCACATCTTTCCCTCCATTCATCAATGCTCTTCTTGTCATCAACACTTCTCCTCCTTCTGCTTCTTCAGAATGTTCTGATTCAGCACCTTCATCTGCTACAACAGCTCTGGCATGACCCTCAGGTCTCTTATTCATCCTCTCTTGGTGTTGGGGACACTCATATGCCCGATGTCCCTCTTCCCCACAATGGAAATAGGTTCCACGAAATCCTCCTCTTCCATACCCACGTCCAGATCTACCTCTTCCTCTTTGGTAACCATTGTTCTGATCATGGGGGCGGTAGGTATTCTCCTCTTTCTGATCCTGGTTATTACTTGTTTCACCAGTCTTCTTCTGATCTTCATATTTTCCTCCACTGGTTCTTCCACCAGTTCTTCCACCATGACCTCTTCCTCTTTGTTTGCTTTCAAATCTTATGTTCAGCTTCTCTTCAACCTTCAAGGCAAACTGATATGCATCCTCAATGGTGGTCATCCTGACCAAACTGAGTTCTTCTTGGATATTCATTCTTAACCCATTTATGTAACGAGCTACTTTCTCCTTATTAGCCTCTGAATGGCCAGTTCTGATTGAGATCTTGTAAAACTCCTCTGTATATTCTTTGACAGATTTGCTTGACTGTCTCAAACTCTGCATTTTCCTCAACAGATCCAATTCGTAATCTACAGGAATAAACTGCCTCTTCAACTTCTCTACCATTCGATCCCATCTGGTTATCTTTTCCTTTCCTCTTCTATTTCTTTCTAGTTGCACTTCTTTCCACCATATGCTAGCATGGCCTTTCAACTTCATTTTTGCAAACTTGATCCGATCTGGATCTACAACCTCCTCATACTCAAAATACTCCTCCATATCATTGATCCAATCAATCAACTCCTCTAGATTGAGATTCCTAGAATACGTGGAGACATCAAACTTTGGCCTCTTCCCGATCAGAGATATGGCCCTAAATAATCTAGCTTCTACAGGATCCATTGCTTCTTCTTCATCTGATGGATCATCAACCTCCCAAGCTTCATCTTCACTACGGTCTTCTCTCCTTGGCTCAACCCCTCTTCGCAACTCCTCTTGCAGGGCTTGCACTTGCCTCTGCAAAGCTCTGAAATCTCCTTCAGGTACCACATTTCTCCCACCACCATGGTTTCTTCGTGGAGGCATTCTTCCTCACTCTCTTCTCACAACCCTTCCACAGATCCTGGTGCAAACTGCCTCACTTTCGGTGATCTGCTCACACACTCAGGAACCCTAAGCTCTGATACCACTTGATGGAGAGCCAAAATTTCTCAATACCACTTGATGGAGAGCCAAACTTGCTCAAACCAATTCTCATTCAAAAACTTGGAAAAGATTCCCTCACAAACCCTCATTCTGTGGCTATATAGCCAAAAAACCCTAAAAACTGAAATGAGTCGGATGGGGCCCAAAATTGGGGTGCGCATCCCTCTTACAATAGACAAGCCAAAAATAAAGTTTCCAGTCCTAACTCTAAATACATTAGGAGATATTAACCTCCGAACAACTCAAAAAGCATAAAAAACTAGGTAAGTAATTTTAAAACCTAATTTCGGGGCACTAGATGATGGAATTTGGCCCCAAAAACTAGATTTTTTGGACAAATAGGACTCTAGGGAGTCATATTTGTTTAGAACTCTCCCAACTAGCTCCCTGTCAAATTTCACGTCAATCGGAGCTACGGTTGAGAAGTTATGGCCCCGACAAAATGCACTAAAATTTAGGAAAAAAAATAAAATTTCCCAAATTTCGTTGGATGCTCCTGCATCAATGGGGGTTGTTGACTAAAGTAATAAATGCAAATGGTTAGAATACTAAGCTAAAAGTGATGTAGATTCAACAACATCAAGAGATATGGTACAGAGAGTTGCAATTTAAAATTCAATGAAACTGCCTAACTAACTAGCTTGCTTTTGTTATGCCTTAAAACAATTAATATAAAAAAATCTAAGCATTGCTAAGTCATTTCAGAAATGTAGCAGTAAATTTGAAATACAAAATTATTTGCTCCTAGCTTTAACATAAATGCTTAACTACCCAGTGAGACATACATACAAACTTGAGCAAGAAGCCAAACAACAATCAAATTTCCATTCAAAGGTATATAGCCTCAATCAATACAATTATGCCAATTGTAAACACCAAATATCCAATCATTAGAATGGCTTACATTCTAGTATATATATTTTTTACAATTAATTCATTTATTGTAAGCATGATTGTAGTTAGAGCATGTTGCAGACCTTAAAGCAGACATAGAGAATGGTTGTTGCACTTAGTTCAGTTGCCCCTAACTACTTAAGGTATACTTTTTTTATCTGTATGATGTAAATTTTATTATGAAGTTGGCTTACATGTTGTATCATTGGATTCTAACCATCATGTGATGATCTACTCCTTTCTATTATGCATAACCAGTTGAATAGGGATATATGTATGATGGAGGAAGGCTTTGGTCATTAAGATATTTTAAGAGCAATGATGTCTGGTGGTTTCTTGGCACACATGCTCTTATTGATGTGGATGATTTTGGATCATTCATGCAAAGGTTGGTGATATGAGAACATATCGCTTACTATCAGGTGATTATTTTTGTTGAGCATTGCTTCCTTTGTTTTTCTCTCATGCTGAGTCACCATATTTATATTTATTTCACATATAGAGCTCTTTTTGGCTTATCAAGTATTTTACTTTGATAATGACATTATCACCTTATGGATTCCAATGCCCTTTGAATCCTTGATGTCAGATACTGGATGACAGGAACAATGCCCTATAATATTTCTATCTATTCAAGCATGGTCAGATATTTCATGCCATATTGCTAGCATTAGCATTATAGTATATTTGGCTAACTTCGTTATTTTTCTTTTATTTGATGCCAGGAACTGGATGTTGGAGTCTTTGCATATCTTAACTTTATTTCTTGTATCGAATATTGAATTTATAACATCCTGCTACTAACATCAACTTCTTAAATATCTAGCTAGCTTGCTTCATTTAGCCAAATTTTACATTCTTCGTTATGCTTTTCCAAATGTTGGATTTAATGCTTTAGTACAAAAATATTGTTCAATAGTCTTTTGTTTGTTGCTCTATCATTTGACTTGGTATATTTCACATTCAACCATATTTTATCGCTTTTTGCACCATTTTGCAATCTTCTAGCCTACTCTATATCATCCTTTTCTATTTGTATTTGTCATATAAATTTTATTTGGGGATGCTTTGGTTACCTTCTGAGCTACTGCATGCTCATTGTTGTGTCATTGCCTTAACAAAATATCTACATATTTTTATTTATACCACATAGTGGATGTAGGTAACAAAAATTACCTACATTATTGGTGACTTTCAAGGACTTTTTCTTGTAAAATTGAGAATCTATGATGCTTTATTTATGGGATAATAAAGCCTTAATAGGAAATGGAATTTGAAGATAAGATGATCCTATATAGGAGAAATGGGTAAATGCAAAAATTATAGTTATGGAAAATGAAATGGGTTAGAGAAAATAATTGGTGGAGTAAAAATGGAGATATAAGAGAGATTGATGGATTTTGTAGTTGCAATAAGGCTTTTGAAACACACGTTAAGGTAGGTGATATTGCTTATTCGATCCCATTCACCTACAAAATGTAAGATGTTTTGCAGTATGCAAAGGAATAAAATTACAAAAGGAAGATACGGTTAAGGTTCATAAATACTTAAAAGGGTGGGGATATGACTAGGGAAGTTAAGGGTGGCAAAAAAATAAAGAGAATGATAAAGGATAAAAGAAAGCGATAAAAGTGGGAAATGGAGGGGTTGATGTTGGTGGTAAGATATATAGGCAGACAAGGTGTGGATTATCGAAGGCAATGTCAATATTGGTAAGACAAGAAAAATAATATAAGATGGATATACCTAAGTGTGGGCACCTCCTACAAAAATAAAAACCTCATGAGCATATTCCACTATAGTTGAATGTTGTTTTAGATCTAGAGTAGTCACTTTAGGTGTATGTTCACCCATGCAAAATACCCTAGGAAAATATTCCAAGTGGTCAAAAACTTTCCTTCTTTATATACCTTTTTTATTGCAACATTACATAGGCATACCTCTTATGTGTTGTTGGACTCCATTGGAAGCTTTGTTGTTTCAATAGAATGCATGGTTGCTTTAGAATGATCACAAAAATACATGCATTAGTTGACCACACAATTATACTTCATAGCTAGTTGTTGAAGTCAGTGACAACTATATCTACAATAAAACTGGTCTTTTACCAGCGTTGGCATGAATTTATTAGATTTGGTTGCCCATGTGACCACCCCAGGTTCTTCACTTCCTTTTTTATTTGGCTAATCAAATATTTTGTGCCACGATATTCTTTCAATGTAATATGTTCTTACTTTCATCATCTTGATATTGTAGCATACGAATCAAATAATTATGATGTGTATCTCATAAAATTTTATTACCAATCATCATATGTATTCAACTTACACATGTCATGTACTCCACGACATCATCTTATCGATATTTTTCATCTACCTTCATCATGAGGATATTTCGAGTATTTATTATGTATATCATCACAATAATGATAAATAACTACAATCACTTGTAAAATATGACTTGAGTCAACCTTTACATCGGGCTATAGAGTCTAAAATATGGGAGAAAGAGAGGTAGTAGTAAATTATGAAGGACATGTATGAGCAAAGGGTGAAGATGATTGGAAGAGAAAAATATGAGAAAGGATTAAAAATTTTATACCTGCACATCACAATTTCGAGAGCTCCCTTGTTGCATTCAATTGTTCTTAGGTATTTTCTCAAGTATTTGCTTTTCCTTTGAACTATCTTAGTGTTTGCTATGTTTATTTCAATCATTAAGGTAGTCAAAGAGGTGAAACATCTCCCCTTCTCAAGGGAGTTCTAATTATTGCTTTTATTGTCCTAGGTTTGTATCAAAAAACCTCCATGAGTTGAATAATGGTCTAAAATGATCCTAATAGTTGATCAAGCCTATAAAAAATAAGAATTCATAGGCTTAATGACAATTCATATCATTTGAACCCAATATCAACAACATCAATATGTCCCTAAAAAATGGAAAAATTCTTAGACTAAGAGGTTGTGGCTACTACTGCTGAAACCCTTCATAGGCCAAGAAAAGTGCAAACATTGTTAATGGAGGAGCAATAACACAACACACCAATATAATATCAGCTAATACTAGGATGGTTTTAGCTAAAATTGGGATGGTTATTGGACTACTATCAATTTAAATGGTTTTTTTAGCTAACACCAGGAAGGCTAAGGTTGATCATCTTCTTTCAGCATTGGTTTACCTCTTTTGGGTGCAAGAATTTTTAGAATTGACTAAAAATTCTACCAAGAAACCTTCTTCATTCTATAATTTTGCTAATTCCTATCCAGTATAGACTCTTCAATATGAAATTTTTCCTTAAGAGCAAATAGCCTTTGATGAGGGAATTCCATTTTATAGGCCCTTATTTCTTGAAGGTGTCTTTGTTCCAGCTCATACTACCAATTTTGATCATGTCAATTTCCAAGAAGCAACATCTCCTTTTGAACTTGCTTTAAAGCATGTGATATGCCTTACATGTTTCCAAAATTTCTTTATTGTCCCTTATTATGAACTAATACACACCTTTTATTTACTTGTTGGCCTATTTACACAAAATTATGGTGTACCTTTGTATGCCAGTTGTACCTTGTTATTTATCCTTTACACTTGAATCTATAGTGACCTAACTAGATAGTGTCAAATTTGTGATTTTATATTTGATATTTACTTTAGTAGTTATAGCTCATTCTGATAGGGTTTCACCACTAGTTTGACTTTGAACCTATGCCAGCTTCCAAAGCTGCTTGAAAATCAACATTGATAATTAGCACTAATGGATTTTCTTTTTTTATTGAATGGAAAATTACCTTTTAAATGCACAATGGGTGGTGTATCGCATCCTATGTCCGCTAAATATTTTTAAACTAGACTATTTCCTACCTTGGGATGCTATCTAGAGTATTCTTGAGCAGAGTGTCTTCTCACTTGTGGTAGTCCTATTTTCTTCAAATTTGGTTGTTGAAACATGTGGTTGGACAAATGATACAGTGAATCATAGCTACTCTATGAATCCTACCAATTATTTGTGTGAAAACTAAGATACATTAGAGCCATTCTATACATATTCATCATTGATTGGTCTTTGCTCATCTTCTAACCAATCAACTATTTCTATTTTAGCCAGATATATATCATTTTCTTGTTGATAATTCCCAATGTGATAAGGCCAAAGCTCTTCAACTTGAACTAAAACTAAATAATTAATACAAGGAATAATCATTTGACCCTATTTCAAATGTCCTCCTATTTTTTCTAATAAATCCATGGACAAGTTCATCCAAAATGTAGATGGCAAATCAAAAATTCTTGAACTAATGCCAAGTCTAGCAATTTATGCAACAAAATTGGGATTTATTTGATGACTCCTACCTTTTGGACTACTAATAATTTGATTTGCAACACTTCAAAACCCATTCTATTGTATTTATGCCCATAGCATCGTATATTGGTTGAGGTATAATGTAAACATTAGTTGTTGAATTGATTGTACAATTGTGCAACACCATTTCTTCTTAGTGCAAAAATAAGTAAAAGGGGTCAAAATAAACCTTTCATGAGCCAATGAATCTTTTTTCGTATGTATGCACTAAGTTTATCTTTGGACCTTGCAAATTTATTTCAACCATATTCACATGCTTAGACACAAAAAAATCTTCCTGTAGTTCTCTAGCTTTTGTGATAGTGTTGCATTGGGCTATTTCTTTTGGCCTAACCATACCTTGAACTTTTTTTTTATGAAATTTTACCATATATTCCCTTTGATATTTTTTTACAACTAGATAATATAGTTTTTGGTAAGCCTATTTACTTTGGCAATGTAGACATAATGCTTTTGGACTACATTGCTTTCCACATATATTTGGCTCTTATGCTCTTTTGTCTAGCACACAACTTTTTTGGTGCTTCATTTTATATTTGATATACTTTGTGCCTTGAGCATAAAGTTTCCCATAATGGGTATCCCCTCTTATATCTAATCCATCTGGATCTTTTGTAAAACAAATTTTTATTACAAGTGATTGATCTGACTACATTATAAGAGCTACAACTTTCTTGGAATGTGGATTTATCCTATGAATGGATTCAATTGATAGTTTTTATTGACACAATATTTATTTATTGAACCTTAAAGCTTACCTAAAGTGAAATTTTCCATTGGATACTCCTTTTTGGTGCATTAAAAATATTTTACACTGATTTCATTTGCACCCTCAATTTGATTTCTAGAGGAGATTTTGTTTTGAGCATCCTTCTTGTATTGGAATAATAATATTGATGCTCAATTTCTATGAGCTCTTTTGTAAGTTATTGGATAGACTTCATTATTTCTTGAGTTATCTAAATAGTTACATGAAGACACTATATCTATAGGATTTAGCTATTGTGACAACCATGGGCTCATCAAAGGTGTATGTGATTTTATATGATATAATATTGGGAAGTCTATAACAGTAGCCTAAGGGGGAAGTTTTTCTACCAATATCAATAGGTTGATAGCTACCTAAAAAATCTAGGGAAATTTTCTCTCATTATACTGTTGGATTTATAGGCTTAGATCAAGGTTTAGGTCTTATATATAGTACATATAGGCCTATGCTTGAGATGGTATTTAATCCTTGAGAATATTATCCCACAAAATTTTGAATTTGATGTTGAAATATAGGATCCTCTTTAGAGGATGTATTTTGATATATGAAAACTATGTGAGCAATCCAAATAAATCACCTGGATCATCAAATACTAATATGAGAGGTTCAACCAAGTCCACCCAAGCCTTAACATTATTATCCTCCAAAGATCTATACCATTGTAATACCTTTTCCTAGAAATATTAAGCCAAAAGTATGACCATAACATATTCAAAATAAATGTTGTAGATGATAGCTAGAGTTGCAACATCTTGACAATGCCTGTAAGTAGTTTTTCCATTGCCATCATAAGTAGGCAACTTTTTCAATGCATCAATTGGAATTTCATGAAAAACTAGGGTGTTTAGAGGTTCAACATTATTATAGGTTGGACAAACTTGTCTAACCATAGCTATAAATTTTTTGTTAATATTTAAATGGGTTTATCTAGTTGATGCCTAGTGCACTACAGAGGCTTTCTGGTATTTTCACCATTTGATTCTAAGTGTGCTTTTTCCAGTAAAGTTGCTAATTTCTTAGGATTCTTAGATCAGTGAACATACAATCTCTGCAAGTGAGGTCAAGACTATTCACCAAAATATTGAGTCCTTCAAGTGATTGAAATAGGATTTATGGAATCTTGTACCAATAGGCATGCCAAAATACTCTTGGTAGCATGGTGGGTGGATGCTTTTTATGAAGTGGAACACTGGTGTCCCATTGAGTGTTCTAAAAAACTCTTGGCATGTTAGATAGCTTGTGTCTGAATTTGATCACTATATGTCAAAGAAATGCTATCTAATCAAGGGATTATAGGATTTGTGTCCCACTAGGCATGCTAACAAAATATTGATCTAAAATCTACCTAAGTGGATGTGTCCTCAAGACCTTGGACAATATTGGATGCCTAAAAAATAGAGGTCTCGTAGTCAACCTCCAAAGAAGGTTTCTTGTGTTCCTAGCTAATCTAACTAAACAAGGGTTGCAAATTAAAGTAAAAAATGCAAAGGGTTAAAAGACTAATATAAAAGTGGTGCGGATTCAACAACATCTAGAGATAGTGTAGGGAGTCTCACAATTTAAAATTCAATTAAACTACCTAATAGACTAACTCGCTTTTGTTATGCTTTAAAAAAATTAATCATAGAAAAAATATTTGCATTGTTAAGTCAACACAAAACTATAACAATATATCCAAAATGTAAAATTATGTGTTCCTAGATTTAACATAATGCTTAACTACCCACTGATACATACATACATGTTTAGAAAAAAATTGAGCAATAAGCCAAACAACAATCAAATCTTCATTCAAAAGGTATATATCCTCAATCATGTTGGAAATAATATCTATTACATAATTTAGGTTATGTAAATGTATCCTCCAAGAATAATACCTAGATTACATCCTGTGCAAGTTATCTAGTGACTTCATGCATTGTAATAAATGGATAATTTTCCATGTGCAATTTGTACATGTGCAAGGTGTCCTATGCATAGCTAGTTAGAGTGTTGGGCAAGCATCCTATTTTTGCATATATAAGGATGGCCTCTTAGATAGATAGAAGCAAGACATGTAGAGGAAATCCGAGAGACATTGTTCGATAGCGTAGGTCAGTGGATTGTGTTCCACACCATTTACTGGTGATGGATATGATGTAGATATGTAGCTTTGTTAATTGATTGTTCACTTACTCCATAACTACATTGTAATATTTTATATCTTTTATATTTCATCATTCTTTAGTCTTTTAGCATATTTACTTTATTGCATCTTATTCTGCATCTTGTGGTTGTTATCTCTCATGGATCATGCATAAAAATCTAATAGTGGTATCAGAGCTATGGTAAATCTAATTTTTACAGGTCTTTAAGGAACCACCATTATTGGTTTACCTGAGATTTTTTCCAACTGATGCACAATTGGACCAGCCATTGGCAAAATATCTCAGGAGCATCTAGGTGGTAGATTTTGGGAGAGTCACAAATATAGTACTGAAATGAATATTAGTTTCAGAAATACTGAGATCATTTTCATCTAAATTCTATTCCATAGAGTTGTTATGAAAACTCGTGAAGACTATGACTCAGCATTTTGATCCACTAGATTGACAGATCATCTAGTGAAGATCATCTAGGTCATTTGGAGTGCACTAACAGGTACCTAAAATTTCTTTTGCTATAGTAAATTAATACTCAGAGGATTGGGACTCCTCCTATAATAAATAGATAGGAGACTCCAACTTCGATACTCGATGGTGGGAGTTCCCTCATAGTGCAGAGGTTAGTTCATCATGTGAGAGAAGAATACTATGGAAGAAGACTTCCTGTGAAGGATCATGGTGAATATAGGAGATTGAATATTTCAATTGCTGGATTCCAAAAATCCAAACTTGAAGAAGAGGCCATAAGAGCCTTGATACAGAAATGCCATAGAAGCCTTGTAGAGGAAGCCATAGAAGTCTTATACTGAAAAGGCCATAGAAGCCTTGATATTGAAAAATGCCACAACAACCTTGATACTGAAAAAGGCCATAGGAGCCTTGGTATTGAAAAAGGCCATAGAAGCCTTAACATAAAAATAGGCCACATAAGCCTTAATCCCGAAGAAGAGTTTGAGAAGAATATCTAATTCAGAAGAAAATTTAAATATTTTAGTACTAATATTATTTTTGCAGGAATAGAATATCCAGTGAGTTAGGATACTTCCTACAAAAGATTTAGGAAGAGCATATTTTCAAAATCATCTTATCTTGAAGCAAAAGAAGAGAGATCAGGATAATATCTCATCAAATAATTTCTAGTCTTGGAATAATAAGGACTAGGAGAGTCATGCTCGAAGTTAGAAGTAGTAGAATCAGAATATCCAAGAAAATATCTCACTACCAACACTTCCAAAAGCAAAAGGTTGAATAAAATGTCTAAGGGAAGACCATCAAAAGCTTCTAGATCAAATACCTTGACAAGGTCTCATCAAGCATCCAGGAAAGGCTAGGAGAGCCTTGTTGAATATCAAGAGAGTTCTTTAAAAACTCATTGGAGAAATCCACAATCCAGGTGAAGCCCCTGATAATGAAGGACTTAGGATAATTTTTTCCATATGACAACAAGTCCAAGAGGAGAATTTGGCAAGGAGTGCCAAATTTGGGAAGAAGAATTTTGAAAAGGAGTTCCAAACCCTAGAAGAAGATCCTACTTGAAGTTAAAACTCAGGAAGAGGACTTGAAGGCAGAAGAACCTTACCAAATATTGAATATTTTAAGATTACCTCTCACATCAATAAGGTACCACCCTAAATATATAGACTTTTCCCAATATATAGAAGAATGAGGATAACTCAAGAGGAGAACAAGCCACAAAATCCTAGGATCATAAAAGAAAGTTTGAGACCATCATTTGGTGAAGGAGTTATGAATGACATCCTACTAGAAGCAGCAACTTGGTGTTCCTAGACACCAAGGCCTACATCCTATGCAAAGGTAGGAGAAGAGCTACAGAAAAAGGTATGTAAATTATGGTGCATAAGGATTCATTAAATTGATCTACTTATTAGATTTATTAGAGCACCTAAAATTGGATTAAAGTTGCAAAAAGAAAATCATATTTTTCATTCTTATCAAGTACAAAGGAAAAATATATTATTTTTAAGGATTCAATTGCACATTTATTAGGAGTTTATTAGATTCCATATTAGTTTCTATCAACTGCCTATTATCTATTATTGAAGAAAAAGAAGACTAAGTCATACAACATTGATTGTAGTGAAATTGCAAAATAACTCCTAAATATTATTTTTAGGTTATTCTTGATTAGTTGTAGTAGATTATTAAGTGCATTTCTTTGATATTTGATTGGAGTGATAAGGTGTAATATTAGTGCATTAAAAATTTTGTACTATTATACTACTCTAAAAAATAAAATTAGTTTTGTGTTTCCTGAAAGGCACAAAATCTGATTTGTATCAAGTGTCTAAAGACACTATTGAAGCACAAAAATCTACAACTTGGTGTGGCCAATAGAAGCCACCAATAAGGGTTAGAATCCTCCAAATTTGGCATAACTAACCTAAAAAATAGATATAGAAGCTTATGAAAGTAAGAAGCATTACAATTAAATGCAAAAAAATTGCATCAATTAAAATAATTCCTATCTACAGTTATTGAGACTTGGACTTGCTATCAAAATTTTCCAAGTAAAAAGAGGAAGATGTGTCTACTGTCAAAGACAACCTCAAACCCTTATGTTGCATGAAATTTACCATAAAAACAAAATCTAAAAATATAGAAAAAAAGGTGCAAAATAAGGTTTATTAAAAGCCTTATTATGAAATATATTACATTATCTTGCACTCCTCTAATCTGTTTGTGAAAGCATAGGTGCACTTCAATCTCAAAATGATGTCAAATTAGCAGCAACAAAAGCAAAATGTTTGGAGGCATAAAGGAAAAGAAGAAGGGTGTTACATGCATGGCCTCAACCTTGGAGGAGACCACTCACCAAAGGAAGCATCAACTACCATCCAAGCTTCGTAGCGCATCACCCATTCACCTACGAAAAATATAGTTTGCTTACTACCCAAGCAATGTTGGAAAACAAAAGGAGAAATGGAGTTATAATCTCCATTTTTGAGGGCATTACAAGAAATCTTGTTTACTACTCAAGCAACATCAAAAAGACATAATGTTATGGAGTTATAATATCCATCTTCGAAGGCGTTACTAGAAGGGTCTCCATGCAAAATTGACACTTGGAATTTTAGTCATCATTCCTCTCAATGTTCTAGAGGCTTCTACGAAGGAGTTACAAGCAAATATGTGCCACTTGGTTACTTTTATCAGCTTCACACAAGGGCCTATACATTTTTAATAAGTGTTGGTAAATTATTCTAGAGCGTTACATAAATAAGAGAGTGCTCACTCATAATGGACGTGACACTTGTCACAATACCAATGATCCATCTTGCTTAAAAGGTATCTTCTAGTCCAAGACTAGCATGCAAGTGTGAAGCACAATCAAGACATTTGAAGGATGAACATAGTGCAGTCAAGGGGCATGAGAGAAGAAGTAAAATATTCTACAGCATAGAATACAAAGGATAAGGAGAATTAAAGGCTTCCCATTTTTGGAAGGTAAACATTCACAGTGCCTACGTACAACATTCACGTCGAATATCCATTAATCCAAGTGTTCATGGTACACGTAAGACATTATATTCAATCATGGAAAGCACTGAACATTAAGGAGATATTATGTAAAAGGTAAGGTCTAAATCCTATTATATATTGCTTTCATAAATGGGATTTATAAGGATTATAAAATAAGGTTGAAACTTAGGGTTTTGAAATCTTAAGGGGTGACTCATCTTATTATTTTAATATTTGCAATTCTACTTAGGAGGAATAATGAATTTAACTTAGATTAAACTATATTGCAAATATTATTATCATTTCTATAAATTTTAAAACTTGGGAGTCATAAGGGTGACTCCATCAAATTTATTTTATTTGGAAATTAGAAATAATCCAAGGGATATAAAAGAGGTTATTAAGGGATTTTATTTAGGTTGGATAAATTTACTTTTACTTGTCTCAAATATCTAAAGGGAGACAAAATACTTCCAACATCAAAACCTCTTTAAACTAAAATAGTGCTTAGTTCAATTAGGAGTGATAAGGTGTTAAAATTTAATTTTTTATTCTTACAAGACTTGTACAAAATCAACCAAATTTGAACCATATTTCAAAAAGCACTATATTCTACTTAAGAGCCATTCTCTCTCAATTATTCAAATTTAACATTTCCAATGGGTAAAGGAATGTCATACAATGATTGCAAAACTTGCTTTGACAAGAACCGGCTCACAAAGCATAATCACAGATGGTTTATTGACTTAGGAGCTAGTCATCATATGACAGGAAATATACAATGGTTTGACTGTCTTGAAATTACCAAAGGTTATAGATTAAGAATTGCAGATAGCCAAACATATCTTATTCATGGATATGCATGTGTATCTCACAACAAATATTTTCCAAATATTCTACTACAAAAAGTGTTGTATATTCTTGGTTTAACTTTCAATCTCATCTCAGTGAGCAACCTGGTAGAAAACAACTACATGATTAATTTTAGATATATGAATGAGGTCAATACATTTTCATTATGAATTAAGAAGGAATAAAAGGAATAGGTTCAATCCATGAAAATAATTATATCCTAGACTCAATGGAAATACCACAAGATATTATGATGTTACAAAATGCTTCTAACTCATTTGCAGAAGAACAAGTTGAAGAAAATGAAGAACTAGTACATACAAAAGGCAAGTATGGAAGGATAAAAAAGATAAAAGGACAATTGCATCATGCCCTACTTATTCATAAACAATCAGAATCAAATGAAGATACTTGCAAGGAGTACTTTAAAGGTGGCTGTATAGAAGATGAATTTGAACATGTCATAAATTATCCAATGAGAATAGAATGCCTAGTAGCATCCTACTCTACATCATATGAAGACACAAATTACATGTTGAACCTAAATACAAAGAATGCAAAAGAAGAAGACTTTGAAGACCAAGAAGAAGTATATGAAGAGAATCCATATTGAAGACTAAAGCCTTCAATACCCAAATAATATAATACAGGGGGGTGTTGTAAATAATTTTTTATCCATAATTTGGGTTATAAAAATGTATCCTCCAAGATACATACCTAGATTACTTCCTATGTAAGTTATCTAGTGACTTCATGCATTGTAATAAATGGACAAGTATCCATGTGCAAGGTGTACATGTGCAAGGTGTCCTATGCACAACTTGGTAGAGTGTTGGGCAAGCATCCTATTTTTACATATATAAGGATGGCCTCTTATATAGATAGTGGCAAGATAGGTAGAGGAAATTCAGGAGATATTGTTTGATAGTGTAGGTCAGTGGATTGTGTTCCACACCATTTACTAGTGATGGATATGATGTAGATTTGTAGCTTTGTTAATGGAGTGCTCACTTCCTCCATAGCTACATTGTAATCTTTTATATATTTTATATTTTAGCATTCTTCAATCATCTAGTAGATTTACTTTATTGCATCTTATTCTACATCTTGTAATTGTTATCTCTCATGGATTATGCATCAAAAACTAAACAATAAATACAATAATACCAATTGTAAATTCTAAAGAGTCAACCATTAGAATGGCTTACATTATAGTATATAGAGATTTTATAATTGATTTTGTATATTAAATATACAACGCCAAAAAAAAATAAAGAAATCACAATAAAGGAATGCAGAACAGTTGTACAAAATGAATGATTTTTATTAATCAATGGAGTTTAGAAACTCCTTTTAAGTACAACGAGGTACTGCGTAACCCTTTTCGTGATACAAAGTTACAATTTGTGCTAGGGTTCTCCGAAACCCTAGGCGGCACAATGTGGTGGCATCTCCGAAGAATGTATCCTTAACCTCAACGAGAATGAGTTGGCTTCATTGTATCCTTTGGCTCGGACCACTCCAGCTTAAGCAAGCTGCTATCAACAAATCAGATCTACCACTAGAATCCTACACACATTAAAATTATCAAAGAGTTAGAAACTAATAAGAGGTCTCCACTATGTGAGCCCTCAAAAACAGTCTAAAACCCTAGATTTATGAAATAAAAATAAACAGAATGCAGAATTCAACAGCAGATTAATACATAAAGAAATATTACTTGCTTTAGACGAATCTATACCTTTTCCTGTTAACGCGGCGAGACCAGGCGACGGCGATGGATGCGACGAAAGGGTTTAGTTCAGACTTAGGGCCGTAGAAGACTCAGAAGACTCAGGATTAACGGTAATAGCCAACTCCGGACTTAGATAGGGAAGATAAGTAGGTTTAGCTGAAGAGATAGATAGGGTTTGAGCCATCAAGGTGACTCAATTTATAATCTACTCTTAGGGCACACTTTAGGGTTTTAACGACACTTTGAACGTGTGGCTAAGATTAAAGTGGATCCAAGGGTAGAGAATAAATCTAGGTTGTGAAACGGATTAAGATGGATGGACGGATGAGATTAAATGAAGGATGGACGGCTCAGATTAAATCACTTAAACTTTATTTATATATATATATTAAAATATATTAAAATATTAAAAAATATATATAAATATTAATTTAAATAAATTTGGGGATGAAAAATGGCGAGAAAAGTGAAATTGGGCCAAATAATGGTGGGAAAGTGTGGATTTGGGCCAAATAATGGCGAGAAGGATGGATGACTGACACGTGGCTGGCTGGAAGGTATAAGTGGCTGGATTTTGGTGTCTACAGATGCCCCTTTTTGAGCTGCTTTGTGTGAAGACACAATGTAGCACAAAAACTTAAGACACCTAAAAATTTGGATCAGACGCAACTCTCTCTCAAGACTAAAGCACAACTTTGAAGACCAAAGAATAAAAGAATATTTAAAATTTTTTAGCTTACCCCCTCAATTGGCGAGCGAGAATGGTTCTCACAAGCCAATTGGAAGAAATTCGGAAGATAATGAACCGTTTTTGCCCCAACGGTGAAAAAAAGGGTTGGTGCATGCACCATCTGTTTATGTCCCAACAGAAAAGGGGTTGGTGTACAATCCAAAAAAGAATATGATTGAAGACGATATGAGTGATGTGAAAGATGGACCGTTTTCGCCCCAACGGTTATAAAGGGATTTTTGCCAAACTATAAATTCCATGATCATGTAAGATGAATTCCACTATAGGAAAATTAGAAATTGATAACGGATGCCCCAACTCCTGTGTGTGAATCCATACTATTGATGAAATTGCCTTGTTGGTGCCATTGATATGCAGAGATGAAAGATGCATGAAAGAGTCCAGAACTCAGAGATGCTCCTAGTGACTGTATGGATAATTCCTCGGGTCGGAACCAATCGACCTAGGTAGCCACAATCTCTAGCAAGACTTAAAATAATGACGATATGAAAGATTGTCCATGTTTAAGGCCCCATGAACTAGGCCATCAATGACAAGCTGTTGAGCAAATTAATCTTGGTATGAGGTCACTTGAAAAGTAGAATACCCAAAATTGATTTCCAATTTTCAAACAGTGAAATAATTGATGATGATAAATGGTAAGTGTCCTTATGGTGGTTTAATCCTCTTACCGAATTGCATGGATTCAAATCGTTGCAATCGCCAAGGTGATAGAATATACCACTAGATATCAGGTTTACTTTAATTTGATTTGGCAAAAATATGCATGATGAAAGAAGAATGAATGAAATTGATGATAGATTAGAAGAATTGATGAATGTGGTTAATTTTGTGAAGGTTTTGAATATTTTTAACTCAATTTGTAAAACAATGATGAATGATGCGCTTTTTGAGAGAAATGACAAAATTTGTGTCCAAAACTATTGTAACCTTCACAAAATGTTTTATTATGATAAGAAGAATGGATGAATGCAATTTGATGAAATTTTGAGGAGGTAAGCTTCAATTTTGTAGGTTTTGTTCCTTTATTCAATACTGACACCAAACGCCGGTCTGCGTTTGTGTTTGGCAGAGATGCCTGTCGGTGTTTAGGCGCTCTACAGACACAGGACTGTGTCTGAATCTGCCATGAAATGCCCAACTACATTTTAGGGCACCAAAATCAGCTATTTAAACAGTTTCAGCGAGAATTTCGCTCATTTGTGCATTCGAGCTTGAGAGAAGTGCGTCTGAGAGAGTGGAGTGAAGTGGAGTGAAAGGTTGTGTGGAAGAGTGAAGCATGCAGGAGCTATGGCGAAGAGTGCCTAGGAGAGGCCGTAGGAGAGGCTAGGGAGGTACCCCCTAGCGAGCATGAGAATGAGCTGGTGCAGCTATAGCAGCAGATAGCGGAGCATGATGCTATGCTAGCTACCCGGGATGAGAGGATAGCTCGGTTGGAGCAGCAGGCGGCAGAGCAGGATGCCCTGTTAGTTGCTCAGGAGGAGAGGATGGCCCAACTATAGGCAGACTTGGATGGAGCGACCAGGGTGCCCCAGGATGACGGGGTGACGAGACTCCAGGCAGAGCTAGCGAAGCGGGAGCGACGGCATGGGATAGACATAGCTAGGCTTAGGTCTAGGACTCGTTACATTGAGGCTCTGGAGGACACATTGTTTAGGCATCACATTGTGTTGCCTGATCCTCCATCCTCCTCTCTCTCTAGGCATAGTGAGTCTAGGCACACCACTAGGTCTAGGGCTCCTACTAGGTCTCAGGGGTCCTCTTTTGATGGTTAGTTTAGTGCTTAGATGCACTCTTTATGAGCCTTGGTGCTCTATTGTATATTGTAGCCTTTTGGCATTCATTGTATAGTTTGACCTTTATACATATATATATACATGGCTTTTATTTATTTGGTGTTTTACTCTCTTTTGTGTGAATGCTTATGTTTTTGTGATGCATGTTTTTATATGTTTTAATGTTTTTGATGCATATGTGATGGAATGGAATGCAAACTTATAGATGATTAATGCGAGACTAAGTATATAACATACAAATCTATGGATGATTAATGCAAGACTAAGTAAATGATATGTAAATCTATGGATGATTAATGCAAGACTAAGTAAATGAAATATGCACTAAGAAGCACTCATACTTTTAGATAGTTAGATTTAGCGAATTGTTATCATAGTTGTTTAATCAGGGGCACCGAACTTGGTGGCTTGTGAATGGATGACGTATGGAATGACATGAATATGGAAGAAGATATGGAGGGTGATATGGAGGTTGATATGGAAGACTGTTTTACAAAGACTCAAACATGCTAGTGGTATCAAACAAACTTACTAACACTGCCTAATTCAACTAGGACCAAATGTGTGTGCATGCGAGTTCATTAACCAAATCGGAAGCATGGTAGTGACTCTAGGCAATCAAAAACTTGTGTGTGTGCAAGTGTGTTCATTAACCTCATCTTGCATAAATTAGGTAACCTCTGTTATGGAGAAGACCCCGAAGCTAGTTTGTCCGTATGAGCATTCAGAGGTCTCTTTTTGAGGAGAGACATGTCGCCACGCAATGAGTATACTCCACTGCCAGTCAAGCATCTATAGCCCCGGTGAAGGTTAACTCCATAGTCCATGTTGTTTTAGACCTTTGTAAGCCTTTGGGATGACTACCTATCCGTCTGACTAGACAAGTAGTACGATACTTACAACTTATTTGGGATCAGTGGTGTGTGAAAAATGTTCATTTCCTTAGAGCTTTGGGGAATCGGATTCTCAACCAAAGTATGATGAGAATTTTACCCTATCCTTACTACTCTGTTTATATTTATATTTTGTGATTGCTTGTGATAGTGGTAAGAACCACTGTTTTATGGACTATGTTTGCATGATAGGACAAACGAGGATTACCCTTTTCACTTCAAGGCACAACCCAAGGATGGTGTTATCTCTCTTTGACACAAGATGTTTTTAAGATGTGAAAATGTGATAGGTTCAAGACCGCTTTTGAAATCATTTCCCAATACTCAAGATTTTATTTAGTGTAATTTGTGATATGGCCCTAGAGAACTTTGACATGCATTTCTAAGTTTTCTTAAAACACTAGGAATGGCTGAGTGACTGAAAACATTTTGGCAATGTAAATATGTGCAAATGGAAAATGGGTGTACGAATGACAATTCGGTTTGATGGATTTTATGAAGGTGCCCCTGATTAAGGCAACATGACTTTTGCTTGACCAAATTTTATATCCAAAATATAGAATGGTCTCTAACATGATATGCAACTATGGCTGAAAATGAAATGTTATGGTTTTCAATGAGATGTATGCACATGAAATGCAATGCAACTAACAATGAAATGCAAATTCTTTTTATTTTATTTGTTTTTTTTTTTTTTTTTTGTACAAGCCATGTATATATGTACATATAAAATTCAAACTATGCGTAGAATGCCCTCAAGTGTATAACATTAAGTGGTTCGGGTTCTTCCTCTCCCTCTAAATCGGCAAGTCTATAAGTTCCATTACCCACTCTTTCAGGTGACCATATATGGACCTAACCAATTAGCCGCGAATTTATCTCGAAGATGCGGCAATGCATTGGTGTTTTGTTGATTCTCTTTAAGGACAAGATCCCCTACTTGAAATTCTCTTAGATGAACTTTGGCATTGTAAGCACGTTTCAATCGGTCTTGATAAACTCACAAATGCTCTAAAGCATTGATTCGTTTTTCATCTATGAGTGTGAGTTGATCAAGACGTGCTTGTATAGCAGTATCATCATCGATAAATTCCTACAAATAAATTCGCAAGGAAGGGATCTCGAGCTCAAAAGGCATGATTGCTTCAGCTCCATAGACCAAAGAAAATGGCGTTGCCCCAATGGGAGTTCTGATGCTTGTTCAGTAAGCCCATAATGCTAAGGGGATTTGTGTATGCCAATATTTATGATTTTCTTTAACAAGTTTCTTAAGAATAGCAATTATGGTCTTATTGGAAGCTTCAGCTTGTCCATTGGCTTGTGGGTAGTAAGGAGTTAAGAAACTATGTTGGATATTATACTTTTCGCAAAGAGCTCGAAAATCCTTATTCTTAAAAGACTTTCCGTTATCAGAAATAATTTTAGAGGGAATACCAAAACGACAAATGATATGGTGAAGTATAAACTCCACAATTCTAGGACCTGTCGTACTGGCTAGAGGAACAACTTCAACCCACTTTGTGAAGTATTCAGTGGCTGTAATGATGAAAGTATGTTGTCCTAAATAGGTAGGTGAAATCTTGCCAATTAAATCGAGACCCCATTGTGAGAAGGGCCAAAGGTTTTGGATGGGCTGTAAAACTTGTGATGGTATATGGGTTAAATTAGTGTGTTCTTGACACTTTTTACATTGTTTAACATATTTGCAACAATCTTGTTCCATAGTGGGCCAATAATACCCCATATGTAAAATACGCTTCGCAATGGCCATTCCACTAAAATGACCACCACAAGTACCATCATGGGCTTCAACAATAGCTCTATGTGTTTCACCTGCTTCTAGACAGCGGAGGAGTACTCCATCATATCTACATTTATACAACACATCCCCCAAAAGAACAAAACGAGCTGCCTTTTGCTTAAAGCGGCAAGGGGCGATTTGAGACAAATCAGATGGGAGTGTTCCAAACTTGAGTAAGGCTACTATCTCACTAGACCAAGGCTCATATGGATCCGAATGGATAAAGCAAACATCCTTTTTCATCCTTAGACTCAGCACGGACAATTGCAGACTTAGAGATTGTGGAAATGATTAGGGGTCGTACCTCTCCAAGGGAGTCCTTTGGAATAAATGATCCAAGAGATGCCATGGCATCCGCAAATCTATTAGTCGAACGAGGCAAACTAGTGATCTCATACCAATCAAACTTAGAGAGCAACTTCATTGCTACATCATGATAAAGCTTAATGGTAGGTTCTTTGGCTTGGTATTCTCCTGTAATTTGTTTAACCACGAGTTGAGAATCCCCAAATATTCGAATATGCTTAATGCTCATAGCTATGGCTGATTGAAGACCTAAAATTAAGGCTTCATACTCCGATGTATTATTGGTGCATTGGAAGTCTAGTTTGAATGATAAAGGGATGGGAATCCCTTGAGGTGTATGAAACACAACTCCAGTGCCTTGACCTTTCACGCACTTAGAGCCATCAAAGAATAGCGTGATGTCAACATCTTCCTCCGGAATGATGTCCTCTTCTTGTTCAGTGATAGCAAATACCGAATCATCTGGGAGCTCAATAATCAAAGGATGATCACTAGGTAGTGGAGCTTCCGCAAGTTGATCGGCTATAACTTGACTTTTAACAGATTTTTGGCTAATGAATTCAAGATCGAATTCGGTAAGCAACATTATCCATTTAGCGGTACGAGTGTTATTATAAGTGCGAGACATCATATAACGCAGAGGGTTTTCTCTAGCTATGACATATGTTGTATGGCTAAGCATATAATGATGAAGTTTCTTAGTGGCAAAAACCACTGCTAAGCACAACTTTTCCACATAAGCATATCAGGTTTCATAGCTTACCAATGTTCGACTAATATAATAGACTGCTTGCTCATGATTTTGTTCATTCTTTTGTGCAAGCATTGTCCCTAAGGCAAAGTTCGTTGCTGAGATATAAATATTGAAAGTGACCCCTGGACAAGGCGGAGCTAAGACTAGCAGAGATGCTAAGTACCGCTTGATGTCATCAAAGGCTTTCTGACACTCATCTGTCCATGAAAATTGTACCCCCTTTTGTAGTAGGTGGCAAAATGGCCTACATTTATCAGAAAGTTGTGCAATAAAGCGACGGATTGAATTAATTTTTCCTTGCAAACTATGCAATTCCTTCAAATTAGTTGGGGGACACATTTCCATAATGGTTTTGACCTTGTTTGGTTCCACCTCAATACCTCGTTTACAGATAATAAAACCTAGGAGTTTGCCTGAGGTAACACCAAAGACACATTTCTTAGGGTTCAACCTTACTTTATGCTCTAGAAGTCTATCAAAAACTTTTTCCAATACATCAAAATGCTCTTGTCGAGTTTTAGATTTTTCCAATAAATCATCCACATAATCTTCGATAATCTTATGCATATAATCATGGAAAATATAAGTCATGGCTCATTGATAGGTTGCACCTGCTTTCTTAAGGCCAAAGGGTATCACCCTGTAACAAAAAGTTCCCCAAGGTGTGGTAAATGTTGTTTTGTGTTGATCTTCATGGTTTATTCGAATCTGGTTGTATCCTGAAAATCCATCCATGAACGAAAGCATTTCATGACCAACACAGTGTCGACAAGAGTATCAATGTTTGGAAGAGGAAAGTCATCCTTAGGACACGCTTTATTTAGATCTCGAAAATTGGTGCAAACACGTATTCCCCCGTTAGGCTTGCGAACGGGTACCATGTTAGAAAGCCACTCAAGATAATCAATCGGGATGACAAATTTAACATCCAAAAGTTTCTGAATCTCCGATTTAACTATGAGGGCCACGGTAGGATGCATTTCCCTAAGTTTCGTTTTGACGGGTTTAGCATCTTTTTGTAAGGTGAGGTTATGGACAACCAAATTAGGGTCTAGGCCTGGCATGTCTTTGTAATACCATGCAAATATCTCCTTCTTCCGCTTGAGTAGAGCAATCATTTGCTCTTGTTCCTCTGATGATAGAATTTTAGCCAGTTTCACAATTTGGGTGCCATCTTGGTCTGGACTAAGGTCTACATCGATAGTTTCTTCAATAGACATGTGGGAACCTTCCTCAAGCTGATGGGGAGTAGGGATCAGATTTATGTCATCTAAAATGTCATCAGGCTCCTGCGCCTTGCTCTTGTCTATGTCTACCTGGAAGACCTCTGGCTTAGAAGATGAAGGTGAATGTGGAGGTGAAGGAGGAATGTAGTTGGCGGAAGCCCTTAACAATTCCTCGGAAATAGATGGAGGAGATGAAATCCGATCCATGTCAATCAGGTTTGGGTTGATCGGGATTGGCTTATCCGGATCATATGGATTATGGAGCGGGGTGAATAAGTTTTCAAAATTCATTGTCGACTTATGAAATAAAGGATGGGCAGAATGGAAGGGAATACCGGTGAAGACCTCGGAAGACCTGAAATGCAAAACAACATAGTTTTTCAGTTTTTTTTTTTTTTTTTTTTTCGTAGTTTGAGTTTTTTTTTTTTTTTTGGTAGTGGTGAAAACCACTATTACACACATACATAAAGCAATAAAGTATTTTTATATATTTTGATTTTTTTTTTTGGGAATTTTCTGATTTTTTTTTTTTTGGTAGTGGTGAAAACCACTATTTTAGTATATACATATAATACAGGTTTGGATTATGGCTTATGGATGTGGCGGAGGGGGTGGTTCACATCGTTCTTGTGGAAGAAGCAAGTGAAATATGGCCTCTTGGAGAGGGAAAAATTGGAGATAAAACTCGTCTTGTTCAGTGATGGGAAAAATGGGCACCGACTCTTCTTCAGATTCATCACCATTTGACATGACATCAAATTCTTCATAGGCTTCATCTTCGGATTCGTCGGGGTGGAGGATTTCTTCTTTTGAATTAAGATTAATGCTTTGAAAAGCTTGTTCAAAAGAAGAAAGGGATGGAAGTTGTTGGTAGCCCAGACCAAAATGCTCAGTGGGTCTCTGGTATGGCATATCGATGCGTTCAGTTACCCCTTGCTCGTATCGACCTAGGCCAAATTGCTGCCAATTATGTCTGTGGAAATAGCAAGAGGGAAAACCCTCCATCCTTTCGATATTGGCAAGGACTGGATGCTTGGGTTCTAGTATGGTGGTAGGACTAGAAGATGACTCTATTCCCCCATATAAAAAATTAATGGAATTTGGCATAGAACCCATGTTATAAACCGATCCAATGGATAAATGTTGGTCATGTGGATGACCAAAATATTTAACTGTTTGCACATTGAACGGTGTGATGTGGACATCTTGGATGGCATACTCACCAATACCTACATCAGTGAGATGGACCTTGACTTGGGAGAGATATCGACTAGATGATGGAATAGAAGAATGTGGGATAGAAGAATTGGAAGGATTTGGTTGGGTTGATGCTTCACCGACTTGTGAAACATCAGTTGGTGATGGTTGGGAAGATGGAGGAATAATAGGTGATGTTGAAGAAGGTGTAGAAGAAGGGGGTAATGACGTGGAAAGAGATGATTGGTCATGGCCACATGTGCATGTGGTCACTGATGAAGAAGAAGGAATATTAGGAGATGAATAAAGTGGTGAATGAGATGGAATAGCGGAAGAGGAAGATGGTTGCGATATGATGGGTAGCTCCTCAGGAATGGGAGCTTTAAAAGAAGATGGTATAGAAGAAGTAGATGGGGTCAAGAAAAGATGAGTGGATGGCAACACAATCTCATAAGGATTTGAGACATAGTTGCAATGTTTGAAGGGTTCAATGTCAGAAGGTACACAATGAACCTGTCCCTCATATACATACTTTAGACATTGATGCAGTATAGAAGGGACACATCTCATCTCCCTAAGCCAAGGCCGTCCAAGCAATACATTGTATGCCATGGACCCTTCCAATATGTGAAACATGGTATGCAAATTTTGGGCCCCTACCTCAATGGGCAAGATAACTATGCCAACCGTGGAAGATAAAGCATCATTGAAACTCCTTTTAAGTACAACAGGGCCTGTAACCCTTTTCGTGATACAAAGTTACAATTTATGCTAGGGTTCTCCGAAACCCTAGCTGGCACAATGTGGTGGCATCTCCGAAGAATGTATCCTTAACCTCAACAGAATGAGTGGGCTTCGTTGTATCCTTTGGCTCGGACCACTCCGACTAAGCAAGCTGCTATCAACAAATCAGATCTACCATTAGAATCCTGCACACATTAAAATTACCAAAGAGTTAGAAACTAATAAGAGGGCTCCACTGTGTGAGCCCTCAGAAATAGTCTAAAACCCTAGATTTATGAAATGAAATAAAACAGAATGCAAAATTCAACAGCAAATTAATACATAAAGAAAGATTACTTTCTTTAGACAAATCTATACCTTTTCCTGTTAACGCGGTGAGACCAGGCGGCGGCGATGGATGCGGCGAAAGGGTTTAGTTCAGACTTAGGGCCGTAGAAGACTCAGAAGACTCAGGATTAACAGCAATAGCCAACTCCGGACTTAGATAGGGAAGATAAGTAGGTTTAGCCGAAGAGATAGATAGGGTTTGAGCCATCAAGGTGACTCAATTTATAATCTACTCTTAGGGCACACTTTAGGGTTTTAACGACACTTTGAACGTGTGGCTAAGATTAAAGTGGATCCAAGGGTAGAGAATAAATCTAGGTTGTGAAATGGATTAAGATGGATGGACGGATGAGATTAAATGAAGGATGGACGGCTCAGATTAAATCACTTAAACTTTATTTATATATATATTAAAATATATAAAAATATTAAAATATATATATAAATATTAATTTAAATAAATTTGGGCATGAAAAATGGCGGGAAAAGTGAAATTGGGCCAAATAATTGTGGGAAAGTGTGGATTTGGGCCAAATAATGGCGGGAAGGATGGATGACTGACACGTGGCTGGCAGGAAGGTATAAGTGGCTGGATTTTGGTGTCTACAGATTTAAAAAATTTAAGCATGATTGTAGTTAGAGCATGTTGTAAGCCTTAAAGCAGGTACAAATAATGGATGTCACACTTATCTTGGCTATTCCTAACTACTTTAGGCATTATTTGCTAACATGTATGATGTAGATTTTATTTTGAGGTTGGCTTACATGTTGCATTGTTGGATTATAATTTTTAGGTGATATTCCACTCCTTTTTGTTATGCATAGCTAGTTGAGTAGGGGTATATGTGTTATGGAGGAATACATCGACTATTAAGATATTTTGATAGCAATGATGCATGATGACTACTCAACACATGTTCTCTTGTTGATGTGGATGATTTTGGACCATTCGTGTAGAGTTTGACGATGTGAGAATTCCACTTAGTACTAGGTGATTATCTTGACTGAGCATTTCTTCCTTTATTTTTTTCTCATGTCAAGTCACCAAACTTAGATTTATTTAACATTTGGAGCTCTATTTGGCTTGTCAGGTATTTCAATTTTTATGAAAATGTATTCACCTTATGGAGTCTAGTTCCCTTTGAATCCATGATGTTGGATATCATATGACATGAATAACGCCTTGGAATTTTTCTATTTGTTCAAGCATGGCTAGATATTTCATGCCATCTTGTTAATATCAACATTATAGTTCGACTAGTTAAATCCATTCTTTTGCTTTTATTTTATGTCAAGCACTAGATTCTAGAGTCTTTGCATGTCTTGATTTTATTTCTTGTACTGAAGACCAAATTTTTAATGTCCTACTATTGACATCAACTTCTTAAATATCCATCTAGCTTGCTTCACTTAGCCAAATTTTACATTCTTCTTTTTGCTTTGTTGGATGTCAGATTTAATGCCTTAGAACAAAAATAATGTTTGGAAATATTTTTTTTGTTGCTTTGTCATTTTCCTTGGTCTATTTCACATTTAGCCACATTTCTCTACTCTTTACACCCTTTTGCAATATTTTATCCTACTCCATATCATACTTTCATATATACATCTATTGTAGAAATTTAATTTGGGTTTGCTCTATTTTCCTTTTGAGCTATTGCATGCTTGTTGCTATGCTAGTACCTTAGAAAAATATCTACGTGGTTTAAACCATCCCATATAGTGGATGTAGGTAAAAAAAATTACCTACAATTACAAGTTAGCCAAAATGTGGAAATAGTTGAAAAGTATTAAACAATATCATTGATCATTTAAGTGGTGATGTAATTGTGACATTAGTAGAAATTGGATGACTTAGGTAGAGAAAAGAAAAATAAGTGTAGTATGATGGATTATAACTGGCCACATCATATTATAAAGCATTTTCAAAGTGTAATAGTACAATGATTGATCTATTAAAGGTGGACCCCACATAGAGTTTGAAGTACAGATTGAAGAAGTTCAAGGTACTAATTGGCCAAAATATGGGTGGATGGAGGCATTTAAGTATATTCTATCAATCAATATAATCACAAAGGATCTTCCAGTTAGAATATGAAAGACTTCACATAGTAGGGATTAATAGAAGAAAAATGCCATTCCAATCACTTGATGGGGATGTTGGAGTTAGATTGGTAGATCCAAACGGATAAAGTATTTAAGGTATCAATAAATCAATGGATAAAGTTGACATAATTCTATGCACCAACTCTTTTAAAATATTTTTTAAGGCTATTTTGGCCAAAAAATTAGTAAGCATCAAAGTTGAAGTAAAAAGGGGTCAATTCATCAAATAGGAGAAAAAATAGAAGGACAAACACCCATAATAGCATATTTTTAGAAAAAATAATATGAATTATATGAAGATAACTCTTTTATAGATACATCAAGTACACAAAATAAAGCTCATACCTTGTAATTAAATATCACATGATTAAGGTGTTTTGAATACATTTGCTAGAAACTCAGTGGTGTCTATTGGATCTTTTGGAATGTCAAATACTTTTTTCTTTTTTGGCAAGTTTAGACTAGAAGTTTAATTTTTTAAAATTGAATAATTTATCTTATAAGTAAACTTAAAAACATTTTTAAGAATCCTTTTGAAATTCCTTTACTTATTCTACCCTTTTTCTTAATGTAATTCTAGACAACTCCTATAATAATTATTGATTAATTGTGCTTGGCTTTTAATGTTGGTTTATTGTATATTGATTTCTCACATTGTTTACCTATAGCAAAATTATAGTATTCATTAGTACAATGATGCACAAGCAACCCAAACATAGTGAGGCCACAAATAAAATGGATGAAGGATGAATCTTATGAAGTGCTTAAGCATTGAACTAGTGAAGTCTTGACTAAATGTAGTGAGTCTAAATAAAGTGAGGGGTAGTTAAAGATGAGATTACCCAAAGAATTAAAAGGAGGTACCAATTGAAATGAGGTATTGACTAAATTTAGTTATTTATCTAATCAAGTAAAGAGAGTTTAGTACTTATTGCCCTAATAGAAAGAGCATTATTGAATGGCATCTTATTATGACTAAATATAGTGAGGTACCCATTATAGTTACGTATTGACTATAAGGAGGTACCGGTTGTAGTGAGGTAATACCCCCTTTTGTTCTAAGGAATATAAGAATAAAAAGTACTTTTCCCTCACTATTAATAACGTGGATCCATTAGGGGGATGTCCTCTAAAAAGCACACCTTATAAATAAAGAGCCTTTAGATTTTAAGCTTCTAGAAGGTAGGTCACTATAAATGTATGAGAAGACCTTTAGATGATTGTATCTAAAAAAAATTGACTCTTTCATTCATATTAGCCCTAATTATGAATGCATGTTTCAGCTTCTCTAGAATAAAGTATATTTTATGTCTATATTATTTATGAGATCTAATTGGATCACAATTATTACTATCCTTAGTTTTTTACAATTATTAAACCTTTTATTTATAATTTTTCTTTATAAATACAAAAATAAACAAGTGATGCACACTCTCTAAAAGTTGGTCAAGTGTAAACTTGAGCATCCAATATTACAATATTCTAGAGAATATTATAACCATTAGGTAGTTTAGCAATACCATATTTTATTTAATTGAAAATGACAACACATAAGATAGGAATCTATTTATAAAATTAAGTAAATATACTATTAAGTTGAACCTTTTCGTTTCAAAATTTTCAACTTGATAGCGACATGTTCTTTTGACCATTGAAAGTTACCTAGAAATTATATAATCAATTTGTAATGAACTTATTTTCTTTACTATGATTACACCAAGTGACACTTGTTAAAATTTATAATATGTTCAAGAATATAAGGACATAACATATTACTTATAAAAGCAAATGTAAATCACATATAAGCATAATATAGATATGAAATATTCCCTTAGACACCAAATAATCTCACTAATGAATAAATAATCATATCCAATCAACCAACAAATGGTTGGACAAGTTAGAGTAGAAATACCCATTGCAAAAGTGACCCATGGCCAAGGTTAAAAAACTAATCTAATGGATAAAAATTAAATAATACAATAAATTTAACTATTAAGGTTCTCATAAGACCATAGATAAGCATACAAATGAAGAAAATATAATGTCAATCATGGTAGTAAGTGAGAATTAGCACTTGTTTTGACATACTCAATTAAATAAGGAACAAAGAGAGAGACCCCTATTAATCATCCTTTCTTAAGATGTGATCTTGTACACCAAGAAATTATTACAACCATAACAATCTCACCTCTAGAATAACCTTGGTTAGGATATATCTATACTAGTATAATAAAGGTACATAAACTAGCTTGAGCATCCCATAAGCAAGAAGTCATTGAACATGGTGCATTTACATCTATATGTGCTTCATCCATTGGTGGAAATATATTATTGTTAAGAAGCTTGGTGGAGATTTTATTAACACAAAATAGAGAAAAATAAACTCCTAAGAAAGGCCCAACTTGCCAAGAATAATTAGTATCCATCAAATATGTCTAGAGGACTTCTTAGAAGCACAAATATTAGCTACTATGAAACATTAAGGTATTGTGTGTTGTTGATAACAACACCAAGGGATAAATATAGAACCTAGATAGGACAAAAACTCAATAATAGATCATCCTTCATGAAGTTCGCCTACCCAATTTGCATCAAAGTAACCCTATAAAATAAGAGTACCCTTATAGAATAATGAATTTTGGTCTAATAGGTACCTTTGATATACTATAGAAATTTCTTATTTACTATCTAGTGACTCTTATGAGGTGCTTACATGCACCTAAAACAATAATTAATAGCAAAGGCAATGCTTATTCTAGTGTATGCATGTGAGGTAAAAAATAATAATAAGATACTAATATAAAGTTTCATTAACCAAATGAGTAGAATACTTTTCTTAAATATTTAAACCCAATGCAAGTGTAATATGGGAGATATTATACTTATCCATTGTAAATCACTATAGAAGATCCATGGTATACTTATGTTGTGAGAAAGTGATCCTATATTGGTTACTAATCAATCTAAATCACTAAAAATGAGGTAATAATTTCTAAATATTTCATATCAAAGGTGTTGTGAAACCATAGCTTTATATCCTAGATCAAGGATGTTGAGATTCCTATGATAAGAAGGTCATCAACATACAACAATAACAAGAAACTATCAATCATGATAATTGATGCAAATGTCATGCTCTACATTTAAACTTAGAAGGCCACAACTAAGAAAGAAGCAATGAATATTCTCATACCAAGCAACTTAAGCCCATGCAAGGACTTATTATGTTTAATAACTATATGAGTAGGTGTATTAAAGATAAATCCACATGGAAATTGCATATAAATTTTCTCCTAATTATTCCCACAAAAAATATCACTCTTCGCATCCATTTGTTAGACTTCCCATCCATATGGAGCATCAATATAAAGAATCATCTACATAGAATCCATGTGGGACACAAGGGAAAATGTCTCTAAGGATTCAACTACCTCCTCTAGATTGAAATCTTTAATAACATTTTTTCCTTATGCTACTCAATCTAACAATTTGCATAGAATTTGACATTGTAGACACACTTGTAGTCAACCAAGTTCTCTCCCTAAGAAAAAAATAAGATCCAAATTTTGATTCTTCAATTGAGAATCATATTTTTTCAACATAGTATATTCACACTCAAGACATATTCGCGCTCAAGACACCCCTTTGATTGGAAATTACAATATCTCTATCTTGATAAACCTTCAAAATAAAGTATTAATAAAGAGAGGTTTCCCAACATAATTTCTATGCAAGAATTGGCTACTCATCCTCAAAGAGAATTTGAGTCCTCTTATGCATCATTTAATTTTTCAAAGGCTATAACATATATTTTTATAAAATCATTAATAGGAATGGGCACTAAAGGGTTTATTGAATCCTAATAATCATTCACATTCCAACACCATGACATGGTGTATTGGGGAAAAAAACATTCAAAGTAGGATCCAAATAAGAAAAATAAATATATGCTAGTAGAGAATCTAGAGTATAAAAAATTGTACCACCACTATCAATAGAAAAAAATGGCATATAATATAAGATTATAGAATACCTAGAGAATAGTAATATAGAGGAAGAGGAGAACCAATAGGGTGTAAGGGCGATTAGTCCAAAAGAATAAAAAGGGACTAGAGAAAATTCAAGAAAAAACCTCATCAAACACCATGTTGAATAAGAATATCCTAAGTAGCGATGTCATAGAGGAGGTATGACTTAGAATTATCACTATATGTAACATGAATATACTAATGTATCTTATCCTACATATATTTTCACCTATGTTTATGAATATAATTCCATGTAATTAACACAAAGATACAAAATAGTAAAACATTAGGATTAAGTCCCATCAATCTCTTAATAGATAGCATGCATTGAACTATATGAGTCTATATCTTATTGATGATATATGCAATATAAGTCATCTCTTCACCCTAAAGTTTTGGTCTCCATATAATTGACATGAAACATTATCAAGATATCTATAGACTAAATTTTTTATTTTACTCATCTACAACATTCTATTAGGAAGTGTAATGAATAATATTATAGAAATAAATGTTGAAGTGTCAAAAGATATCAAAAGGCATGACTAATTAACTAGTCACCACCATAAATCTAAGATCCCTTGTTTTTTTTTCTCATAAGTATTCTCCACCAAAGTGAACCTAATGTGAAACCACCTTCTAAGGCTTTTATTTCTATTTTTCATCCTCAATGGTTTAGTAGGTTTGTTGTCATAGGTTTTTTTTTAGAAGTTACTGTTAATTGAAAGTTAAATAATTATATCATAGTTTTCCTCATCCTATTAGGTATTCCTTATAAATATAATTTTGTTTATTGTGATAGTTTTCATATTTATTTTTCTTAAGAATAGAAACTATGGTAAACCCCTAGTTATACTTGAGTAAGTTTTTGCTTACCCATATGGTTCCCCCTGCTTCTTCCAATAGCTTTGGAATAATTACTAGGTCTAATAAGAATTAAATTTTATAATAATTAGAAATATAGAAAGATATCACTCAATCCATACCTAAAAAAAATTATATTGTTCATCCTCTTGCACTTAATAATGATAATGAATTCTAAATTAGAAATTGGATAGATAGAGATTCTAATTTTGAGGAAGAGAAAGACCACAATATTGAGTTTGACAAACCTTGTAATTCTATTATAGGGTCTTCAAAGGATTTAGGAAAGTCTACATTAGGATGTGATAATAATCAATGCACTAAAATAGAATCACACCTTAATGAGATGATCACAAGACTAGGGTCATCACCTAATGTGGTAATCATGGCAAAATAGTTGCATGCATGATTGATGCATGCAAAATGCACTTTCCCAAATTTCAATGCCCTTTTTGAGCCTCATGACAAAAATTTAACTTTATATGACAAACCTTAGGGAATATTTGACTTATCAGTAAGATAATCATAGGTTTAAATAGTAAGAAGAAAAATATATGCTTCTAGGAAATAAATGGAGGTCTCTAGGAGACAATTATCCAAACAAATATATAATATGAATAATATTGATCAATGTTTGAATGCTAATTAAAAAATTATAGTGAAATTTGTTATTCCTCCTTCAATCCTAAACCCTAATGCTCCTCCTCCTTCTCTTCCCCTAGCTAACCCTGGGGAGACTTCACTTGCATCAACATATCCTACTTTGAGGAATTATGAAATCCAATCTCTAACCCCTCATGTAAAAGCTATAAAATTGTTTGTGCATGTGCATAAATTAGTTTATGATGGGATAAATAAATCCTAAATATTCATTGATAGATTTATTACACATTATATTAATTGGTAAAATAATGAAAATCCTTATTAAAATAAATGACTAGGCATTTGGTACGAAATTCTCTTGATTGGTTGACATCCTTATCTAAAAACTCCATTGAATTCCTAGATACTTTTATCAAAAACTTGAATCAAGAATTTGATGATGACATGACTATAATGGAGGATATGGGTATATTTTTAAACACTAAACAAAGCCCTAATTTAATTTTATTTATTTTCATAAAAGGTGGAAAATACTTAATGCCAAGCTAATATAAACTCAACCAAAGAGGCCACAATGGTGATGTTTATAAATAATCTTAGGTCATATTTTTTGGCTAATATATAGGAACACAATATTAGGCCATATTTTTTATCCTCCCTTGAAAAGGTTATACACTTTGTTAAAATCCTTGAACATTTGTAAAAGAAAGTAAGCCAAAAATCCTTGAAACCTAAAAACCCTAAAAACAATGTTATAGGGGATGGGGTTTGCAATATAGCTCTTCAAGTTATCTCTCATGAGTTAGAGATAATTAGAGCTCCTATGCATATGTTAACCAAATTTACAGGTATCCCAAAACAAAAAACTATGATGCCTCAATGGAATCATGAAGACATTCTCAAATATGTCCACCACCTAAGCTTAAAAACTACCTTATAATGATGATTTTGAAGCATATATATGGAATGATTCTAAAAAGGTTTGATTTTGGCATAGAAATTATGGTCATTCTAATTTTGCTTGCCTAAATTCATGAATATTCTATCTCAAACAAGCTTTTGGTCCTAACTTTAGCATTGATCAAATAAGCAATGATAGAATCAATTTCTTTCATGAAAAGAAACAATCTCCAGAAAAGGTATAATCACCCTTACATTCAAAGGTTAGGAATTTATAATACACTTTTATTAACCATGAATAACAAGATCCCAATCAACAAGAGGAATTATATCAAAATTAAGTTAAAGTATTTTATCAGAGTGGCCAATAGAATTATCAAAATCAAGGATACAATCCTAATTAGGGTAACCAAGGAGGGGACTAGAGTAATCAAAACCACAATGGTAACTACCCCCAAAACCAAAAATATAGAGCTAGTACTTCTCATAATGCCTCTCAACTTAATCATATTTTCTCAACCTGACCTATATGGAGAATACATTATTCAACCAAATATAACTCATTATGTCAACATTTTAGAGGTGCAAAGAAAAACTATTGCATCCCTAGAATAGAAAATTGTTGTTATTATTAGAAGTGTGCCTCAATATAAAAAGAATAAAACTTTTAAGGAATATAAAAAGTAAGTATGACTCTCAAAAATAGGGAGAGTAGGAGACCTCCCACTCTAATCGGTTGGTCCTGCTCTATGTGGATGGTACCACTCTTCGTGGATGATCCCACTCTGTGCGAATGACCTCATTCTACATGGATTGTCCTGCTCCATTTTCTTGCTCCTCCCATCCTTTACTAGTTTTGCTCTTGTTTCTTGGCACACCTTAGGACCTTCTCTTTAGGCTATTTTATGTAGCATATAATCTCCATTGGGGTGGGAGTTCACTGATCCATTTATCTACTTTTTTCCTAGCCTGGTTAAGGGTTCTCTACTCATGTTTTTGACCTAGTGCATCTTTGAGTTCTCCCCTAGGTTTCTTGATGTGGTTTGGGATCTTCTTGGCATGGAATTTTCCACCTTTGGGTTTCTTGGCTACTATCGAGGCTTTCCCTAGGTTTTTGGTGGTTGGCTACTTGTTAATTGATTCCAATGTTTCCTTGGTTTCATTTTGAAGTGTTGGGGCTTCAGGTTGGATGTTCATATTCAATTCTATGCTTCCTAAGAGGTTTTCACTACATATTTCTAGTCTTGAGGGTGACCATGTGCTTTTTATCTTCAGTGAAGCTTTCCTATGGATGTTAGTGGATCATTTTTTTGGGTTCCTAGCTTCAAGGGCTTCCCATGTACAAAATAAATTCTTTATTGCTTTGGGGATTTTCATTGCATATTTCATGGCCTTCAGGGAGGGCCTTTGATTTTTTCTACAGCTAAGATGACCCTACGATTGCTCTAAGTTAGGTTTCTGGTTACGATTCATGCACTAATTTGGTGGGTTTCTTCTTGCCTGATCTATTCTTTGCTACTTGGGGTTTTTCTCTACATATTTCATGATCTTGGAAGGGGACTTGTGCCTATTTTCTACAATTTTGAAGATCCCATGGCTACTTTGGGTCTAGTTTTTTAGTATCATCATGCCCCTACCATTTTCATTGGAGTTCAAGTTTTTTGGATTCCAAAAACTCTACTAGTTTCATATGGTATTCATGTATCTTAACCTCATCTACAAGGGCATCTCATGTCTTGTGGAGATCCCTAGTTTTTTTTGTTCCATTATTCATACTATTTGCTACTATTTTTCAAGTATTGCCTTCTAGGGCCCTTATTGGGTGGGAATTTGAGTTTAATTTTTAAATTTTGGAGTTTTTTCTTTTTGTCACTATTGGTTTCTAGTTTCCTAGGCCCCTCCTCGGCAGGATTCTAGGTTTTAATTATTTTCTCCTATGCTCATGTTTATCCCAGCCCCTCTTGGGCGATATTCCTTATATTTGAACTTATTGGTTGTCTTAGTCCCCTTCTGGGTGGGACTCCTTATTGTAATCTTTTACCACTTATTTTTATTTGTGTGGGATGACCCCATATTTTAATGTTGAAGGTTTTTGATACGGTCCTCTAGGGACTTTCTTCTGGTGCATTTCTTCTCTTTGCAAAGACCATCCCCCTATGGATATTGCCTCCTTGGCTCACATTGTAATCATTTTTTGTAAAATGTTTTAGGGCCCTTTCAAAACCTACACATCAATCTACCAAAAAAATAAAGGAAGGATAAATTAAAAGCACCTATTTAGTCAATGATTAATCATGCCATAGTTGATAATATTCCAAACCCTCGTTTGGTCATGTAGGAACCTATTATAAATGTAGAAAACATCCCTAAGAAGATCTTAACCTAGTCCATAGAACCTATAGCTTTTGAAAATGTTTAAAGACTATGATTAGCACTTAAAGTGATGATCTAATCACTCATAATAGAAAAGTGTTAGTACCTTACCCATCCTAAGGAATAATTGCTTAAAGTAGTCATGAGAAAAACTAAAGTGTGGGATATTGTTGAAGAGTTGTGTACAATCCCTTACAAGATCCCATACTTGAATTACTTATGACATCTCCTTATTAGCAACAATGCTTAAGATATTAATTGGATGAGATGGATATGCCTAGACCAAGGGTTGCCAACATTATGCCCACCATTCTAGGGTCTTATGAAGTGCAATATATTCAATCCCATAGAGAAAATATTTGCATTGATGCACATACTAGCCTTGACTTGGTTATAAGTTTTTCTTTGAAAAATATGATTTTTTTTATTATTTGGCAAGATTTGATGATCTACCATTGATGATAAGAGTTGTTTATAATAATATGGTTATTCATATGTATTTGGTTTATGAAGGAAATGGTACATGCGTTATGTCATCCTTGATAGATAAACTAAATATCCCTAGAGAAAATATCCTTTCTACTAGAAGTCATTGGTATGCTTATAATGGTAAGTTATAAGATCCTATGGGTCACATTTAGTTGCCAATTTTAGTAGGGTCTAAAGAAGTAATATTGAAGTTTATGTCATTTTATATTTATACCAACTATAACATGCTATTATGTAGACCTTGGACTACTAAGAAAAGAGTCGTATCTTCCTCTTTTTATCAAGTGGTTAACTATTCCTATGATGATAAAAATTTTACCATATAGGGCGATTTAGATCATCATTCAAGCCATGATAGGTTTTTTTATCTATTTTATGAATGGAACACAAAATGTTCTCATTTATGAGCATGAACCTCAATGGACTTCTAGAAGGAAGTTATACAAAGGGTATTTTGAATTTCATTTAAAATATCCCTAAGACAAATATGAATTATAAGATGATCAACTTGACATAGATGTTGTTAGTCCCTTTCCTCAATAGGTAGTTGGAAAATTTCCACCATTGTTGAACCTAAGAGAAGAAGATTATATTTTGTTTAATCAATAGTTGGCTAAACTACATAAATTCCATGAGGATGCTATCAAATTGAAACAAGTGATATTTTGTGCAGATAATGACAACATATGAGACAAAAAAAAAATGATTTAGATAGTGAATTTAATCAAGTCTTTAACATTGAATCTAAAAAAACTCCTTCTACACATGTTGGGAATTACCAAGTATTATCAATAAAAGCTCGTATTTTAGATGATGATGGCAGTCATTTTGATATAATGTTTTTTGAAAAATTGATAATAGTAATTTTTTCCTATTGTATGCTTAGGAATGTTGAATATAATCAATATAAAACTAGGCTAGATAGGCATAAAATAGCTAATGTTTTTGTTATCTCTATACCTTTGAATAGTATAGGTGAAACATGAATTATTTCATTGCCTAAGCATTTAACAAATGTTGAAATATATTAGTTTCAAAGTGTAGACACTTAAAAAGTGTCACATTTGTAATGGTTAACATTAATATTTAATAACTTGTGCAATTATTGTAATTAGTGTATTGTAAACCTTATAAATTATTAATATTGACTATTCTATCCCCTTTGGCATATTCTAGCCTCTTTGACCCACTTTACCCCCTTCCTATGCCTAACCGTGATCATCATGAGACCACCCTACTATTTTTAACTTTGGTTCACATTAACTTTATTTAGCATTTATTTTCCCTCTTTCCTCCACTTTTCAAGTGTATTTAATGCATTTGGTGAGAATTCACTTCACCTAGGTACTTTGAAAATAAATGCCAATTTAGTGGGTGAGGAATCTCTCCACAAAAGGGGCATTAATATGGCATGTCATAATGCATCATGGCATGTAATAACACATCATGTAACATCATAAGGTGTTATGGTGCATCATAAGGTGTCATAGGATGTCATTTTCCAAACTAGGAAAGTTGCACTTTTGTCCACCGCAAGTGAGGAATCCCTAAGATTACTATATTATGCACCCATTCCACTTGTTGCTTGCTCTCTTCCATCCTCATCACTCTCCTCCACCCATGGTATAATTTACAAATAGGTCTTCATTTTCATTTTCATGTGTGCACAAAAATTATAATGAAACTCTACTCAAATTTCCTTCGATATTGTTGTGTTTTTGCTTGACATCATGCTTACAGGTTTACCATTTGAAGATCTTGAAGACACAAACCATGGAGGCTCTTGGGATTAGTCACTAACATTTTTTTTTAAGCCACACCAGTGTTAAACATTCAACAATGCACTAAATCTATAACAAATCCTTTAAGTCTTAGATTCAAAATCAAAACCCTGTATTAGATAACAATCTCAACTACCTAGGGTGGTTACCTAGAGTCTCAACCACCCAAGGTGGTCCCCTAGAAGCACAACCACATAGGACGGTTACCCAGATAGTAAACCACCATGGGAAATTAAGCTTCGAGGCCAACAATAGCTCTATATCAACCCCAAAATGCACATAAAGGTAAATCAAGTATCTTGTTAGGTTTTGTAAGCATTCTACATAGTTTTGTAATTCTTGCAATTGATTTTGTAATTTTTATGATGTTTTAGTTTCTTTTTGTAATATTCTTTCATGGTTTAGGCCTCATATTGAAAGTCCATGCATATGTTGTTTATGTTGTTACTATGAGCTTGTGTGCAAGTATTTTATATGCATGGAAGCTCAGGAGGTCAAGCAATTCACCTTCTAAACACTCTCATAACCCGTTGTGCACTCAAGGAGATAACTTGTCACACCATAGATTTCACTTGTAAAATAAAACCCTCCATTTTGGGAGGTCGATTGTAACCGAAAGGGTCTATTTGTAAAAGACAAATCTTATCAAATATCAAATCAATTGCAAATATATCTTTTATTGCATTTTGTCTATTTTCAATTGTTATGGTGTATTTCCTCTTTCACACAAATGGTAATCATAATGGGACCCTTTACCCACAACACATTTGACACTTGTTATTTTGCATGAGCTTTAGCACTTGCATCGAGCATAGAATGTATTGTGTTTTTCTTAGGTTTATTTGTGTTTGCATGCTTGTTTAACTTGATTTCCTAATATCCTACATTCTATCTCTATTATAGACATGCAACGGTAGGAAAAATGCAATCACACCTCTCAAATCAGGGTTGGATCATGCAAGAATTGCCCTCATAGGCTTAGGCACAACTACCCAAGGTGATTCTCAATATCAATGATAACTACCTAGGGTAGTTCTCAATCTCTATCACAACTGCCCAAGGTAGTTTTCAATCTTAGTCACAACTACCCAAGGTTGTTCTCAAGCTCAGTATCAACTACCCAAGGTGGTTCTCAATCTTAGTCATAACTACCCAGGGTCATTCTCAAGCTCACTCTCAACTACCTAGGGTATTTCTCAAGCTCAATATCAACTACCTAAGGTTGTTCTCAAGCTCAATATCAACTACCTAAGGTTATTCTCAAGCTCAGTCTCAATCACCTAGGGTGGTCCTCAAGCTCATAAAAACACTGCATAGGCTTAGGTTCAAAGATACAATATGTTGAGTTTTCTTTTCTTCCATAATAGGCTTACATGTTAGTCACTCATGTCTTTTTATCTTGCACAAAAATTTTGTTTGCTTGAATCCCTTTTCTCTTTTAAATTTTCAAAAAATAAGAGAGCACTAATATAGTCATTTCGTGGTTTGTTCTTTCAAAAACTTAAAGGTACATTAGTCTAGTTGTTTCTTTCCATTGCTTTTCAAAAATCAAAGGCATAGTACTTTATTATCTCTTTCTATTATTTCAAAATATTCAAGGCACATTAGATTAGTTGTTACTTCTTTTTAAAAAAACTCAAAGACTCCTTAGATTAATTATCATTTGTTTTTCCAAACTTAGTGTAGCACCCTAAAATTGGTGCAGTAAAACTTAGCAAATAATTAAAATTACCTTAGTAATAATTCAAATTCAAATTTTAACCCCAAAACCGCTCCCAAACCGCCTATTGCCCGTTTCCTCATTTTTCGTGCCATTTTTAGAGTTTGTTTCATCCGTTGGACGATATCGTCTCCGATCAGACGATATCGCCTCAGATCGGACGATTTCTTCTGGAGCAGAACGTCCAGCCGATTTCGTCCCAAAACTGATTTTTCATAATTAGCTTCTGTTTCAATGGCGTCTCTAATCTGGGCAGAAGCGTGTCTGCGCCGTTAGAGACCTCCCCCATTGGAGATCTCCCAAAATGGGATGATCTCCAACCTCCTAACCTCCCTCCTAAGCCTATTTAAACCTTAGGACCCCCCTTGACATCCCCCTGGCTGAAATTTCCTGTAACACGAGTTCTACATGCATTAGACCATCTTAAATCACCATTTGCTTTCATATTTTTCTAAGTTTGTTTGCAGGAACTTTGTTATTCTTCAGCCGGAGCAAGCTCAGATCGTCGCAGACGATCCTATCCAATTCGAGATGATTTCGTACCAATCCGAGATGATTTCGACTGCAGTCAACATTGGGGGCAATTACTGCCCGTAGTTTGCATTTTTCTCTTCTCATCTGTTGTTTTATTCTCGCATCTAGTCAGCTTTATTATTATTTTCTCGCTATTCTCGCATCTTGGAGTTCACCCATATAGCTTTAATGCATAATAAAATCATGAATTGTCATTAAATCATGGTAATGCACTCGTGTTTTTGTTTGGTATTATCATTTTAACATTATTACTTGTCATTCTACATCATTGCCCTCTGTTGGCATAGCTGCATTTTCTGTATTTTGTATCTATTTCTCTCGATTGTAGGTCTCTCGACGAATTCGTCGTATCTCGTACGATCCCGTCGGATCGGAGATGATTCTATCAAATTCCAGACGATCTTGACTGCTTCAAAAATTAGAACCTCCATCAGACATCCGAAACCAGGTATGGATATCTTCACTTAATTATTCTCTCGTGTTTTCTGTTTAAATCTATTTTTTGTCTTCATTTAATTTGCATTTTCATAATAGAACAACTTAGATTCATCCGGCCAAACCTAGGACTTGGATGTTTAAAGCTAAAATTGAACACATCAAACACATTCCCAACCTAGGCGTGGAAACCGCCACTAAACGTTTCCCCGGTGAACCCCACCATCCGTCAAAAATTCACCCTAATACCCCTCCCCCGAGAGGCGGGACCTTCAAAGGGCCTCTCGGTCCGAGGTATTGTCCCATCCTTTTCCCATCCTCCTTCCGGGCATGGATCCTTTAGCCTGAAGGTAAGGGTGCAAAAAATTTGGAGCGATACATTTTGGTGAACCCGACGTGAAACTAAAACCTTTTGAAAAAAAACAAAAAAAAACAAAAAAACATAGATGCATTTCAAATCATTAGAAAACTACTAAGTTGCATATCATGTCTAGATGGTAGCTCCTAAGAAAAGACTAGCTGTCACTATAAATGTTGAAAACCAATTAGCAGCCATAGAAGTTAATTATGTGCTTAGTGTGCCTGAAACAGATAGAAACCAACTTTTGTGGAAAGAACTTGATAGGAGACTAGGTATCATTTCATCTAGATCAATACAACTTAAACAAATCAAGAGGTTTGCCCTAGATAGGATCCTGGATCCTCATCAACTCATTTTTTATCATGAACTTCAGAGAGCCCGCCATAGGTGGTTAGCTTATAGGAGAGCTCTTGTGTCTTCGAAATTGTTCACCTTCGAGGAATACCTCGAGAACGCAGCTGTTATACACCAATTCCTAGGTCATGTAGAAGATCAAGAGGTCATTCTTACGGATAGGGAAATATGGAATAGAGTTCCTAGAGCTGTGTTATATCGAGAGTATTGCCACGAACTTTATTTCTACCAACCAGAATCTGAGATAGATAATATCACTATAGCACTTTTTGTCAAATTCTTGAAAGAAAATTTTCAATTTGAAGAAGAACACTTCATGACTCTTGAAGAACTCGAGCCCATTAATGATATTTATAAATTGTTTATAGAAAACTAGATCATTGCTTTCATTATTATTATCTCTTGCATTTAGTGTGTTGTTTGTTATCTTTATAATATTGTTACAAAAAAAAAAAAAAAACAAGAAAAACCAAAAATATAACAAAACCAAAACATTTTATTTTAATTACTATAGTAGGTATATAATTAAAATATATACCTCTTAAGCTTGTTGCATATATATATATATACAAGTATATATATATTTGCTGAAATCTAAATTTAAGCACAATGCCTAGACTTAGGAATGGTAAACAAACTGAAGAAGAAGAAGAAGATTGGTTAGGAGACAAAACAAAAAACCCAAATGTCCTTCCCGAGGATTCAATTCCGGAAGGAGAAACTCTAGAACAGCCGTAAGATGAGCTGGTCAAGAAAATGAACAACAAGAAAATCTTAAAGAGGAAGGATCCTCATCCCCTAGAATGGCTCCAGATGGAACTATTGCTTTTGATAACTTAGATCATTTCTGGAAATTTTTCAATAATAACATTGGTGCTCTTAATATGGCAGTTCGTATTGATAGAGGACAAATTAGTGACACTCAAGCAGCCATGGAAGATATGTTTAACATACACACTAATCCCTTGTCCTTTGTTGATCAAGAAAGTGATAAGGCTGGCCCATCCAATAGAGATATGGTCACTATGATTCAGAACATGCAAAAACAACAAGTTACCCAACCCCCTAAGGAACCCGTTATTGAGCCTAAAATCATTCCCACACAAAAGAAACCTTCATTCACCGCTTTATTTCGCCAAACTATTGATCAATATGCTTCAAATCGACAAAAACCTAAAATGAAGCCAAACACCAATTTTCAACAATCGGGGATACAACATAATACAACTTCAAAACTTCTTCATAACACCCTTCCTACCAACAATTTACACAATAGCAATATAGCATCTAATCTTCATGTCCCTCCATCATATGCTCACAAATCCCATATTAATGCCCTACCGAATCAATATGGTGGGCAAACCAGTAATCTGGAAGCCATGGTGAAACAGTTAGCTTCGCGTATGGACCAGATAGATCCCTACCGTCCCTCGTACAATTATCGAGAGATGTGTAGTCAACCTTTGGATCCCATAGTTGTAGCACAACCATACCCTAAACACTTTCCCATGCCCGTCCTGCCTATATATAAAGGAACTGAAGATCCCATAGAGCATCTTCGCATGTTTAGGATAGCATGTCATGATATATCACATGATGACTTGCTATTACTAAAAATGTTCCCAAAAAGTTTAGGAGGAATGGCATTGGAGTGGTACTATCAATTGCCCACTCATTCTTTGAGAAATTTTGAAGAAACAATCTGAATATTTTGTCCATCAATTTAGTGCCTACATCGAGAGGCATGTCACCATTAAATATTTGTACAACTTAAAACAAGACAAAGATGAATGTTTTGCTGATTTCTTAGCTAGATGGAGGCAGTTGATAGGAAAACTGCACTTTGTGCTACCTTATAGGGAAATGTTGGATATTTTTATCAATAATTTGCAAGAACAAATATCCTATGAGTTATCAACTACTACCTTAACCACCTTCGATCAAGCTATAGACTTAGCTCGAAGAGTGGAAGATGCTCTCATTAGGAGAGGTCACCTCAAAAAGAAAGATGATGAGAAAACATCCAAAAATCAGTATAAAAACAAACAAGTTGTAGGTGACGGAGTCACTGATAGTAGAAACATTGCTAATATCAATACAACGAAGACAACAAAAAAATTTATATTAAAACCTCCTGATAAACCTCCTCGAGAATTTACTAGACTGAATCAACCATTATCAACTATTCTACCCCAATTACTAGCACGAGGCTTGATTCAATTACCAACTATCCGGGAACCTGATCCAACTATACCCGGATACATAGCTGATTTACATTGTGATTTTCATAGAGGACCTGGACATGCTACAAACTCTTGCAAAATATTGAAACATAAAATACAAGATCTGATTGATAATAATGAAATGGAGGTGCAAGCCTTCCAACCTAAACAAAATGCTCCTAATAACGCTCAAAATACCATTCCCCAAAATCAGAATCAAAATGCTAATCAATCATTAGATATATTTCAACATCCTTTACCAAAACATGGTAAAGAAGTGGCTAATCAAATCGAACATCATAATGTTCCCCCTCCTACCCGATATGTAGGGACTATTAGCGGACAATTATCTGTTCAGGATCCTCAAATATTTGGCACAACTTTATCCATGGTCACGACCCGACCCCTACATAATATTCAAACTCTCGATCCTAGTGATGTAGAATCGGATACTGAAAGTGAAGTAGACATCACCTCAAACCAATCGAATAGTTCTAAAAATGAATCAGATCCTATTCAACCTATCACAGATGCTATGGTTCCGGAAGAACCATTTCCTAGAAGAGTTACTACTCGACCCTCTTCTAATCAGTTCCTTCCTAATGAACAAGCCATAAACGCTCAACCAAGACCAGTTCAGCGTCTTCAATATAACATTGTAGGTACCATCGGAGTTGTTACCAGACAATAGGCTCAAAACTCTCAACAGGATCAAACTCAGAATGATGGATCAGCTCCATTTGTTTTGAAAAATCCCAATAAAGGGAATCATATGTCTAATGTTCAACCTAAGCCTCCTTACAATATTAATGAACAATTATCCAATACTACAACCATAATTTCCCTTTTGGACTTGTTAAGATCTTCTCCTATCCATAGGGATGAATTAATGCTCACATTAAGCCAAATGATGGTGCCACAAAATATTCAACCCGAAGCCATGTCCAATACTATCATCACTCGAGAGGTCGATTGTATTGACTTCCGGGATAAAGATATCCCACAACATAGTTTACATAAGGATAACCCCTTATATATTACTGCCCTAATTGGAGATGTAGCCGTTAAACGAGTCTTGATTGATAATGGTTCATCTTTAAACATATGCACTTTTGACTTCTACCAAATATTTGGCTTTAGAAGTGATGAAATGAAAAAAATGGATATGATTATCAAAGCTTTCAATGACGAGACACAAGAAACGTGTGGAGTCATTACTATACCCTTGCAAGTTGGTCCTCGAACCCTAGATACAACCGTGTTTATTGTACATTGCCCAAGCATCGTACAATATACTTTTGGGTCGCCCTTGGATCAATGCGATGCGAGCGGTTCCCTCCACTTTACATCAGTGTGTTAAATTTGAATTTAAAAATCAGTTGGTCACTATCCATGGTGACCCTAGACCCTTTGATATGTGTGCTTTGGCAGAACCTCGTTGGAGTGCAATTTTTCCCCGCTCCGTCATCCACACATCCTAATTCTTATTTTTCATCTAAACGTGTGAAACACACACCCATAACATCATCTACCCCATCAACTACACCTATACATTTACCTCAACCATCTTCTCGAACAAACCACACTAGAACCTCAACAGGATCTTAAATCCACAACCAATCCTTCATGTTCCATCCCTATAATTTCAAAACCTATAGACCCATTTATTAACACCTCCACATTATCTACATCTATCATACCTTCCACATCTAAAGATATAGGGAATGATCCTTCTACATCTTATGCTCTTTCTGATGAGCTTTTACCGGATTTATCTAAAATTTTAATATCAGAAAAAACAAATGCTTTTATGCAAGATTCACTTCTTTTAAATAACTTGCCACCATCTCCTCGTACTTTGGGCCTCCCACAACCTATGGGAAGTACTTACCAAGTCGGGAGTTGTGCTTTTATTTATAAAGGATATGATTGGGGAAGAATACCCCGAAACATCAAGACGCATTGTGATGGATATGCTCGATGCTATTTTGCTAATGAATATATTAAAGCTAAACCTATAATGCTTAAAATGGGATATAAAGGGAAAGGCTTGGGACCTTTCCAAAATGGTATGAAAGAACCTATCGAGGTAGAACCATGGCCCGCCCGATGTGGTGTGGGCCTGTTTCCTAGTAAGGGTCAACCCTTCCCTTTTGAAGGTGATGATCAACTCATATGTTATCAAGATTATCTAGATAAACAAGATTCTTTGTGTCCAAAGAATAATCCCTTTACATGCAATATGCTATCCATAGCTTACCCTGAATTGATTGCTGAATCCGATGATGAGTTGGAGGGAGATATCTTCCATGATGTCTCCGTTGAAGAGTTGTTACACAATGGTTTTTATTTTGATGGTTCTATACCTACTATAGCCCAACTTGAGGCCACCACTCCTCACGATGAATTATCCAAGTTAACCTTAAAATAATTACAAGAATTGGGCGTCTCACCCGCCCCACCTAATTTTGAAAGAGATCTACACATGGAAGTAGAAAACGTCATTAAAGTTAACATTGGAACTGAGGATAATCCTCACATAATCAATATTGGATCAGAATTAAGTCAAGAAAAACAAAATGAATACATTGCATTTCTTAAAGATTATGAAGATGTCTTTGCTTGGACATATGAAGACATGCCAGGTCTGGACCCTTCTGTAGTCATGCATCATCTAGTAGTCCATCCGGATGCTAAACCTGTTAAACAGAAACTTAGAAAAATGCATCCCAAAGTGGCCTTGCTAGTCAAAGGGGAGTTAGAAAAACTCCTGAATGTTGTTTTTATACAAGCTATTGATTATGCTGAATGGATCTCGAATGTAGTTCCAATCACCAAGAAAGAAGCTACCAAAGTTAGGGTTTGCACAGACTTTAGAGATATTAACGTCGCATGCCCTAAAGATGATTTTCCTCTTCCAAACATGGATCAAATCATTGACTTTACCATCGGGAGTGGAATGATGTCCCTAATGGATGGATTTTCTGGCTATAATCAGATCAGGATAGCTCCTGAAGATCAAGCTAAAATAACCTTTATTACCCCTTGGGGTACCTTTTGTTGGAAAGTGATGCCATTTGGTTTAAAGAATGCAAGTGCAACATATCAACGAGCTATGACTTATATCTTTCATGACATGATGCATGATATCCTACATGATTATGTAGATGATATTATAGCTCGCTCTATTAATGAAGATGATCATTTAGATGATTTAAGAAAAGTATTTAATCGGTTAAGAGAATACCTTATTCGATTAAATCCAGCTAAATGCATATTCGGAGTCAAGTCCGGTAAACTATTAGGGGTTTTAGTTTCTTTACGTGGTATCAAAATCGACCCTCTCAAGATTGTGGCTATCACTGATATGCCCGCACCTACCAATATCTCTGAGTTACGAAGTTTACAAGGTAAGCTTCAAGCCATCCGTCGCTTCATCGATAAGCTGGCGGACAAAACCGGTCCCTTTCTTAAGCTCCTTAAGAAAGATGTCCCTTTTAATTGGGACGACGAATGTAAGGAAGCTTTTGAACTTCTCAAACAATACCTCCTTAACCCACCCGTGCTTTCACCGCCTAAATCTGATCGTCCTTTTATCTTGTACATTTTAGCTTTAGATTCTGCCTTAGGAGCTATGTTAGCTCAGCTTGATGATGAGAAGAGAGAGCGTGCTAATTATTACATTAGCATAACCCTCATCAGTTATGAAACCCGCTACACAGCATTAGAAAAATTATGTCTAGCAGTCATATTCTCTACACAGAAACTACGACATTATATGCTCAATCAAAAAACGTATGTCATTGCTAAATATGATCCCTTGCGGTATCTCATGAGTCGACCTTATTTATCGGGTCGCACAACCAAGTGGGTTCTTGCTCTAAGCGAGTTTGAACTCACGTTCATAGGACAAAAGTCTATTAAGGGTCAAATCATAGCAGATCAATTAGTCGCTGCACCCTTAGAGTCTACCCATCCCCTCATCATTGAGTTTCCTGATGAATGCCTTCAATTAGAGGCAGACCATATTGAACAATGGTCCTTATACTTTGATGGAGCCCGATGCATGAGTGGGGCTGGTGCAGGTATTATTTTAATATCTCCACAAAAACACATTATACCTTTGTCCTTTAAATTAACATTTGCTTGCACCAATAATACTGCTGAATACGAAGCTCTAATCCTTGGATTACGAGCTGCCTTGGCGCTAAAAATCAAACATCTACTAGTTTTTGGTGATTCTCAACTTGTTATAAACCAAATTAATGAAGTTTATCAAACCAGAGATGATAAATTGTGCCCATATAAAGCATATGTTTTGCAATTGTTATCCTTGTTTGATAAAGTTACTTTGGAAGCTATTCCATGAACTAGCAACCGTGCAATCGATGCTATGGCCACAATCGCATCTCTTCTGCCCTTGGAGTTAGATGACGAATATGCCACCATCATTATTCGTCGACTCCAGGAACCCGCTTCAAATAAGTCATGCTTAGAACCTTTGGATGTGTTTCTAATCAATGAAACTACTCCTGAACCTTGGTATACGGATATATTTGATTTTCTTCAAAATGGGACTTTCCCTGCCAATTCTAATAGAAACCAAGTGTCGGTTATTACGTAGACGAGCAAGTCGATTTGTAATAATTGGCAATACTTTATATAGGAGATCTTTTGAAGGTATCCTATTGAGATGTTTGAATCTAGAAGAATCCAAATCAGCTTTAAGTGAAGCCCACGATGGATCTTGTGGAGGACACTTCAGTGGTAGTGTCATTGCTAAAAAGCTCCTTAGGATAGGCTACTTTTGGCCTACCATGGAAAATGATGCACATGATTATGTGCGCCATTGCGACAAGTGCCAGAAACATGCCGACCTTGTCCATGCGCCTGCACAAGAGCTGCAGGCTATTTCATCTCCTTGGCCCTTTTCAAAATGGGGCTTAGACATTATTGGTAAAATTAATCCTGTGTCATCCGATGGACACAAATTCATCATAACTGCCACCGAGTATTTCACGAAGTGGGTTGAAGCTATGCCTTTAGCTTCCTCGCACTGGAACACAAGTCTCTAAATTTATTTTTAATCAAATTATTTGTAGGTTCAAAATTCCTACAAATCTCATCTCAGACAATGGAACTTGTTTCAAAAATAAAGATGTTAAGAAGTTATGCCAAAAATATAAGATTCAACATCGCTGGTCCACTCCCTATTATCCTCAGGGTAATGGTCAAGCAGAAGCATCTAACAAAACCTTAATCAAAATTCTTAAAATATTGGTCAATAAATCTGGCCGTGATCGGCACATTCAATTATATCCAGCTTTGTGGGCCTATCGCACTAGTGTTCGAACTCCCACAGGTACTTCACCTTTTGTCTTGGTTTATGGCGCTGAAGCTGTTTTTCCCTTTGAATTAGAAGTTCCTTCTTTGGCTCTACTACTTCAAGATACCGAAGTAGGAGATGAATATCGAGCTGGCAGACTCACCAACTGGAACTCCTAGATGAAAAGCGCATCAATGCTTTGGAGCATCTTCGTGCCTACCAAAACAAGCTTAAAAGATCATATGCCAAGAAAGTTCGTCATCGATCCTTTGAGGTCGGCGACCTTGTTTTAAAAGAAAATCAAAAAAATACTAATGCAACTAAAGACCTTAAAGGTAAATTTGAGCCCAACTGGCTTGGACCATATATTATCACTGCTAAATTTGAATCGAGAGCATACAAATTAGCTACCTTAGATGGTAAATATTTAAAAGAACCTATGAATATTATGCATCTTAAGCGATATTACGCATAAAATTTGGTCATTTCATCATTTGTACATATTTTGCATGTTGTCTCATTTTAAAAATATATATAAAACTATTTAAACAAAAACAAACAAAATAATAAAAAGTAAAAACAACAATATTATTGACTCTTTTGAAACCAAAAAAAAAAATAAAGAAGAAAGAGAGAGTCAAGATCATCAAACTCCTCAAAAATATTTGTTGTATATATTTCTTCTTCAAGTATTGCAGTTATATTTTCAAATTATTTTTGGATAAATTAGCATTTATTTGGAATCCCTCACTATCACAAACACAAAAATAAATATCTTGATTTTATCTCGCATGATTACTAATCTCTCTTATATCAAAGTCCACAAAATTTAATTAAATAAAGTTTGAGCATAGAGAATTGATCTTGTTATTTACTTAAACCAAGCACATCCTTCCACAATAAAATGATTATATTTGTAATGTCCATGCTATGCTACATAGTAGAAGTGGTTTCTTGAGCGAAAAGTTTCCCCGCTATCCTATCATGCACATGGTCTAGAATCTTTGAGAATTGGCAAAAGGACAAGCTCACCCCTACCCGAATAAAAATCCCTTGCTCTACAGCCAATCCGAGCAAGTATCCCTAGCATAGGAAGAAAAGAAAAGTTCAAGAAAAAGAGAAAAAGAAAAAAGTTATTTCAGCATTATCTCAAATATCAAGCCAAAATACAAAAAAAAAAAAAGCAAAAATACAAAAAGAGAAAAGAAAGAGAAAAGCAAAAGCAAAAAGCAATAAAATCCCTTTCCCTACCCATTGAAAAGAAAAGAAGGGTTGATGAGCTTGAATCCCTGGAATTCTCAATTATTCGAAAACTGTGAGGTAAGCCCCATAACAGGTGGTTTGTGCCCAACCCGCTTGGCCTTGGGTAACTCCTAGCGTGGTGATATGTCCGTCACATTAGCGACCTTCTTTTGTATAGACCTATGTCCGCTTATGGATTAGCTAGCTCTTGATAACCCGACCTACATAGTAGTCTCGGTATGGTTATATGCATCTAAATCATGGTTAATGAACACTTATTTGGTTCATTCAAATCACTTGTATCAAATTATCTTGCTCAAAACTCGTAAATGAACAATGCAATTGCACACACATTTGTATTTGAGAGATTTTGTGTATCATTATGATAAATCAAGATTGGTAATGAACTCACATACGCACATGGGATTCCTTATAAATCTAACTTTTGTCTTTAAGATACTTTGAAATATTTTTGCAAATTGTTTGGAATAAATTCATTTTCTTCTTTGAAGAACAGTTGTTTAGTATAAAGACAACTACATGCATTATCAAAAATCAAAATCATTTTCAAAAACATGCAATCAAGTTACATTTATATATAACTTTTGACTTTCGCGACGATGGTATAGTTCCAAAACCAAAATTGGAATTTTATGCCTAGCGCAAGTCCTCATCTTCATATTTTTTGACTATTTTCAAAAATTAAAAATCAACCATGCAATAAAACTATTATATTATTTTCTTCTTTGATTTTCGCGATGATGGTATAAGTCTATACCTAAATATTCTATGCCTAGCGCAAACCATTGTACCAATTTTATTTTCCATTTATTTAAAATCATAAAAACATATGACTTAAATCATTATGTTACACAATTATGCTTTAAAACAAACAAACACTTATTCTATTTCATGTCATTATGTCAAACTTCAATTTTGCAATGATGGTATAATTCCTAGGGAATTATCCAAAAATTTTATCACACTTAGGAATTTATGCCTAGCAAAATCATTTTAAAATATTTCATGCATAATATTTTCATGGAAATCTGAAAACAAATCATCATCATCATCATCATTTGCATCATCACAACAAAGTCTTAAGACAAGTCTCTTAAGCACTCTTTTACTTTTAGCAATATTTCTATACCGGGATTAGCTTGACGACCGAGTGAGCAGCGACTCCATGAAATGGTCTATAATAGCGACAATGTCCTTTGAAATTATTGTTAAAAGTCCCCTTTTATTTTTATCAAATTATCACATCACAAACAACCAATTTGTTTACATCAGATTATTTCATTTAAATTTTAAAAGCATGACATTCAAACCATAATATTTCCAAATGACATAATTACATGAATCATCAAATCAATCACACCAAAACATTAAAGCATCATACAAACACATAAGACAAGTCATATGATCAAAAATATCTCATCTATATATATATCAACAACATCTACATCATCTCAAAACTGGATTGGTATGCCACAATCTGTACCTCGGCATACTCAATCCTCTATCAAAAATAATAATAAGCACTATGTATCAATCTGTGCAGTGCAATCTATAGCAGCTAGCCTCGAGAACCCCTCGAGCTCTCAGCCTCATCTCCTCCCCTACCCTGAGGTGGACGAGGTGGCCCCATCGTAGTCCATGTGGTGCTATGAGTCCTGGACTCTGATCGTGATGATGTCCTCGATGACCTCATCATGATAGGCTCCGTAATATGGGCCGACAGTGGTAACCTCTACCCCTCTAGCACCATATGGTGGTATAGTGTCTGATAGAATGTGACCTGGGCAATAGCCCATGCTAGGTCCCGAGTGCTCGCCCCTCCGCTCCATGCTCTGAGGCGTGCAACCTCATCTCTGAGCTATGTAGCCTCAGCTCGATGGCATGTAGCCTCATCCTATAGAGTTTGCACCTGTGCCTAGAGATGGACAGTCTCCGCCGGAGAGTAGCCATCTCACTACTCTCTCCTATGTCCACACCCTTGCCCTTATCGGGCGATGGTGGCCTCTCTCTCCATGGAGAAGGGGGTCTCTCCTCCCTCCTCTCCCACTGCCATGGCCTCTGCTGAGCCTGTGGCCTCCTCTGCTCTCTCCCGCCATGACCCCGTGCCACCTCAATGGCCGCCCGGCACCGCCTCCCCATCCGATGCACAACTACATGAATCGGACCCTGAGCCCTCGTCATCCGAGGAGGGCGGATGCCTGTGTACCGTGCATCGTAGCCATCGGCTACCCCTGCATCATCCCCATCCACTGGCTGAATGGGGGCATCATCTCGTGTCCTCGACTCTAGAAGCACTGCATATCCGGAGCCCCGCTAACTGTAGTGTTATCCCGGACGGTCCGAGAAAACTCGTAGTCTCTGAGAGATGGGATCCCCTACTGTAGACCGAACTGCCTCAAAACTCGGTCGTAGCGGTGGAGCTCCACCTCTCCCCTCTCCATCCTTAGCCAATAGGTTCGCCTAACATGAGCCAGCTCCTGTCCATCCTCGGCCCACCCTGGATGATCTCTCCAAGGCCTCCAGGTGATCTGGTCGGAGACAAGGTCGTCAAGTAGTCTCCGGGACATTGGTAGATCTATCCGCCACTGTGACCCTCTTCGGAGCCACCAATAGGGCCTCCATCAGTGGGAGCCCTATCGGCCTTCGCACCATGATGTGCTCCCAGCACCAAACCTGTAGTAGTGATGTCATAACCGGACATCGGCCGCCCTTGTATACGACCCCATGCAGGATCCTATACAATCGACATAGTACAAAACTCCCCCAAGCAAACCTGTACCCGTGGTCTCTCATGTCGCAGACCACATCCGTTAGCAGCCATGGTACTCTGCATCCACTCTGATGGCATAGCAACAGACCACCTACAACCCCGACCAAAACCTCGTGTCAGCCTAGATGCCCCAGCATCCGGCGTAGCGACTCGATGTTCACTCCGCCCTTCTCCAGGGCGAAGCTCGGATCTCCGCACAGTCGCATCATCGCGTGGCCCTGATTGGCCATGGGAGTTATTAGCCATCCTTGTATGGGGATCCTCAAAATCCTCCATACATCCTCCAATGTGGGAGTCATCTCCCCTGTCGGTAACCGAAAATAGGAAGAACCCGGATACCACCTCTCTCGCTAGGGCTGTCAATAGCCCCATATCTATAGAAACCTGTGGCATATCTGCCACATGCTGCAAGCCGACTTGAGCCAACTGATCTCGCTCTGCCTGAGATAGAGCGGCCAAGTCATCCCTCAGCCCGTCGTATTTCCATTCTCTGCTCTTTAATAATCCTCTCTGCAACATAAACAACAAAACAATAAAAATCATTAATAAAACAATGATTAAAAATGCAAGTAACACAAGTTCAATTTGAGCAAATTCGTCTTCGATTTCGCAAGCCGAAATCGTCCCTTATTTGACGAAATCGTCCCCATTTCGTCGATTTCGCCCTTGGACGAAATCGGCGATATCGAGACGATTTCGACGAAATCGAGACGATTTCGTCCCGACGACGTCGACGGCCCAAAAATGGCCGCGATGCTCAAAAATCATTTAAAATTAATCTAAAAACCATAAAAAAATCAAAATTAAAGCATTCTAAACTAAGTTTGGACCCTTACCCGTAGCCCGCGTCGGACCTCTGTCGATCTGTGCGCTGTCTCGACCATTTTGTTTGCAAGAGCTCCAGAAACCAGAAAATGAAAATGAACAGTAACAATGAATTAGGGTTTTTCCCTATTTTTCTTAATTTTATTCAAAAACAATTAACAACATTTTAAAATTTTGCTTTTTCACGTTTTTACCTCAAACGTTCGATTTGGGTAAAAACACGGAGGGGGCACCATAGTAAGTCGTCGTACGATTCGACCAAGAATCGTCGCCTAAAAATGGGAATAATTTTTGCTTTCTCGTAAATCGAGAAGAACTCATCTTTAACGCATTTTCTTCAAAAAATTCGCTAAAGAGGGGGCAAAATGTAGCACCCTAAAATTGGCGCAGTAAACCTTAGCAAATAATTAAAATTACCTTAGTAATAATTCAAATTCAAATTTTAACCCCAAAACCGCTCCCAAACCGCCTGCTGCCCGTTTCCTCATTTTTCGTGCCATTTTTAGAGTTTGTTTCGTCCGTTGGACGATATCGTCTCCGATCAGACGATATCGCCTCAGATCGGACGATTTCGTCTGGAGCAGAACGTCCAACCGATTTCATCCCAAAACTAATTTTTCATAATTAGCTTCTGTTTCAATGGCGTCTCTAATCTGGGCAGAAGCGTGTCTGCGCCGTTAGAGACCTCCCCCATTGGAGATCTCCCAAAATGGGATGATCTCCAACCTCCCAACCTCCCTCCTAAGCCTATTTAATCTTAGGCCCTCCCCTTGACATCCCCCTGGCTGAAATTTCCTGTAACACGAGTTCTACATGCATTAGACCATCTTAAATCACCATTTGTTTTCATATTTTTCTAAGTTTGTTTGCAGGAACTTTGTTATTCTTCAGCCGGAGCAAGCTCAGATCGTCGCAGATGATCCTGTCCAATTCGAGACGATTTCGTACCAATCCGAGATGATTTCGACTACAGTCAACATTGGGGGCAATTACTGCCCGTAGTTTGCATTTTTCTCTTCTCATCTGTTGTTTTATTCTCGCATCTAGTCGCTTTATTATTATTTTCTCGCTATTCTGCATCTTGGAGTTCACCCATATAGCTTTAATGCATAATAAAATCATAAATTGTCATTAAATCATTGTAATGCACTCATGTTTTTGTTTGTTATTATTATTTTAACATTATTACTGTCATTCTACATCATTGCCCTCTATTGGCATAGCTGCATTTTCTGTATTTTGTATCTATTTCTCTGATTGCAGGTCTTTGACGAATTCGTCAGATCTCAGACGATCCTGTCAGATCGGAGACGATTCTGTCAAATTCCAGACGATCTTGACTGCTTCAAAAATCAGAACCTCCATCAGACATCCGAAACTAGGTATGGATTTCTTCACTTAATTATTCTCTGTGTTTTCTGTCTAAATCTATTTTTTGTCTTCATTTAATTTGCATTTTCATAATAGAACAATTTAGATTCATCTGGCCAAACCTAGGACTTGGATGTTTAAAGCTAAAATTGAACACATCAAACACATTCCCAACCTAGGCATGGAAACTGCCACTAAACGTTTCCTGGTGAACCCCACCATCCGTCAAAAATTCACCCTTATACACCTCCCCCGAGAGGCGGGACCTTCAAAGGGCCTCTCAGTCCGAGGTATTGTCCCATCCTTTTCCCATCCTCCTTCCGGGCACGGATCCTTTAGCCTGAAGGTAAGGATGCGAAAAATTTGGAGCGATACACGTAGTATCTTAGGTGGTTATTTCCTTTCCAAGCTTAGTAGATCAGTTTGTGCATGCTTCCATAAGCTCATTTAGATCAAGATTTATTTTAATAGCACATTATATCATTGTTTTCATTGCATTTTTAGGGTTAGTTCTAAACTTGCATGGTAAATAGGCATCAAAGAAAAACAAACAAAACCAAAACAAAATCAACAAATCAAAAAATCAAAATCAAAATCAAAAGACACATCCAATAACACATGTTTGCACATTATATTTTGTAAATATATTGATAGGTGAAGAACACAAGCTTATACTGAGAGGGGGGGGTGAACAGTATAAGACCTCTTTTTACTTTTCCTTTATACTTCAAAATAGTAAAGCAATATATCCAAAGCAATATCAAAACAATGCACAAGATCATCCACAAAGTGACACCAATTTTAACGTGGTTCATCCACAAAACTTTTCTCTAAAAGTTATCTCAAAGTTCTTTGGGAAACCTTCCCAATTACAATGTTTATGAGCCTCGGCTCAAAGGAGATACCTTCCCCCAATCTGAATTTATGAGCCTCTGCTCAAAGGAGATACCTTCCCCTACCTCTGCTCTGGATGGTGATCCTCTAGAAGACCTCTACCTCCGCTGCCCTTAGCAAATGGAACTCTATCCATAGAAGACACCTGTCTTCCCTGCTCTGGTTGGAGACCTCTGTCCTCAACTCTATCACCTCAAAAGTCGGTCCTCGAATCTGCACTAAACACAGTCCTTCGGTCTAGCACAAATGTCCTCGGGTTCTTCTCATAGAACCAATGCACCTCTGTCCTCAAGTTCTCTGATAGAACTATCAAACTCAGCTTCACAAGTCCTCTGCTAGGACCGTCCAAATCTGCTCACAAGTCCCCAAAGGAACCTATCCAAAACCTGCTCACAAGTCCCCAATGGAACCTGTCCAAAACTTGCTCACAAGTTCATCAAGAAAAACTTGCTTGGCATGAACCCACAAAGAGAATGGTTAGAGACCCAATGTGATTCATCAACCTCATAGAAGCATAAAGAGAATTGTTAGAGACTCAATATGTTCTATACTTAACTCCCAATCTCAATCTCAACTCAATCTCAAATCTCAAAAGAATAAGATAGATGTAATATGCTTTTCTCAAGAACATGAAACACAACCCAACAATTGCCAACCATGCAATATCTCATATAACAATGCTACTCATGTTCTTTCCAACAACCAATATCTTTTCTCAACCAATTAGGGCTTCAACAACAATGCTCATAGACAAGGTTTAACCAACATCATTCAACTCAACATCAACCTTGAAGCATTCAACCAATCATCACAAGAAAAGGAAACAAGTAGAAATCCTTTTCCCTCCAAAGATATTTGAACAAAACAGCCACCAACACAATATCACCAAATGCAAAGAGAACTTGCTCAAATCAACTCAATGGAGTAAGCCCAAATCATGTATCAAGTAAAAGCAATAACTTGATCAAACAACCTCTATGGAAGCAACTCAACCATCAATATCAAAACAGCCAACCAAGGGTTTCACCATCTCAAAGCAAGTAGCAAGACTCACAAACATAAACCCTAGTGCACAATGCTTCCACTACCTCAAACCAGAATTATGCATTCACCAAAACTCTCATCAAGGATAACAATGCATAAGTAGTCTTCAACAAACTAGAAAATAGGATTTACACCCAACCAAAGGAAACCTTGTTGAATACCTTTTCACTCCAATCTTATTTCAGGAAAACATACACCAATCATACTCATAAGAAGAATGTGCCCATACCTTTTTGCTTGATGAAGGGTAGATAATTCAACCATGAATAATTCTTTTCCAATCTCAAAAGGTTAGATAAAAATACAAAACAAATAACAACTCACACATACACCTTATCACTCCATAAAAACTATTACCCATATTTTCAAAACAAATATTTAAATTAACTTGCTAGTCCTTATATCTCCTAAATACCTCAATATCTTTTTAATTAATCAAAAATATTTAAATCAAAGTGTCTACCCCTTATATCTTCCTAACACCACCATATAATTAATTAAATATCAAAACTTTATTCGATCCCTTATAACTCCCAATTTCCACAACACACTATCAATAATAAAACCTTTATTGCATACCTTAAAAATGTATCCCACGTGATTCGAACATGAGCATTCTCCTTACTAGCGCCTTAGTAACATCTAGCCAACCACTTGGGCTATGCACCCATACAACAATCATTGTTGTGTTATGACTTATATCCTTGTCACCTAAAGCTTTAATAAAAAGTTTCTTTATGCCAACCAATCCTTATGAGATTCGAACCATGCTCTCTCTTATGCTAAAATCGCACAAGGAATTTCCTCCATCCGCGCTCGGCGTCCACCCTGGCAACAACCGTGGCTCCCCAACGGGCCACGTGTATGATAGCGGATGCAGCGGTAGCTTGCAGGAGCAGCCTCAGGCCCGCCTTATTCAGAGTCCATGTCTGACTCACTCCACCGCTCTGGCTTGCACTGTGATTCGATCCAACGATCTGCCGTAGCCAAACCAACGATGTTTAGCATCCTCGACTCTTCTCTCAATCGGCTGCACTTGCAAACGCGTCAACCAGTACTGCGAGTATTCCTTTTTGCCATTTGTCTGAACAACTTCTAACACTTCTCCTCAATATTCTTGATTGCGTGTGAGCGATGAATCTCACTACCAAATCTCAAATCTCTCTGCTCCCTTCACTCAACTTCGTTGATCGAACGAAATGTTTAACACTCTTCTCTGCTCCTTCCGAAATCGAATTGATTGCGCTTAATGTCGAAACGCCATCCCTCAAACTTAATGAATTTAATTGCCTTATTTTATATGCACTTTGATGCATATCCAAACACGTCGGCCCTTTTAATTTAATTTAAAATTTTAATTTAAATTTTAAATAAATAAAATTTAAACTAAATATTTAAAATTAAATATCTTCATCAACGGGGCACCTTTTTCAATGAAACGAAGAGCCAACTTGGGTTTTAAGAAAAACCCATTTCAAATCTATTGTCCATGGTTTTAAATAAAACCTTTTATTTTATCTACCTTGGTTTTCACAAAAACCCTTCCTTGAACTTAGATCCTTTTGACCTCAGATCAAATTCCTTCAAAAGCTTCTTGACATCAATGACAACATCAACACTTGAGCAAAGGCAATGTACCCAAGGTACCCAAAATTGCCAACAATCTCCCCCTTTGTCATTGATGGCAAACCTTTACTAAAAACACATCTTCAAGAGCCAAAACTGAAACCACATCTCCTTTGAAGTTTTGCTCCCCCTGACTTGAAGCTTTCCTCTTCACTTGAAGCTCTCCCCCTTACTCATATCTCTCCCCCTTTGTCATCAATGGCAAAGGGTCACCTTTGGGGCTCGGGACTAAGAATGAGCCTCTTAGCTTAGTCCCTCCCCCACCTCCCGATGAGGTGATTAATTCTGGGATGGGAGTAAAACTCCCATTAGGCACCGATCATCATCAGTGTCTATAACTTCCTTGTCGGGCCTTCTCTTGAACTCTTTGTCCATATTCCTGTTTCCCTCTGTTCTTGATCTTGTTCTCATCCCCTGTTCTTGTCCATGCCTTGATCCTTGGACTTGATCATGCCACTGTTCCTATTCTTGTATCCTAGAATTTCAGCTCTACACTGTCTAGCTATGTGACCTTTATTGTTGCACTTATAACAAGTAACAATGTTATTTCTTTGTGGTAAACCTGATCTTTGAATCCACCAATTCTGACCAAACCTGTTTTGGCCAAATCTGTTCCTGTTATTTGCCTTGCAATAAACTGCCTTGTGCCCAAATTGTTGACAAGAGTAGCAATATCCTTGAAAGAAATTACCACCTCTGAAACTGTCATTTACCTTCTTCACTTGAGCCATGCAATGTGAAGCCATGTGACCAAACCTGTGACAAGCAAAACATCTGCCTTGAAACTTTCCTTTATTTGACTTCTTAGGTCCTGAAAACTTCTTCTTCTTCTCATTCTGAATTCTGTTTTCTATTTCTATGCATCTATCATTCAAGGACTCATGATCTGAAATACTTTCCTCATCAGAACTCTCTTCCTTTTGGAGTCTCTTACTAGACTCTCCAACTTGTTTCTTGTGTGGCTTAACAAAACCAAGACTTATTTTATCTGTTGTCTTTCTTTGACCTTTGATAAGAGATTTAACCTTTTTGGAGCTTTCTTGAAACTCGTACAGCCTTATCCTTGTACTCTTTATTTTCCTCTTTCAACGAAGCCATTTTCTGATCTAATTCACTATACTCAAGCACCTTAGATTCTAACTCATTCTTGAGTTCTTGTGCCTTAGCCATAGAGACGTCAAGACTTTCTATAAGTTTATCTCTCTCCATGCAACATTCATCTAACTTATCCTTGAGTCTAGCATTCTTCTTTCTTTCCTTTTTCAAAACACTAAGAGCATTAGTAAGTTCACTTTCAAGATCCTCTATTTGATTGCATTTTGAATTATCAAGGCCTTTTTCAGATTTCTTATCACTAGAGGTGCTACCCTTTTCAAAAACCATACATGCATCTTCCTTATCATTTTTTGAAGCATCCTCATACATACTAGCAACCAAATCATTATTTGTGCAATCATCCTCAAGGTGACCAAAATTTCCACATCTAAGACATTTCATGATAATGAATCTATGTTTCGGTTCTTCCTCTTTTTCTGATATGAACAACATGTCATTTTCATTATCACTTGAAGAACTTTCACTATCACTACTAGAACACTTACTTGCTTTGTCTAGGTAGAAACTCTTCTTGTGTTTGTGAGAGTACCTCTTTCCTTGATTGCTTTGCTCATCTTTGTTCTTCCTTTGATGCCTATGCCTTTCAGAATCTTTGCTCTTACAATCCTTTTTATCTTCATCACTTTCAACCTTGGCAATAGTACAGTTAGTAGCATAATGACCAATCTTTCCACAATTGAAACATCTTACATTTTTCATACTTTTGTGCTTTCTAGAGAACTTGCCTTTCTTGTTGTAATAATCCTCTTCATCACTAGAAGACTCATCACTCTCTTGAAACTCGTTTACCTTTGGAATAATCCATTGTGTTCTTTACTAGCTTTTCCTTCAAGCTGTTAGACCTTTCCGAAGGAACCCGCTCTGATACCAATTGAAGAACACAAGCTTATACTGAGAGGGGGGGTGAACAGTATAAGACCTCTTTTTACTTTTCCTTTATACTTCAAAACAGTAAAGCAATATATCCAAAGCAATATCAAAACAATGCACAAGATCATCCACAAAGTGACACCAATTTTAACGTGGTTCATCCACAAAACTTTTCTCTAAAATTTATCTCAAAGTTCTTTGGGAAACCTTCCCAATTACAATGTTTATGAGCCTCGGCTCAAAGGAGATACCTTCCCCCAATCTAAATTTATGAGCCTCTGCTCAAAGGAGATACCTTCCCCTACCTCTGCTCTGGTTGGTGATCCTCTAGAAGACCTCTGCCTCCGCTGCCCTTAGCAAATGGAACTCTATCCACAGAAGACACCTGTCTTCCCTGCTCTGGCTGGAGACCTCTGTCCTCAACTCTATCACCTCAAAAGTCGGTCCTCGAATTTGCACTAAACACAGTCCTTCGGTCTAGCACAAATGTCCTCGGGTTCTTCTCATAGAACCAATGCACCTCTGTCCTCAAGTTCTCTGATAGAACTATCAAACTCAGCTTCACAAGTCCTCTCGCTAGGACCTGTCCAAATCTGCTCACAAGTCCCCAAAGGAACCTGTCCAAAACCTCTCAAGTCCCCAATGGAACTCTCCAAGCTTTACAAGTTCATCAAGAAAAACTTGCTTGGCATGAACCCACAAAGAGAATGGTTAGAGACCCAATGTGATTCATCAACCTCATAGAAGCATAAAGAGAATTGTTAGAGACTCAATATGTTCTATACTTAACTCCCAATCTCAATCTCAACTCAATCTCAAATCTCAAAAGAATAAGATAGATGTAGTATGCTTTTCTCAAGAACATGAAACACAACCCAACAATTGCCAACACATGCAATATCTCATATAACAATGCTACTCATGTTCTTTCCAACAACCAATATCTTTTCTCAACCAATTAGGGCTTCAACAACAATGCTCATAGACAAGGTTTAACCAACATCATTCAACTCAACATCAACCTTGAAGCATTCAACCAATCATCACAAGAAAAGGAAACAAGTAGAAATCCTTTTCCCTCCAAAGATATTTGAACAAAACAGCCACCAACACAATATCACCAAATGCAAAGAATAACTTGCTCAAATCAACTCAATGGAGTAAGCCCAAATCATGAATCAAGTAAAGCAATAACTTGATCAAAACAACCTCTATGGAAGCAACTCAACCATCAATATCAAAACAGCCAACCAAGGGTTTCACCATCTCAAAGCAAGTAGCAAGACTCACAAACATAAACCCTAGTGCACAATGCTTCCACTACCTCAAACCAGAATTATGCATTCACCAAAAACTCTCATCAAGGATAACAATGCATAAGTAGTCTTCAACAAACCAGAAAATAGGATTTACACCCAACCAAAGGAAACCTTGTTGAATACCTTTTCACTCCAATCTTATTTCAGGAAAACATACACCAATCATACTCATAAGAAGAATGTGCCCATACCTTTTTGCTTGATGAAGGGTAGATAATTCAACCACGAATAATTCTTTTCCAATCTCAAAAGGTTAGATAAAAATACAAAACAAATAACAACTCACACATACACCTTATCACTCCATAAAAAACTATTACCCATATTTTCAAAACAAATATTTAAATTAACTTGCTAGTCCTTATATCTCCTAAATACCTCAATATCTTTTTTTTAATTAATCAAAAATATTTAAATCAAAGTGTCTACCCCTTATATCTTCCTAACACCACCATATAATTAATTAAATATCAAAACTTTATTCGATCCCTTATAACTCCCAATTTCCACAACACACTATCAATAATAAAACCTTTATTGCATACCTTAAAAATGTATCCCACGTGATTCGAACATGAGCATTCTCCTTACTAGCGCCTTAGTAACATCTAGCCAACCACTTGGGCTATGCACCCATACAACAATCACTGTTGTGTTATGACTTATATCCTTGTCACCTAAAGCTTTAATAAAAAGTTTCTTTATGCCAACCAATCCTTATGAGATTCGAACCATGCTCTCTCTTATGCTAAAATCGCACAAGGAATTTCCTCCATCCGCGCTCGACGTCCACCCTGGCAACAACCGTGGCTCCCCAACGGGCCACGTGTATGATAGCGGACGTGACGGTAGCTTGCAGGAGCAGCCTCAGGCTCGCCTTATTCAGAGTCCACGTCTGACTCACTCCACCACTCTGGCTTGCACTGTGATTCGATCCAACGATCTGCCGCAGCCAAACCAGCGATGTTTAGCATCCTCGACTCTTCTCTCAACCGGCTGCACTTGCAAACGCGTCAACCAGTACTGCGAGTATTCCTTTTTGCCATTTGTCTGAACAACTTCTAACACTTCTCCTCAATATTCTTGATTGCGTGCGAGCAACGAATCTCACTACCAAATCTCAAATCTCTCTGCTCCCTTCACTCAACTTCGTTGATCGAACGAAATGTTTAACACTCTTCTCTGCTCCTTCCGAAATCGAATTGATTGTGCTTAATGTCGAAACGCCATCCCTCAAACTTAAAGAATTTAATTGCCTTATTTTATATGCACTTTGATGCATATCCAAACACGTCGGCCCTTTTAATTTAATTTAAAATTTTAATTTAAATTTTAAATAAATAAAATTTAAACTAAATATTTAAAATTAAATATCTTCATCATCGGGGCACCTTTTTCAACGAAACAAAGAGCCAACTTGGGTTTTAAGAAAAACCCATTTCAAATCTGTTGTCCATGGTTTTAAATAAAACCTTTTATTTTATCTTACCTTGGTTTTCACAAAAACCCTTCCTTGAACTTAGATCCTTTTGACCTCAGATCAAATTCCTTCAAAAGCTTCTTGACATCAATGACAACATCAACACTTGAGCAAAGGCAATGTACCCAAGGTACCCAAAATTGCCAATAATAGGAAAGCCTCTTAGTGATGTTGGATTTCACCACCAACCATCAATTGAGCCCTTTAGACACCATAGCTAGATCACATAGTTTCCTATATTTCATCACTAGGAAGTTGATTACCCTTAGGGATAGCTCGGGGTAATTTTGAGGTTAGACACCCTTTTGTTCATAAGGCTTGATAATTTTTGGACTTGCAACTATCATTTATATCCAAGCCCAATTGAGGGTGAAGCAAAATATTGGTTGGGCAAGTAGCAGTATGTAGACAATGAAACCTTTCTCAATAGGTTTATTTTACTCAATTAGGATACTTGTAGCGAACCCATCATCCTAGGAAGCCATTTTATTTGCTTGTGTCCCATTCCATGTTAGGGAGGTGGTCATAAACACACATTTATAGATTTAATTCCATGATAATTTATAGTTCCTATGTCTAGGTAACATCGAACACATAGAAACCTCCCAAAAAATCATTACAAAAAAATCAAAACTTCAAAATGAAAACATCAAAATATTCATTATTTGCTTACTTTTCTATTTGCATAGATAGTGTGTTTTTATTTTTAAAAAAAATGTGACAAATAAAAGAAAGCATCCACCAATAGTCTATCATTCTGGATAGCTTATGGTAATGAACTACAATTAAGCCAAGGCTTCTTCCCAAACCCAAGTCTCCATGGACCATTCAGGTCACTCCACCCATTCTTCAACTGCTCCCCCAACTAATTAGGGGAATGCATCCTAGATTCATCAGGGTAGCATGTCCAATGATATCCATCATTACATATCTCCCTTATCCAAGGCTCATCATATTGGGTTTGATCAAGGTGGAAACCACCATATCATGCACACCACCCCTTATGATTCCCCTCATATTGAGACTCACCTTTATCCATATGAGCCAAATATCACACCCACTAATCTCGACATAGTCACCCACCTTATTTTCACCAACCCAATCTATCATGTCCAATAACCTCCTACTCCTCATAGCCCTTGTTTATCACATCCTCCACCACCTAGTTCATTCCCTCAATATTTTCTCCTACTACAGATTCATGTCCACACTAATTCCACAATATCCTAGGTACTAATCTATATGTCTTATCATCCTCCATTACCTCTTGCATCTTCTAGTTTTCACCACACATTGAGTGTACAAACTTTTGGAATGTTTCCAGTATCCTCACCACCTAAGGAGAAACTAGTGATATCCCTCTACAGCATACTGTAGGTCCAATGTCTATGGTCAACAACCTTAATTACCCATCTTCCTCCAATAATTTTCACTTATCACAATGCCAGCATATTTCCACATCACCTTATTACATCACACACACTTCTCACCTACATCATTCAGCCTAAGTTTATGTTGTTTCCCATATACACATATCTAGTACATATTCTTTCTAATTCTCCAACCCACATCCTCAATCCATAGCTTTCCATGTTGTTCCTCCCATCACTTAGCCTTCATCCCCTACCATTCATATCACTAGGGCACACATTGCAAATTCTTGTACCCCATGTTTTTCTTATCCCCCATTATTCTAGAATCTTGGGGGGTCTTCTCATTAGTTGTATTCCCATAAAGCACCTCCTAATCATTGCCCATATTGTCACATAAGTTCTTCTCACACCATCCACATTCCCAAAGAACCACCTCAAACTCCTCATCCTTCATCTCATCCATCATATTATGGATCATTTTTTTCCCAATATCCATCATGGGCCTCCTATCTACCTATAATGCCTATGATCTATTCCCATCTGTTGAGTGGTATTTTCACACACTTGTGAAATTACACTCTTCCTTAGGATTTGGGTTCCAAATCCCCTCTTGCAAAGAAGTTAAACAACCAACTTCTCCAAGGTCTCCACTGTATTAGCATTTGCAACTGTGTATTAGTAATCTCAAATGAAAATAATCAATTTAAAATGCTTGGAACACCTTAGTGATTGCAAGTAACTGTAAACAAGGGGCAATGTTGGTTTATTTTACCATGAAGCTTTAGTGATTGTTCATTATTTTACTTTTTTTTAGATTTTGTAATTTTTTAATGTTCATTTTAAATAAATTAAACCTTCTGGAAAAATAAAATAAAATGAACAGAAATGCAGAAAATTAAAAATTGAACACGTTCAGTCTGATGCTATCCTATTCCAACAAAATCGAAGATATGAGAGTTTCGTACATGCAACCTAGCCTATTTGACCTGCAAAACAAACACAATCAAAGTAAACTAGGTGCTGGCTCCTAGGGTTTAAAATAATTTCCAGATTGTAGACATTCACATGAAATAACCCAAAACAATGGCATGAATTTCATTTACAAATCTGAAAATTGAAAGGAGAAAAATAGAACAGTTAAAATGAAGCATGCAAAAAATTTCTCCTTCTTTCTTGCCCATAAAATGCAAATTTTTGAACAATTCTGCATTAAAAATATATCCTGTTACAATAGCAGAATCTCTGGTTTTTCTCAAAACTAGCAAAAGTGGAAGAAAAGCACTCCACAGCAGGCTCAGAATGGCTAATCACCCTCAACTCTGCAACCCTGCTCATAGCGGTTTCTGACCCCTGTACCAATCTATGCCTCTGCATTTTATACTTGTTGGTATGGCTCTCTACTTCGTTCTGCGGTGCTTCATTTCACCTTCTCGATTGTATCGCTTCGTATTCTAGATTGCTTCGTTTCACCTTCCTCGCCTTTCCATTGCTTTTGATTTTATGCTCGAGATCTTCTCTGTGAACTGTAACGCCTCTACAGCCCTTACGCATGTACGCCACGTGTTTCGCACTTTCCTGCATGTTCTGTAATGGCCCCATGTAAATCATGACAAAAAATAGCATGTAGCTTTGCTCCTTTACTTTCATCGTGAAAACGCGACATGTCGCGATATCGTGACATTTTCCTGCCAACAGCCTTGTCCGCCTTCATGCACAATGAAAATGAGACATGTCACGATATCGCGATGTTTTTCTGTCAGCAGCTTTGTTTCTCTACCTGTATCGCGAAAATGAGACATGTCGCGATATCGCGACATTTTTTGGCCAACAGCCTTGTCCGCCACCATGCACAGTGAAAATGAGACATGTCACGAAATCGTGACCATTTTCTATTTTGGGCCATCTCGCCACAACCTGTCGCGAAATCGTGACACTTTTTCGTTTCGTACCATTTCGCTGCAACCTGTCGCGAAATCGCGACGCTTTTTCGTTTCGGGCTGTCCAGCCGTTTTATGTCGCGAAATCGTGACACTTTTTCGTTTCTGGCTGTCTCGCTGCTTTCTGTCACGAAATCGTGACGCTTTTTTTTTTCGATTTGTCTTGCTACATTTGGCCACGAAAACGTGACATATTTTCCTTCCGTACCATTTCGTTGCAACCTGTCACGAAATCATGACGCTTTTTCGTTTCGGGCTGTCTAGCTTTTTTATGTCGCGAAATCGTGACACTTTTTCATTTCTGGCTGTCTCGCTGCTTTTTGTCGTGAAATCATGATGCTTTTCTCTTTCGGGCTGTCTTGCTGCATTTGGCCGTGAAAACGTGACATGTCACGAAATCGTGACATATTTTCCTTTCGTACCCCTTTGCTGCTTCCTGTCGCGAAATCGTGACGCTTTTCATCTCCGTACACCTCGACTGCTTCCTGTCGCGAAATCACGACGCTTTTTCACTTGGAGCTATCTTGCGACTTTCTGTCACGAAATCGTGACGCTTTTCCGTTTCGGGCCCCTTTGCTGCTTTTTGTCACGAAATCGTGACGCTTTTAGCGCCTTGCCCTGTTTGACTGGTTTGACCGTGATTTTGTGACATGTCGCGATATCGCGACACTTTTTGATTTTCAGCCGTGACAGAGCGACATGTCGCGATATCGTGACACTTTTTGATTTTCGGCCGCGACAGAGCGACATGTCGCGATATCGCGACACTTTTTCTCCTTAGTGAAATTTTTGCTTTTTCTTGATTTTTTAGCATCTGGGCTACTGCAATTTTCTTTGAAAGCATGCAAAAAAGGTGGGTCCCCAATTTTGGGGTGTGTTGTGGATCAGCCACAACAAATGGCGACTCTGATTGTCAAATGCTCTTGAGCATTTTGGTGAGAACCCAACCTGAAACATACAAGCTTAGATACAGAGCGTCAACACATAGAAGATAAACAAATACCGATAGATCAAAAATACATGAAACATCGAAATCATTAAGTATCAGCTCGGTGTGTGCAATGTGTTTCATTCCCTATCATTTGAACTTGTTCAACATTCCATTGTTAGTTTCACTTATGATTTGTATGCAAGGCTATGAATGATTTGTGCAGGATTTGATGTATGATGAAAATGCTAGAGATGTAACAACTTGCTTTATAAATGCTCAAACCTTCTAATATCATGGACAAACATATTAAAAATGTCAAACCCTCTTAGGACCAAATATATGTATACTGAATTAATTTTACTAGATCCCAAAGTTGGTTATGTGTCACTACCATCTTGAACCCATGTGCAAAGTGTGAGTGAAATCAAAACTTTGGGGAATAGGATTCCCAACCTAAGCGAGATGGGAATTTAACCCTATCCTTACTATTCTGATTTGGAGTTCATTACCTCATCTTGAACAAAATAATTTAACTTGTTATGGATGAAATGGTCAGGCTAGTCTATCCATATGAGCAATCAGTGGTCTTGCTTTTAGGCAAGACATGTTGCCACGCCTGAGCATACTTAACCCCATAATCCATGACTTGGCTTCATTCATTCTTTTTCTTTTATTTCTTGGACCTTTGGGATGACTACCCATCCTTGCTAGGGACATGTAGTACGATCCTTCCAATCCAAGATTTATGAAATGGGAAATATTAATTTTTTATTACTTGGACCTTTGGGATGACTACCCATCCTTTGCAGAGGACACGTAGTACAATCCTTCCAATCCAAGATGGAGATGAAATGGAAAAAATTAGTTTTACTTTTATTGCTTGGACCTTTGGGATGACTACCCATCCTTTGTAGAGGACATGTAGTACGATCCTTCCGATCCAAGCCTTATGATGAAACAGGAAAAATGGAAGCTTTGGGGAATCGGATTCTCAACCTAAGCGAGATGAGAATTAAGTCCTATCCTTACTACTCCATGTAGGTCAAATCAGAGCTTTGGGGAGTTGGATCCTCAACCTAAGTTCGATGAGGATTTAACCCTATCCTTACTACTCTGGTTTTATGCTTTAAGCTTGATGGAAATGGTAAAAACCACTGTTTTAAGGATTATGTTGCATGATAGGACAGACATGAAATATTCTTTTCACCTCACCTTTTCATCCAAGTATGGTTTTGACCATTTTTCTCAAGACTCTTTTTATGTGCATGGAATGTGCTTGGTTCAAGATAGCTTGGGCAGCAGTTCCCAACCTTAGGATCCTTTTAATATATGTTATGTAATAATCCTAAGAGGATTCAACACCTTCTCAATAATTGCCCATGGAATGAAAATGTAACCGAGATGACATGTATATGCAATGTGGAATATGACATGAGATATGAATGCATTGCTTCTTTTGGAATATATCATCTAATTTACCATAATGTGCAAAACTGACAACTTCATGCATCACAAGACTCAAACGATATTATTTAAATGTTTGTGTTACTTGTGGAGCTTTCTACAACACAATTCCAATGTTTCATATTTCCCTGATCTTAGGCATAAGTTGACATCTTAAATTTTCTTCATTTTTTTTTTTTATCAGAACAAACTAAACATGTCAAATGAAATCAAACACACAACTTAAAACCTAATCCAAATAGCAATCCCAAAATGAAACTTGAAAACACAAACCCAAACCAAAACCAAAATCTATGTACAATATCGTACAAAATGATACCAAGCTTGGACTATTACTTTCCTGGATCCCAAACATGATTAGAACATTTCAAAAGATATATGTCACTATACACATGCCAAATGTTGTAGGAATCCAACAACAATAAGATCAAACCAAGCAATGCAACAAATTTCAACTTGCCATGCTCACCATACCAATTTGATTTAGTTCTATTACCAACATCATAGGTGAGATTCAAATCAAATTGATTAGACAATGGTTGGTATTCAATTTTATTTTGTCTACTCTTTAAAGTGCAAGTTTCATCATTCCATTCATGATTTAGAAGTAGGCTTTCCTTTTCAAATGCGAGATATTGCAAACAAGAGCCTATTTCTAAAAGTCTTAAATTCAAATTAATTTTTGAGATTTTAAAAGCATCAAAATTAATCAAAGCTTGGCAAACATCACCAAGATTTGACATTTCATCATCAATGACATTAGCATCCAAAGGGACATCATGTAACCCATCACTTAAAATTTTTGTGGCTACTACCAAAGGTAAAGATTTCACCTTGTCACCCATACTCAACCCATCATGATTAGAATTTATCACAACTTGATGAGTGTTAGTAGCTTTTTCTTCATTGTCTTCTTCATCATCCAATACCTGTTCAAAAACACCAAAGTTAGGCACCCAATCAAACATGTGTCCATATTTTTCAAAACAAGAGCCTAATTTTTCAAGATATGTGTCACGTGACACCTTTCCATGATCAATGGCTTGAGTTGCCTCAAAATCCATATTTTCATTAGGATCATCAATAGTATCAAACCCACACCACTTAGGCTTTGTAATTTCATCATTTTGAAATGGCATAGACATTGTAGAAACAATGGGTGGATCAAGATTTTCGATTTCTTGCCCCCCAAGGGGAACAAAAACAATTGATTCTCCTTCTTCATCCATGGTAGTAAAATCATTATCCTTCTCCAACCTTTGATGAGATTCCAATCCTTCTTCCAAAACATTCTCAGATTGCACAGGACTTGTAATATCCTCATGTGAAAGGGCAATTGTATTATCCTGCATATCAATAGGCACACAAATTTCATTAGCAGTTTTGGAGTGAGCATACTTTTCCCAAGAATCATAATGATCATCTTTCAAAATCAAATTGTGATGCTCAACTATTTCTTCTTCATATTTTAATTCACCAACATGTTTCTCATCAAATTTATCTTCACCTTCCTTAGATGGTTCAATTACTTCCAAAATTGGGTTATTGCTTGTATTCAAATTGATAAGGCTATCATAATCCACATGTGTAACCCATGATTCAAGTTTAACATGATTTGGAAGGTGTGAATTTTCTTGGCCATCATTTTCAACAATGTCATCCAAAACAGATTCATCCTCATAGAATTCATCTTTTGGTGAGTCAAGGGTTTCCAATTTGTCACATGTTTCAATACTAGTTGGATCTAGTACTCCTCCCTTGCCTAAAATCATATTCTTATGAAAATAATTAAAATTGATTTTAGAAATATCCTTTGAATCAAGATGAGTATTTTGAAGTTGATTCATACTTAAGAAATATGGTGGATCTTGCATAGTAGGTTGAGGATTTTGAAATTGATTGAAGCTTGGGAATGATTGTTGATTCTGAAATTGATTTACACTTGAATTTGGTTGAGGTGGATAAATCATTGGATGGGTAAAGGAGGTATTAAATGATTGAAGATTATACGATCCAAAACCCACACCATAATTTTGACAACTCAATTGTTGCTCAATTGCCATTGCTTGAGTATAGGCTTGTGACAAAGATGTGATTTGAGGCATCCCTCGCAAATATGTGGAAATGAGTGGGTCAAGAGCATTTACATATATTTGGAGAGCCATTTCTTCTTGAAGAGCATAAAATGTCACTAATTGAGCATATAATCCAAAGAACCTTTCAGAAAATGACTTCACATTTTCACTTGGTCCTTTTTTAATAGTGAAAAACTGCTCATACATGCGGATTGGGTCAACTTGCTTTTTTTTGAATTGATTAAGAAATGCTGCCTCTAGCTGGGCCCAAGAAGTGATAGACCCTAAGGGCAGACTTGTAAACCAATCAAATGCCACTTTGTCCAAGGTGTAAGGGAACATTTTACAAACAACATCATCATGCCAAATTGTTAAGTGATTCACAACAAATTTGAATGCTTGAATGTGTTCTCCTGCAATATTTGTCCCGTTAGACAAAAATCGAGGAAGACATCTCTCAAAACCAACGGGCAAATAATGTTGAACTCCTGGTATGTTCAATGGGCTACCTGTCATCCACGGTGAAAACATAGCCATTAGTGAATCTTAAAGAATATAACTTTAATACCCAAAAAATTTTTTTTATTTATTTATTATTATTATTTTTTTTTTAAATCAAATCAAATCACATTATTCTTGTATGAACAATCAAAGCGTTAGGAAAGTGCATAGCAATTCATGTCCTCCTTTTAACAGTACAAAGTTGTATTGTTAAAAGAGGGCTAAAGATAATAATCAATAGGGCATGAAATATTCAAAATTTAAATCCCTATAGCATTTAAATCAATCTAAAATAAACCGGTTCAGGCCCTCCTTCTAGCGCCAAAATGTTGAGTGGTATTTTCACACACTTGTGAAATTACACTCTTCCTTAGGATTTGGGTTCCAAATCCCCTCTTGCAAAGAAGTTAAACAACCAACTTCTCCAAGGTCTCCGTTGTATTAGCATTTGCAACTGTGTATTAGTAATCTCAAATGAAAATAATCAATTTAAAATGCTTGGAACACCTTAGTGATTGCAAGTAACTATAAACAAGGGGCAATGTTGGTTTATTTTACCATGAAGCTTTAGTGATTGTTCATTATTTTACTTTTTTTTAGATTTTGTAATTTTTTAATGTTCATTTTAAATAAATTAAACCTTCTGGAAAAATAAAATAAAATGAACAGAAATGCAAAAAATTAAAAATTGAACACGTTCAGTCTGATGCTATCCTATTCCGACAAAACCGAAGATATGAGAGTTTCGTACATGCAACCTAGCCTATTTGACCTGCAAAACAAACACAATCAAAGTAAACTAGGTGCTGGCTCCTAGGGTTTAAAATAATTTCCAGATTGCAGACATTCACATGAAATAACCCAAAACAATGGCATGAATTTCATTTACAAATCTGAAATCTGAAAGGAGAAAAATAGAACAGTTAAAATGAAGCATGCAAAAAATTTCTCCTTCTTTCTTGCCCATAAAATGCAAATTTTTGAACAATTCTGCATTAAAAATATATCCTATTACAATAGCAGAATCTCTGGTTTTTCTCAAAACCAACAAAAGTGGAAGAAAAGCACTCCACAGTAGGATCAGAACGGCTAATCACCCTCAACTCTGCAACCCTGCTCACCGTGATTTCTGACCCCTATACCAATCTGTGCCTCTATGTTTTATACTTGCTGGTACGGCTCTCTGCTTCATTCTACGGTGCTTCGTTTCACCTTCTTGATTGTATCGCTTCGTATTCCAGATTGCTTCGTTTCACCTTCCTCGCCTTTCCATTGCTTTTGATTTTATGCTCGAGATCTTCTCTGTGAACTGTAATGCCTCTGCAGCCCTTACGCATGTACGCCACGTGTTCCGCACTTTCCTGCATGTTCTGTAATGGCCCCATGTAAATCATGACAAAAAATAGCATGTAGCTTTGCTCCTTTACTTTCACCGTGAAAACGTGACATGTCGCGATATCGCGACATTTTCCTGCCAACAGCCTTGTCCGCCTTCATGCACAGCGAAAATGAGACATGTCACGATATCGCGACGTTTTTCTGTCAGCAGCTTTGTTTCTCTACCTGTATCGCGAAAATGAGACATGTCGCGATGTTTTTCGGCCAACAGCCTTGTCCGCCACCATGCACAGTGAAAATGAGACATGTCGCGAAATCGCGACCATTTTCTATTTCGGGCCATCTCGCCACAACTTGTCGCGAAATCGTGACACTTTTCCGTTCCATACCATTTCGCTGCAACCTGTCGCGAAATCGCGACGCTTTTTCGTTTTGGGTTGTCCAACCGTTTTATGTCGCGAAATCGCGACACTTTTTATTTTTGGCTGTCTCACTGCTTTCTGTCGTGAAATCGCGACGCTTTTCTATTTCGGGCTGTCTTGCTGCATTTGGCAGCGAAAACGCGACATGTCACGAAATCGTGACATATTTTCCTTCCATACCATTTCGCTGCAACCTGTCGCGAAATCGTGACACTTTTTCATTTTGGGCTGTCCAGCCGTTTTATGTCGTGAAATCGTGACACTTTTTCGTTTTTGGCTGTCTCGCTGCTTTCTATCGCGAAATCGTGACGCTTTTCTATTTCGGGCTGTCTTGCTGCATTTGGCCGTGAAAACATGACATGTTGCGAAATTGTGACATATTTTCCTTCCGTACCCCTTTGCTGCTTCCTGTCGCGAAATCGTGATGCTTTTCATCTCCGTACGCCTCGGCTGCTTCCTGTCACGAAATCGCGACGCTTTTTCACTTGGAGCTATCTTGCGGCTTTCTGTCGTGAAATCGTGACGCTTTTCCATTTCAGGCCCCTTTGCTGCTTTTTATCGTGAAATCGTGACGCTTTTAGCGCCTTGCCCTGTTTGACTGGTTTGATCGCGATTTTGTGACATGTTGCGATATCGCGACACTTTTTGATTTTCAACCGTGACAGAGCGACATGTCATGATATTGTGACACTTTTTCTCCTTAGTGAAATTTTTGCTTTTCTTTTATTTTTTAGCATCTGGGCTATTGCAATTTTCTTTGAAAGCATGCAAAAAGGTGGGTCCCCAATTTTGGGGTGTGTTGTGGATCAACCACAACACCATCCTCATGAATTTCATCAGTAGCTACAACATAGTCACATAACCCATACCCACATCAACCACCACCTCATCAATAACATTCTTCTCCTAATCTATATCAACGCACCTCTCAATCATACCAATCATACCCCACCCAAAACACACATCGTCCAACTGCTACACAACCCCTCTATTATTACCCATCATCATATCCCCCACTTAAACCACCCAATAATCATTAGAAACACACTCAATAACCTCATCATATCCCATGCACACCCACAATAATTCTCATTAGCATCATCAATATCCACCCTTGGGATCCTAGGTCCCACAAGCATAATATTCTATCCCTAACCACCACCATTACCATCACTTATATTCACACCAATCATATCCCCCATTAAGCAATCCCATCTAACTCATCATGGCACCCACTACTCAGCTCCCCAAGCTACTCCAAACATATTCCAATAGTTTTCCAACAATATCAATAGCTTGGAATCACAAGTTACAAGCATAGGGTATCAAAAACCATCCTTGAGTCAACTTCAAAATGAACCCGTCAACCCCTCGATCCCAATGCTATCTTATCCTCCCCTGTTCAAAATTCTCAAATTTGAAGAGTTCAAGAGCAAATAGGATCCTCAATACCACTTGAGTGCATTCATCAACACCTACTATCTCATCAATGAGATAGACCCCCTCATGTTCTATACCTTTTTGTTGTTCCTTGCAGGAGGAGCCTTGGATTGGTACAATCATATGCCTACACATAGCTTGTATAATTTTGAACAACTGGACAATCTCTTATTAGAGTTATTCTCTCTAAATATTAAGAATACCACCTTAATGAATCTCAAAAACCTTCATCAATTTGATGTTGATTCTATCCTCGATTATGGAAATCAATGGATAGTGATATTGACTAAGTTACCCTTCTCTAACTCCATATTTGAACTAACTCTTATGTTTACTTAGAGTTATTACAAACCAATATCACTCCTTCAAATATAACAATACTGAACTCTTGAGGAAGCTCTCACTCAAGATAAAATTATTTAGGATATAAAAAACTAAGAAATAGAAATCAATATTCGAAATAAAGAATGGCCAGGTAAAATCATAATAATAACAATACAAACAATTAATCAAAACTTTCCCAAGTCAACTAGGTAGTGTTGAGAAACCCAACCACTCAACATCCCCAACAACAACCTCAACCTCCACCATAAAAACATTCTTATTATCCATAGTAGTTGGTATAAAATACCAAGATGCCTCCTACCCAAAATCAAAATACCACTCATCAAGTTGCACACCCTCAACAACCCCAATCCAATTTCACACCTCTCCCAAAACCCTTGTCTAGCATTTTTTAAAAACTAATGGATGCACAATTGATTTCCCTACCCAAGGTGAGACATAAATATCTAAACAAACCTAGGGGAAGAGGGTATAGAAAATATTGATATTGCATTTACCATTGATAAAAGGATTATGATATTGATTAATGCATCCAACTTAAACACAAAGTGTAGGATTTGATTGAGAGGGGACTTATCAAATTCGACAACCCTCTTGCTCCTCCTACTCAAAATTTGGGTATATTTCAAACCCTATTACCGTAATGTGGCACATCACAGCCAAACACTAGAGACACTATGGCTGCCCCTCAATCAATTCAAGTTAACCATGTCAACAATACCCCTAATCATCCAGGTTTTTTTGGCATGATTCATGTGGTCACCAAAAATCAATGATACTTGTATCCACCTGCATAAAAAAATAATCCCTCAAATGTATCATCCTCATCATTAGTGCCACCTCTACTAGTGCAATTCACCATTATGCCTCAACCCTAGCTAGTCATCCATATCAAAAGTAGGCTATCCCATAGCCTCAAAATAGCCTCAGCTAAGCTCTCAATTTATGACTAACAATTGCCTCCCCATTGAGATACATTAATGAAAATTCTCAAATCCATAGAGCTACAAATACACAATTCTAATGCTTCTACCAATGTTTTGGGTAACATTCAAACTTGTACCTTGTCGACCATTACATGTTATAACATTGAGATTAAAATTATCTTTGTGGAAGGACCATATCCACCCTTGCACATCATGATCACTATTGACAATAAAATATTCAAACATGTCTCAATTGACATGAGCTCATCTATCAACATCATCACATCATCTACCCTCAAACATCCCAATCTTCCACCCACTCATATTGTTGATTCTACCTTTACTATGTAGGCATTCAATAATGCCTTGTGCTCAATGCTAGGAATAGTCATCCTCCCTATCCAAGTAAGGGTCTAGACTACCCAAAATCTATGTCATGTCTTGGATGGAGAGATGCAATACAATGTACTCCTAGGAAGATTGTGGATACAAGATATGTGGTGTGCACCCTCAACCTTACGCCATTGCCTAAGCACACATATGAGGATTCCATATATTGCATTCTAGTGGATGATGAACGATTAAAGTATTTCCACATACTCACACACCTACATGATTACCTTACCTTCAACACATCTATCTCTCACTCATCACCCACTCAACTCATCACACCAACCAACCACATCTCCCACTCCCTCACCTATCCCTCACATTGCCAATCTATAACCCACTCACTCGATCTCACCCAATCCAATCCCCTATTATTTATCCTTGGTAACCACCTACATCCCTCATCATACCTCAAATTAAAACCATCCATATTATTTATATTCTTCATATCTTCCTTCTAAACACTAATCACATTCTTCCTATCCTTCTTCCAACACTCAACTATTCCATCCTTCACCCAATATGTAATTCATTCAACCCCATGTCCAACCTCTTCATTCTCTGTATTCACCTTATACCCCTCCATATTTAGTGGCTCAACCTCCATCCTCAACCTTGTTCATAACATCCATACTACATCATACTTCCCCTCCAACCTCCTTTATCAATCACCCTCCACCTAATCCATCTAGGTCACATCCTTCTACTTCTTCCATTAATCATAATCACCATATCAAGGCTCCTCCACCTGCTCCTATCACCTATCCCATCATAGAAGCTACTACCATCCTCACTCCTACCACTATCACCCATTCTATTGCCCCTACACCTATGCCAATGTATGTATTCCACACCACATATTCTTCAATGACACCTGATCCACACCCACCTCTAAACTTGTCTAAGGTGCATCTGCTCATAATTGACATATATCAAGGGATATACACTCTCATTCCACCATCCTCTACATACCACTCCACTTTTGTGGAAAATGTAGAGTCATCCTCTTCATCCCCATCTCTAATGCTCTCATCTCAGACCCCTAGTGTTGTTGTACATATGACCACTCCTAGCATAATAGAGTACCTTGTACATAATATAGCATTTTTACTTCCAATCGTAGAATCAATTAGTAATTTGTCACCCTAGTTGTACCCCTTTAACTGTTGATATCATTTTCTTAGTGAGCTCTTACTCTAATCACATAAATTTCATGTATGGGGGAAATGCTTCATCACTAGATAAACCTCCTAACAAAGAGCCTGAAGCCTTATTGTCTAGAAGCATCAATTTTTTGGATAATCCTTCATTCACCATGAAACACTTCCATAATTTCAATTGGTGAGGATGCGATCTTGGTTGCTATGACCAAGGAATGTGGACTATTTTGGAACTTCATTCATAGCCTCCTTAGGATAAATTTAGCCTAGTCTATGATCAACATTATCCAATCAATCCCCTCAAATATAATCTTTAATGTATCACCCTTGACCTCGAGGAGGAAAGTGATGATGAATACCCTGATATTGAGGATGTTATCACATAATCAATAGAACTCTTTCAAGTTACCACCATCCATGCCATCTCATATGAAACTTTAGATGATGAATTGGATGAGTCATTTGAGGCACATTCAATTACCTCTAATAGCTCTAAAGATGAGGAAACTTCATCCTACCATAGCCTTGTCCCACACCTTGTAGTCCCTAATCTCATGTTGAACCCTAGTGCTAAGCCGATCAAATATAAGTTGAGGAAACTTCATCATACCATAGCCCTCGTGGTTAAATATGATTTGTAGAAAATCTTATACATGGGCTTTATTAAACCAATTAACTATCTAGAGTGGATTTTAAACATGGTTCCCATTAATAAACCTAACAAGGGGATACACATTTGCACTAATTTTCATGATCATAACAAAGCATATCCTAAGGATAATTTTCCTCTCCCTAACATCGATACACTTGTGGATTCCATTGTGAAGCCATGAAATGCTCTCTCTAATGGATGGTTTTTTAGGATATACCCAAATTCAAGTCAATCCTGATGACTAGCATAAAAATGACTTTTACATCGCATTGGGGGATATTTTGCTACAAATTCATGTTATTTGGTCTTAATAACATAGGAGCTACATACCAACAAGCCATGACTTACATATTCCATGATTACATGCACAAAATAATTGAATATTACATTGATTATCTCTTGGCCAAATCGAAAATGCACCATGGGCATACCAATATTTTATGCAAAGTTTTTGAACGTCTTATTGAACATAATGTGCACCTTAATCCCAAAAAGTGTTTCTTTGGCGTCACTTCAAGAAAACTTTTATGTTTCATTTTCTCCCATATATACATTGAAGTGGACCCTAATAAGGTAAAGTTCATCATCAAAATGCAACCCCTTATGACCCTTAAAGAACTTTGTAGCTTGCAAGACAATATTTAAGTGTTCCATCACTTTATCACTCAATTTTTTGAAAAATGCAAGTCATTCAATTATCTATCACAAAATGGGGTCACATTTCAATGGACCATAGATTTTTAGGAGTATTTTTATACCATCAAGTATTACCTTTCTTCCCCTCCTGTTTTTTCCCTTCCTAGATCAGGCATCCCATTCCATATGGACATATTCACCACTAACTTCGTTGTAGGGCCTATTTTGGCTCAAAAGAATGAAGCCAATTGAGATTAGGTTATCTACTACATACCTTGGTGAGTTACAATATAAGATATGCATACACAGAGAAGATATACCTTGTGGTTTTTACCACCAATGTTTTTTTCACTATATGCTCAACCATACAATGTATGTCATTGTCAAAGAGAGTCCTTTGTGGTATATGATGAGTCACACTTACATGAACACCCACACAACAAAATATACAATGATATTAATGAAATTTTATCTTTAATTTATAAGCCAAAAATCCATAAAGGGTTAGATCATCATCGACCAACTTGCTCAAGATCCTCTTCAAGAATATATGGCTTCTAGATGACTATGTCTTCAATATTACTAAGATCGAAGAGCATGTTGAACCTGAAGATGATATCGACATCACCATTTTTTATGGGTCTAAGTGCAAACAAGGGGGAGATGTGGGAAATTTTTTCTTCACACCTTAAGGGGTTCCTATCCCTTTCTCATTTAAGCTTGATTTCTCTTGTACCAACAATAATGAAAAGTGCGAGGTATTAATTTTAGGTCTTCATACCATTATGGCAATGAACATTAAATTTTTCCACATGATAGGTGACTACCAACTCATTTTAAATAAATTCAAGGGGGTTTACCAATGCAAATACCTGATCCTGAAAGCCTACTAGCAAATTGTTGACAAGTTACTCTTCAATTTTGATTGGTATGACATAGAATCTTTACCAAGGTTTTCTAATTGTTTCACAAACACTATAACCTCTCTTGGGTCCCTTATCCTATAGAATCCCATCGATAATGTTACCCTAATTCATGTCATAACATTATACAAAATGGCTATCTCCCAAGAGTCATCTAATGATGAAGAAGATGTGCATCTAATTTAGGCCAAGCCATACCACACTACTTTTATGAAAACCAAAAATTTCCTAAAACTTGGTACCCTTCCTTCTAAATTACTCTTAGATGCTAAGTACATGTTCAAGAAAAAATTAGCTTGTTATACTCTCGTGGGAGATGTGCTTTACCATCATGGATATGATGGTGTCCTCCTTTTTTGTCTCAAACCATAGGAATCCAATTGGGTAATTTCTATATCACATGATGGTACATGTGGTGGTCATTTTAGTGGGATGTCCATTTTGAAGAATATTTTGTACATGGGTTACTATTGGACCACCATGGAACATGATTGTTGCACATATATGAAGAAATATTACAAATTTCAACATCATACCAATTTGACCCATCTTCCATTGCAAGCCTTGAAACCCATTAAAACCCTATGGCCATTATCATAATGGGGATTGTATTTAGGTGGGAAAATCACCCTCCATATTTTATAAATTACACCTTCATCATTACTACCACCGAGTACTTCACCAAGTGGGTTGAGTCTATCCCTCTCACCAACATGATAGGACCTCGAATTGCAAAGTTTATACTCTAGTACATCATCTATCATTTTGGTATCCCCTCAAAAATTATTTTTTTACAATAGTACCTCATTAAAAAATAATAATGTTCAAGAATTGTGTAACAAGTACCATATTCAACATAGCTTCTCAATGCCTTATTACCCTCAGAGCAATGGACAAGTTGAGGCAACTAATAAAACTATTTGTGCCATTCTGGTACAAGATAATCATAAATACTAGAACCTTCAACTCCATTTGGTGCTTTGGCCCTATTTAACTAGAATTTGCATGCTAATTGGTGCAATTTCATTCTCTTTTAATAGCTTTTGAAGCTAAATACTTAAGATAAAATAACCACAAGATCTAAAATAAAGTTGCAATATGAAATATATGATAATGGAAAAATACTAAACATATAAAACTCATAAATAACTTCAAAAATAACTCATAGAAATACCATTAACAAATTCTCATGAAAATTGTATCTCAATTGAATAAAGATCTCAAATACACCATACTTCTCCACACTCTCATTCTACAATTGTATATCTCACACACACACACTCATAGACACATATATAATGGAATGTGACTCTTCATATGGAGCACTCTTGGCCTTCACTCTTCTAGAGACTCTTCATCTTCCTACTCTATGGACTCATGTGCACATGGACTATTATGCACATTTACATTACCAAAATACTTTGCACACTTTAATAATACTTGTGCATTTATTACATTGCATAAAGTAAATACTCACACTCTAATCTAGGACTCTCTCTCCTAATCTAAATATGTACCCAAGGTGGTACATTAGCATGTACCAAATAATGTAATATATTCCAACACCCCCTTGTATTACATTATTTGGTTATTGAAGACTTTAGTCTTCAATATGATCTTCATCCTTTTTCTGGAACTTGTGCTCTTCTTTTCTGCTTTCTTCATTATGCTCCTTGTTTGTATCCTGATCAAGTAAATGATTAGTATCTTCATAAAATACTATATTTTCTGAAAGTGCTTTAGCTTCATGTTCTTTTGTAGTTTCTTCTAGTTCTTGAATTTCCTGTATCTCTTGAACTAAGTGTCCCTTTTGATTTCCTTCTCTATATTGTAGTTGAGGTTGATTGTACTGATGCTGAAATTGTTGTTGATGTGGTCTATATTGATTTTGATATTGTCTTGGTTGAAATAACCTATTTTATTGGCTTCTTGAATTTGTTTTATTCCCTTGATACTGATTTCTTGGATTGAATCTACAATAATTTGTACTATGTCCTCTTTTTCTACAAACTTGACAATATCTATCATTCCATTTTGTTTTGTTCCTTGAAAATGAAGCAACATTTCCTTGTGGATTATCTTTTGAGACTAAGGCATTGTTAGTCATTTCATATTTGATTGAATTCTCCACTTCATATTCTTGTAGTATATTGACTAACTCATCAAACGATGTATCTTTACTTAGAATTTGTAAAGATGTGACTAGATGCTTGTAGCTTTCTGGAAGTGCTCTCAAAATAACTTGAACAAGAAACTTATCTTCTACCTTCTCTCCTAGGGTTAATAATTTTCCTTTTATATCTACCACTTTTCTTAGAAATAATTCTATACTTTCACCACTATTGACTTTTAGAGAATGCAATTGGGTTTGAAGATTCAAGATAGTGGCTTTATTCTTTCCTTCAAATATCTTGGCTAAAGTATTCCATGCTTATGTAGAAGTTATTGCTGAACTAATGTATGGTTGTATATCATCTGTAATTGCAAATGTTATTATCATGAGTGCTTTTGCTTCATCTTCCTCATATTTTTGAATTTCCCTAGCATCTTCAGTAGGTTTAGGTTTTTCTCCTTTAACAATATCCCAAAGCTTTTCTACTATCAATATTGATCTCACTTTGTTTTTCCATGAGGTGTAATTAGGACCTTTGAGTAGTTGAGATTCTAAAAGAAAGAATTTATTTGTTGTCATGAGTAGACTACCTTATATCTCCCTAGTTTAGTTTATCAAACAATTATTTGATGCAATCTCAAATTCTCTATTCTTTATTTCTCCTTAGTTTTGAATGATAGACTAAGGACAATTTTCAATTTTTGAATTTATGTTGACAACCTTTTATCTCCCTAGTTTCAATATAATTCTTCAAAATAACTACTTTTATTTTCCTCTTATCAATCAATAATTTGAATGCAATTTCAATCTTTCAAGTCTTCAAACTTATGTCTCTTTTAATTTTGAATTAGAGACTAAATTATCAATGCAATTTTTCTTTGTCAAAAGTTCTATGTTAAATTCCTTTTATCTCCCAAATTTCAAGAATATAATTCCCCAATTCTAAATTTCATAAATCTATGTTGATGTTGAATTCCTTATAACTCCAAATTTAGAAATTTAGAAATTCTATAAAAGAATATTTGCAAGTTTTGTATTCCTAATTTGATGTAGGATACCTTATTTCTCCAAACTTATCAAATTGTAAATATTTCAAATTGTTTTGTAAACTCAAATAATCAAATTACAAAACTTCAAAATAATTACTTCAATTTTTAAATCAATCTTCAAATCTTCATAAAACTTTCAAATTGCAATAATCAAGTTTCTAAGGTTTCAAATATTACTTCAAGGTCTTATCTCTCCAATAAAATAATTTCAACTTAACCTTAGACAATAATAATTTCTTTCAACCTTATAACTCCTATCTTGTGCATATAATTAATTTCAAATGAAATGAATTACCTCCAAACTTGAGGTGCTCCTTCTCTGTTGTTGTATTCTGACTTGCTTTGAAAATAGGTGCTCTCTCTCCTCCTTGACTAGTCAACTATACTCCAAGATTTTCCAAGGTGCTTGAAAATTGAATGTACGTCCTCCTTGCTGTAGTAATTGTGGCTATGCAAGCTTATTTTCATCCCATGCATTAATGGGTGCTTCTAGATGTTATAACTTCCTTTAGTAATGATTGGCTTATTGAATACCAAATGCCAAATGGTGCCAAATATCCCTCCTTGCTCTTACTAACATATTCTGAAATGATTCTCCTACCTCCAATGGCTTATGGTGCTCCTCCTTCCTCGTGACAAGTGGCATGAACAATTTTATAATGTTCAACCAACCTTGCAAATGATATTTTCAATGCTTCATGCTCCAGATAACATTCTATTCTCCTTGACTGCATTCTTCTTCTTCTTCCAACACTTGGCCACCTGTGTAATGTTATTTACCTTACCAATGAAGTGATGCAACGTTGTCTTCTCTACAAAGAATATTATGGATGCCAACACTTTGCTTCTCTTCTTGGTAGTTGCAAAAACCTAGATGTTTGGTTTCTCCTTATACCTTTTCAATATCCAAATATTGACTCTTATGTTTCTTACATTTCAGAGTTTGCAAATAGTGATTCCTCTTCTCCAATGGTGGCTCTTCTCCACTTTAGCGCTTCTCTACTCCTCCTCCTAGGCTTGGTGGCTCCACCTTTCAATGGTGGCTCTCTAAAATAGTGCTCTATGGGTGGCTCTTCTCCTATAGATGGTGGCTCCTCTCTTCTCCAGTGGCTCTTCTCCTAAGCACTACTGATGCTTCCCCATGTTCAATATCACCTTGCTCCTCTATTCATTTATCTTGCTCTTAGTGGCTTCTTTTGCAAGATGGTGGCTCTTCTTTCAATATGGTGTTGCCTCCACATTTTCTTGGTGGATCTACCACTCTTTTTGGTGACTTTTCTTCACCAATATTTTTGACAATTTTGGTGCTCCTCTTGGTGTCTTTAGACACCTTAAATCTACCTTAACTTTGAGCACTATTCAGCCTTTCTTTTATTCAATAGAGCTTATAACAAGTCTGCACTTATTTTGATTATAAAAAACAACATATATTACTTTTCCTTATCACTCCCTTTCAAGCACTTTTTAACTCCAATCCTTGCTGTTATATTTTGCAGATTCTAGGATGATAATGATGTCTCCTTCCTTGGCTTGGAGACACTTAACTCAGACTTCCTTTTGCTGAATTTTAACAACTCTAATATGGTGCTTTCAAAAACTTGAAATAACTACTTTTAATACTTGTATAAGAACACTTTTATAGCACCAATATTACACACCTCTTATGGCCTCCTTTGTGGCTAGTCTTCTTGATGATTTGTTGTCTCGAATTTATGAATTTTGCAGCTCCACTCCATTTTTATTTTCTGCTCTAGAATCATCAATTTTGCAGCTCTAATTGCTGCCCAAAAATCAGCTTTCTCATTATCCAAATGCCTTGAAAAATGCAGCTCTTCTCTTATACAAAAATGATGCCAAAACTTCCTTTGCTTTGCTGTCCAAAGCTCTTCCAAATATATCCCTAAAATCCTTCAAAATGCAGCTCACTTTTCTCCTTCTAATGCTGCCCAAATTCACAGCTCTATACTTTCTTCAATTCGTTGTCTTGTGACCTTTCAACTTCTACCTCAAAAATCAGCAACCTCCTCCTTTGCAAATCAGCCTTCAAAACCTTCGTGGCTGTCCTCAAACTTCTCAAAACTATGGCCTCTTCAATTCTTCTTCCTTCTTCAATCTTCTTGTCAAATTCTAACTTCAAATATGATCTCTTTCATTGTCCTCTTCCTCAAGAATCTGAATGTCTTGAGGTCTTCAAAAACCTTCTCAAAATTTGGCAAACTTCTTGCCAAATCCTTCTTCCTTTTGGGGGATGGTGAAAATTATCCCAAATTCTTCTTTTTAGGAGCTTCTCCTGCTTGCAATCTTCTATCATGAACTTTCTTCAAATCTCTTCTAATGGCCACTTCTTCAACTTTGCAATGAGGCTTTCTCTAGCCTTCTTCTTCTTCTCCAAATTCTCTTGAGACCTCTTCTCTTGGGTCTTCTAATTCAATAGCTTCTCAATTATTTTTCTCAAAACTTCAATGAGACCTTTCCTTGGTCTCTTCAATATTCCAACTATGGAAATTCTGCAATGAGATCTCTTTCTTGGATCTCCAAATTCTATTGCTTCTCAACTCTTCAATAGGACCTTTTTATAGTCCTTCTCAATCTTCAATCTTCAATCTTCTATCTTCCAAATCTGGAAGTTCTTCAATGTGACCTCTTTCTTGGGTCTCTTCAAACTTCAATTTGTAGTCTTCAATCTTCAATGAGGCCTCTTTTTGGACCTCCTTAATCTGCAATGTCTACTCTTTTACTGCAACTCAAAAACTAATCCCTGCACGAGGAAAGCACATAGACTTTCAAGCAACCGAAGGTGAAATTCTTCTCTATCTATTGTAGGAAGCTTCTCAACTTCTAAGAACTAATTTTCTGCAACAAAAACTTAGACAATAGTAACCAAATACATTCAAATTTCCAGAATTCTAAAATCAATAAACTTCACTAGTTATTCTCAAAACTAGTGGAAAGAAATCTATGTTGAGTCCTAGTCTTCATGAGTTTTCCTTCAACCCTGTGGAAAGACTCTAGCCAAATATTAATCTGGAATCTTCTTCTCTCTATCAAAATTTTCAATAGGACCTCCTTCTAGGGTCTCTTAATCTCATCAATGTCAAGGTCTATCTTCAAGACCTATAAATTTCCTTCTATTCTGAATTTGCTCTTGGAATAGGTAAATCTTCAACCTTCACTAGTTTTCCTTCAACACAATAAAAAATACTTTGCAACTTTAAAACCTGTGCAAGACAAAACCTTGTTGTGGCTCTGATACCATTGTTAGCTTTTGAAGCTAAATACTTAAGATAAAATAACCACAAGATCTAAAATAAAGTTGCAATATGAAATATATGATAATGGAAAAATACTAAACATATAAAACTCATAAATAACTCATAGAAATGCCATTAACAAATGCTCACAAAAATTGTATCTCAATTGAATAAAGATCTCAAATACACCATACTTCTCCACACTCTCATTCTACAATTGTATATATCACACACACACACTCATAGACACATATATAATGGAATGTGACTCTTCATATGGAGCACTCTTGGCCTTCACTCTTCTAGAGACTCTTCATCTTCCTACTCTATGGACTCATGTGCACATGGACTATTATGCACATTTACATTACCAAAATACTTTGCACACTTTAATAATACTTGTGCATTTATTACATTGCATAAAGTAAATACTCACACTCTAATCTAGGACTCTCTATCCTAATCTAAAGATGTACCCAAGGTGGTACATTAGCATGTACCAAATAATGTAATATATTCCAATATATTTAGTTTATGGTGCTAAAGCCATCATGCCTCTTAATATCGAGATCCCAACTCTACATATATCATTGCAATAATTCATGGATGATGACATGACTCATCAAGCTAGGCTTTATCAACTCACCCTTATTGATGAATGTTGAATCAATGCTCTCGAGCATCTTCACATTTACCAAGATCAGATCAAGCATGCTTATGATCATAAAATTCATCCATGAGAATTCCATGTTGGTGATCTCGTACTTAAAGAGAATCAGCAAAACTTTAATCTTTCACCTCACTTATGTGATAAGTTTACTGCTAACTGTCTTGGTCTATTCATTGTTAAACATTTGGTTTTTTGACCTATAAACTTGAAATTATTGAGGGGTTTGAGGAACCTGAACCCATTAATATTCTTCATTTATGTGCGTTCAACACCTAACTACTATCACACTGTGACAATAATTTTTTAAAAAAATCATCAATCATCACAAAAATATATATATACAAAATCAAATAAAAAGGGCATTTTCCTCTGTCATCCTTCTTTTGTATCCAGCTATTCTCTAACATATTAATAGGATAAAATTGTGAATGCATCGCCAACATGTAATGCCACACTTACAATGAAGAAATTGAATGTTGTTGTGGATTGGTTGGATGAAAATGAGGTATTCCCATCATCAAAAATTCCAAATCAAAATAAAAAATCAAAATCAATAAAACCAAACACACACCACCCTCATGCCATAATAATTTTTTATTTTTTAATCAACAACATATTATCCATATCCTCGTCATTTTCATTTTTTCTTTCCTCCCTTTCTCTTTGCTCATTCCTTACACATCACTCCTTGTTGCATGGTCAAGCTTCGAGCGGCTACATGCCATGGACCAGTGTGTTCCTCCCCTCTTCCTCTTTTCATCTCTTTCTCCATTCCATATTATTTCTCTCTATTTTCTTGTTTTTTCCTTCTATTTAATTTTCATGCCACCACCAACTCATTACCCCTTCATTTTGCACTTACATTTTTTTGTCTTAAACTATTTTAATATTTGTTTGATTACATTTGAAACTTGTCATCATGAAGTATTTTTGTTGTGTTAATCAAGAGCATATTCATAGTCGTAGTTGTATAGCCTCTTTATATATACCTTTTCACCACATCCACTATGTCCACCATTCATTTTTCACCATGCTTTATCTCTTTTCTCTCATAGGTTTGGAGAATATTTGGGTTCTTTTAGTCATTCAACCATACCTAGTATCTTCATCAACCTTTATTAAAATTCATATATCAATTAAGTGCTATAGGCCCTCCTGGTTACCTCAAGTTTTCTCTTGGACCATGTACATTTCACACATTAATCATATTTTGAGTCTAGGAAATATGAAGCCATGCATAGCTTTAAGCCATAATTTAAATGGTTTCCCATGCTCATCCTATCATGCCATAATCTAACTCTAAGGATCCATTTTACAAAAAAATAAAAAAACATAGCATTGTATCAATTCTCATGGATCTTAGGGAATTTTAGATGGCTCCACTAGGGCTATAGACACCTACCTGATAGTGGAGCAACATTAAAGGATTGTGAGGCTATTTCCATTAGGGCTATAGACACCTGACTGGTAGTGGAGTATACCCTCATATGGTGACATTTCTATCACATTAGCGATCTTATTTTGTACAGACCTATGTTTGCTCACGATTGAGCTAGCTTATAATGGCTTGAGTTACAATTGGTCAATCTTACCCCTCTCAAAATAAAAAATGAACATAACTGAAGACACATTAGTATTTGAGCAACTTGAATCCATTTGTTGGTCTAAGTATCTTCAAGAGCTTATTTGATTAGTATATGAGTTTGATCGATGTCACTAGGGTGTTTGAGCTTCTTAAAAGCACTTGTTGATCCTTCCTTTTCTAGGATAGGCAAAATGACAAGTCATGCCACCTTTGTTCTTATAGTTTATTTATCCCATGTTTCCATAGCATCACATTCACTTCATTTTATTATGTAGTTATGTTAGTACCATTGTGTTGATGCCCTTAATTAATCAGTCACTTGCAAGTGAGTGATACGTTATTAAGGATTTTTGAATAATAATAATGCATGCATCTACTTACCATTTTTTGCATCCATAGTTCCATAATAATTCCATTTTTTAAGTCATATTTATCATTTTCATAAGTATAACCATCTATCATAAGTATCCTCACATGCATCTCATTTCAATCACTATATCTATTCATGCATCATCAATAAATTCACATCACATCATCATCAAAAATACACAACAATTTTGCACAAAATATGTATATATATATATATATATATATATATATATATATCATCTCATCAACATCATCATACATCATAATAAGGTTAGGCCTGTAGGCTACATCATAATGGCATAGTGGATTGTAAAATTATGGTAGCATCATCACCATTTCAAACCTCAAGGCTACTCATCATTGGTTTCATCACCCCTTTTGCACCTTAAACTGCTACCACTTTTTTATCTTTATCACTTATCCTCCCAAGAGGGTCTGACACCTAAAGCTCACAATGTAGGTGGATCTCTAAGCCATCACCTTACCATGATACCTGAGGGTCCACTAGCTATATTTTTATTTACATGTATCACCTCTATCCATACCATCTCCTTCAAACTGATAACCTCCAACCACTCCCAATATACCTCTGTCATATTTCCATAGCACTTGGAAACACAGTGTCAAATCAATATTGTGATCTTAGCATTCTCAATTGCAATCACCACAACAAAGTCATCAACTCACCATTTTAATTTTAAATATATTTAAAATAAAAACACTTTCAACCATCCCATCATGTCATAATCTCACACACCATTTCTAATATATAATTTCTAAGTTCCAAAAAACAAAAACAAAAATTGCATACACAGGGGCACTTAAATTTAAAAACAAAAAACAAAAACAATAATAAATTGTTTTAGCAAAATATATTAAAACCAAAGGAACTGGAGTACTTACTATCTTTGCACACACTCCAACTCCCATTTTTGTGATTTTTCCTACCATCTCTTTCATCTATTTCTCTATCCTTCCCTATTGCCCTTCGTAGTTACAAAATGCGCCCATCAACCCTATTTATAACTTTGCACTGGGAACTGCCCAAATAAGTTTCCAACCATCCTAGGAAGTCACCAAGGTGCAAGGCAACTTCCTTGGGTAATTCCCAAGGTGCCTAAAAACCACATTGGGTGGTTTCTAAAGAGATTTTTTTCACAAAACCTCCCAAAATTTGCAACTAACCCTCAAAATCACACTTTTGCATTTTCCCTTCTTCCATGCTACCATTTTCATCCATTTTTTATCAATCAACACGTAATTTTTTTCCACTTTTCACCATCCACTCATTGTTTAAGGGGGTTGACAAGTACTTGCAAATTTCATCTCAAATCATTTTAGTACACAAACACCTAATTTTAGAGTCATGTGTATCAAAAAATATTTGTCTAAGGCTATCATTAACCCTCCCTCTACTAGGGCAAATAGAAAAACTCATATTTTATTTTCTTTTTCAAAATTTCTAATCAAAACCTTGATTCCAAGACTCAAATTTCTAATCAAATCGATTTCATCAATTCATCAAAGGCAAATATTCAAGGATATTTTTTGCTTCCATAATTGGGATTTATTACATTGTTCTTGATTTGAGATAATCTTACATCACCGTTATTGAGGAAAGGGTCACTTTCATCATTCACCAGTCATCTCCTCTATACATCATCAATCCCATAGTCGATATCATTATATTTTGCACCATATTGTGTTTTAATGCAATGTGGTACAAAAGGGACATCTATAGACACCTAAAAAGTATCACTTTACAATGGTTAATATTAATATTTATCAATGTGTGCAATTGGGAGGTCCAAGGTTCAAATCTCGGGCCTCGTCAGACTGGATGCTTGTCACCTTCCTAGTGCTTTCAACGGCATAAAATATTTAAAATTATTGTGGCATGATGGTTATAGGGGTGGACTGCGTGAAGATCTATATGGCAGCTTCTGTGGTGGATAGCGCAGAATACTGTGGAAGCCATAAAATCTAGACAGCCTGCTCGAATTCATGGCGGCTACTGATTCCACCATGTAAATAAAAAAAAAACAATGTGTGCAATTTTTTTAATTAATGTATTACAAACCTTAGAAATTATTAATATTGGCTATTCTAGCCCATTTGACATTTTCTAGACTCTTTGACCCACTTTAGCCCCTTCCTATGCCTAACTGCCATCATCATGAAACCACCCTACTAGTTATTACTCCAATTTATATTAACTTCGGTTGGCATTTATTTCCCCTCTTTCCTCCACTTTTTGAGCACATTCAATGAATTTAGATGAGGATTACCTCCACTAGGAACTTTGATGATAAATGTCAATTTAGTGGGTGAGGAATCTCTCCACAAAAGGGACATTAATATGGCACATCATTATATGTCATGGCATATTATAAGGTGTTATGATGCATCATAGGGTACAAGACATCATAGCCCAAACTAGGAAATTTGCACATTTATCCACCCTAAGTGAGGAATCCCTAATATTCCTCTCTTATGCACCCATGTCACTTTTTACTCTCTTCCATCCTCATCACTCTTCTCCACCCATGGGATAATTTAAAAATAGGTCTCCATTTTTAATTTCATGTGTGCATAAAAATTATAACAAAACTCTACTAAAATTTCATTTGATATTATTGTGTTTTTGTTTGATATCATGATTTTAGGTTGACTATTCAAATATATCAAAGACACCAATCATGGAGGCTCTTGGTATTATTCACTAATGTTTATTTTGTAGCCACACCAGTATCAAACATTTGATACTACACTAGATCTACAACAAGGACCTTAAAATAAATCCCTCAAGGCTCAGATTCAAGATCATAATCCTCTATTGGATAATAGTATCAACTATATAGGATGGTTAACCAGTGGCACAGCTACCTATGGTGGTTACCTAGAGTTTCAACTGCTCAAGGTAGTTCCCTAGGAGCATAACTACATAGGGAAGCTACCTATAGAGTCAACCACCATGGGTGGTTGAGCTTCAAGACCAACAATACCTCTAGATCAATATTAGAATGCATAGAAAGGTAAATCAAGTATTTTTTTAGGTTTTTTAAGCATTTTGTATAGTTTTCTAATTATTGAAATCAAATTTTTAAGCTTTTGTGATGTTGTAGTTGCTTTTTGTAATCATCTTTCATGGTTTGGGCCTCATCTTAAAACACCTTGCATATTTTGTTGATGCTATTACTATAAGCTTGTGTGTAGATATTAGATACACATGGAAAATTAATAGGTCAAGCAATGTATCTTCTAAATCCTCCCACAATCCACTATGTGCTCGAGGAGATAACTTGTCACACCATATATTTCACTTGTAAAAGAAACCCCTCTATTTTGGAAGGTCAATTGTAACTGAAAGAGTGTATTTGTAAAAGATAAAGCTTATCAAATATCAAATCAATTGCAAATATATTTTTATATTGTATTTATTCTATTTTCAATTGTTATGGTGTATTTCCTCTTTCACACATAAATCTACTTTTAATATAGACCAATTGGTTTTCCCATCACTTGGAATTACAAACCCTATCTTATTTTAAGTTTTCCTAAATCAGGACCCACTATTGGTTGACCTTCTATGAAGTTCCTTTAACAAAGTAGAGATCAACCTCTTAAATTTATGTTCCTAGTTAGAATTAATCTTTCAATTTATTTGGGCATGTTCCTATTCTTTTAATAGTCCCTATAGACTATTTGACCTATAAAGACCCTCATATGCCCATATTGTTGGAGTATATTATATTATTTGGTACCTTGCAAGTATTTTGTAAATATTTAGTGTCTAGGAATCCTATAAATATTTGTCACTTAGTAATAATTATATGATTTTAATTATTAGGGAGTAAACAAATATATTTATCATATGAGAAATATGAAGAATCATATCTCCTAGGAGTTTGAGGAGATGAATAGATAGTTGAAGATGAAATATCAAGAACCTCTTTGTAAAGGCTATTTGTAGAGCAACACATGAGGTTGTTTGTAATAGAAAATTGCAGTGCATATTGTTTTGTAATACTTTGTAACCTTGTCATCTTTGTGAATATAGTGTGTTCATTTTATCTTGAAATATGGGTTGATCATATGTGAGTTTTTTTTTATTATATTGTGTGAAATACATAATATTTATGTCCAAAGTTTAATAAATATAGAGCATTTTCTAACAGTGGTAGAGCCATGGTGAGAGAAGCCACAATACGCCAAGGGAAGAAGATCCAATTAAATATTATGAGAGTGTTATATGTGTCACCTTGTTACTTAGACAAGCAAATATTATGTGATATAGAGTGAGAGTGCAGGAAGAAATTTAGACTAGCAAGTTCTAAGTAAGGTGGAGAAAGAGTATAGAGAAATATTTGAGAAGAGATTCGATCTTGTGTGAATAAGTAAGCAACTTGTTACTATTTGGAAACATTCCTATTATAAGCGATCAAAATGTTTTAGAAGTGACCCATGAGAATAGTGTATTAGGTGCCTAATCTTGTTTATAAACTATAGAGAAGAATCGAACTAGCTTGAGAGAATGTTTTGCCAAACCATCCCATGAGAACATTGCATTAAGTACTAAAGTGTGTTTATGACCTATAGAGACATGAGCATTTTTTATTATGATTTTCCAAAGGAAAAATCATTTTTTGTATGAGAAATTTTTTTTGAAGATGGTCAGGATATATACCAATGGTTTTCTACTATAATGAGAGAATATTTAGACCTAGAAGAAATTTAAGATCAAAACATGAACGATTAGATAGACCATAGTAGAAATGAGAAATCAAAGGAGCATCCATAACACATGAAGATGTTGCATAGATAGCACATGAATTCCAAAGGAGTGGTATTTCATTTTTAGTCTGGAGAGAAATTTTAGAGGCAAAATATAAGTCCATGCAAAGGTACATTGATTTTTATTGCCTTAGGATTAATTTAAAAGGTTCACAATGGTTTGATTCATTGAAAGAAAAAATTAAGAGAGCCATATTTTAAAGTAAAGAAAGCAATACATTTTTTAAAGAAGAATAATTAAAGAATGAAAATAATATTTTTTAAAGAATCAGTGAAATATTTGAGAAGAGAAACGAATTGAAAGTAAAATATTTGAGAAGTAAAATAATTGGAAGGAAAATATTTAAATTGAAGGATTTGAGAAGAAGAAATTTAAAAAAGATAAAATAAAATATTTAAATAGAGAATTTTGTTTTGTCCATATAAATTAAAAGAAGAAATAATATTGAATGAAAGAAGATTCGATAATTAGAAAGGTTTTAACAAAATTTAAGGTAGGGTTCAAACTGCAACGTGGTCGAGTGTGTGAGGGGGTGGGTGTGTGGTGGTTGTGTGTTAAATTCCCTATTTATAAGCATAGATCTCATCTTTACGAGGGGTCATGGTTGGGATGATACTGCTCAGCCCTATGCGTTGGTCATAGGGGTTTCTCACACTAACCAAATCCAAAAAAAAATATAGAAAAAAAGAAAGGAAAAAGACAAATTATTGAAATAATATTGGCTTGCATTCTAAGAAGGAAAATAAATTCAAATATTTTTCAAATATTGAAGTCTATTTTTTTTATAAAGTTCATTTGATTTGTAAAATATATTTCTAAAGGAAAATTTTAAAAGGTATATTGTTGAAGGATCATTCTAAAGCAAAAACATTGAAGGCAATTTCAAATACAAGGACATATTATTGAGCAAGATCCATAAGGTATGAAATATTTCTACCTTACTTACATTCTCCAAATTTCATTGGAATATTGAAAGAAAATAATTAGGGAGACAAAAGGAATTCATAAGAAATTTTTTCTAAATGATAAATTTTAAAAGAGGAAACATGATTTTTTTTTTAAGAATCAAGCTCAAGAAACTATTTATTCAAATCCATAAAAGTAAAGGAGTTGAACATTCTTATTTATTTTAGCCAAAATCCTTTTAAATTTGAGCGCTAGGTGATGGTCTAAAGTAGTGAGGGTTTGATGCAAGACTGGCTGTGCATTTTTTGTAAGGGTTTCATTGGGAAAATCATGTATGTTGCATTAACACCACCTTGAGGTGGTGTTAATTCACCCTTTTTAATGGCTACCGCTCATGCAGTCGGCTCCATTTATTCTGAGTCTACTGGAGAGCTCAATGGTATCGGGGAAGCGTCCGTGCAAGTTCATTTTGACAATGTATCATGAGGTAAAGGCCCTGTCCCTGAAGCTATTATTCCTTTGCATGAATTCCATACAGCTTGTGAATTGTTGGAGAGTCATACCCTGGTGGGTTATTTTTTGGGTTGTATCCCATATGATACCCTTATTCCTTTATGGGTCTAGCAAGTTTGGGGCCCATATGGAGTCAAAGTGGAGAATGTACAAAACCTTACAAAAGGGTATTTCATTTTTTGCTTTTCAGATCCAGCTCAAGCACATAAGGTTCTGTCTAGGGGTCCATGGACTGTCCGTAATTCTCTATTGATTTTGCAACCCTACTCTCAAAATTTCCAAGTCAATGATCAAGCTGCACTGGAAGTCCTGGTGTGGGTTGAATTCCCTGGTCTTCATGTTCCTATTTGGGGTTTTTTGCAAACTTTAGTTGCCCCCTTAGGTAAGTTTGTTTGCCTTGAGCCAAAAAAAAATTTCTCCGCTCAACCCACTAGAAGGGTTTGTATCAAAGTTGACCTTACTAAGGATTTTTAGGAGTTTATTGATATTAAAATTGGGGACCAATCCATAAGGCAAAGAGTTGCCTATATCAATTTATCCAATACCTGTTATCGGTGTCAATCTACAGCTCACAAAATTCGGGAGTGCCCTTTGATGGAATGGAAATATAAGGCAAATCCCTCGCCCACTCTTGTGGCTCCTGCTAATGGCTCGTGGGGAAAAACTGAAGAATGGACTACTGTCTCTAGCAAGAAATCTCATGGTACTAAGCAACAAGAAGCTTTGATTTTTTCTGCACAACCTGCCCCTTCTCCTTCTCAAGACATGCAAGATTCTGCTGAATTTGTTCAAAATCCTGTTGATATGGCCCCTCTGGTTGTTGAAATGCAACCCCCAGTTCCACCAGTGTCTCAAATTCTTTTGCCAGGCCTTTCTTTGGCCTCAATGGTGGCAGCTCCAGATAATTCTTCAGTGGAGGAGGGTCGGGCCTTGAATGTTCATTGCTCTCGTAGCCCTATTCAGAATGATAAATGTTGACAACTAAACAGTGATGCTTTCCATGCGACCTCCAACTATTTTGTCTCACTTACAGGTTTGGGTGATGCATAGGATGTCATGGAGATCATGCATCCTAACAAATCCCAATGATTTTTTTATCATGGAATTTTTGAGGACTGACAAACCCGATCAAAAAATATTTGGTCCAAAATGAGATGTCAAATGTTTCTCGAATGCATGGAAGCCTTGATATTTTATGTCTACAAGAAGTTAAGATTTCTTATTTCAATCTGCAGTGTACATGTGATTTTTTGTGGTCACGAAGTACCTCTTTTGCCATAAAGAATTCCCCAGAAAAGGAGGAGACGTCACTATCCTTGGGCCTCGATTACAGAAGAATGTTGTGACTTGGGGTGTTGACCCATCCAATCAAGCTGTCTGGATTTTTCTTGAGATCTGTGAAAAACCACTTGGTGTGGTTAATGTGTATGCCTCAAATGCCGCTTATGATAGATGCGAGTTGTGGAGATGGCTTGCCATGAATCTGCCATTTGCCACTTGGGTACTCTATGAAGATTTTAATATGGTGGAGAAATATTCTGATAAGGTCAGTCATGTCCCGATGCGGTGGTGTTTAGGTGAAAGAGAAGCTTGTTTTTTATGAAAAACAAGCTTCGCCTTTATGACCCTAATTCCTGCTTCTCGCTTCTAACTCCCCGTAGGATCTTTGGTACACCTGGTCCAATTTTCAAGCTACTTCTTCTAGGGTTTTGGTAAGATTGGATAGATCCATGATTTTTGAGTGTGACAACTTTTAGTTCTCCCGTATTTTGCCTTCTTCACCGTATGTGTTGACTTTTCCTGGTACTACACTGTCTGATCATTCACCTATTTTATTCTTGGTGGTAATGTTAAAATTTCAACCTAGAGTGCATTCTTCACAGTTTTACCTAAATGTTTCTTTTTTGCATAGCTTTAGCATGAAAGCTCATACATGCCGTATTTGGAATTTGATTCCTAGACCTGATGGTATTTTTGGAAGGATTGAATGGTGGAATGCTGCCATTCAATGAACCACTAAGGTGTTGCAAACTCTGGGTGTTGAAGTTTCAAAACGATGAAAAAAGGCTAAGTATGCCTTGCAAAGTGAGCTATCCAAATCATGTCTTAGGATTGAAGCCTCTCCTTTCAACTTTGTTGCTCAATCCCAAGTTTCTTCCATTCGACATGAGCTAAAAAAGGTTGATTTGTATGAATCCAAGGGGGCTCAATTACATGCTCGAATGCATTGGCTCAAAGTGGGGGACAGAGTGACCAAAGAATTTTTTTAGCACCTCAGACCTCCTGCTCAACATTCTTAGTTTCAAGCCATTCAAGTTGATGGGCAGAGATTTACAGATCTTTCAGACATTGTCAAAGTATTTTTTTCACATTATCAAGGTGTTTTTGCTTCTCAACCCCTTGATGATGCTAGAAGGCAAGCTCTTGTTGATTGTACTTCTATTGTCCCCAACAAGCTTTCTCCTGAGAAAATATTATTTTGTGACACTCCTCTTTCTCTAGAATATCTAAAAACTGCCTTGTCACTTATGGCCAATGATAAGGAACCTGGGCTTGATGGCTTCCCATGTGAATTCTATAAAGAATTTTGGGATATGCTTGGTTCTAATCTCCATAAAGTTTATCTTGAAGCCCTGCAATGTGGTTCACTGGGTTCCATTATTAACAAAGGCAATGTTAAATTTATTCCTAAGTCTGGAGATCCTGATCTCATCACCAATTGGAGGCCGATCAGCCTGCTTAATATGAGCTACAATATTATTTCTAAAGCCCTTGTGCTTAAGCTTAAATCTATTCTGCCTTTGATTGTCAGACCTGAACAAACTGGCTTTGTTAAGGGAAGATACATTCTTGATAATGTTCTTGCTATTTGGGAAGGTATGGAGTGGGCAAGAAATTTTGAACAAGATGCTTTATTCATTAAGATAGACTTTGAGAAATCCTATGATAATATGGAGTGGTACTTCATAACTGCCATGCTTTAGGCTCTAGGTTTTGGGTCAGTATTTGTGAGCACCATTCTTATGTTATTTCAAGATGATTCAGCTATTCTTACCTTGAATAATAGTCAATATCAATCAATTTCTCTTGGTCGCTTTGTGAGATAAGGGTGCCCTCTTACTCCATATATTTTCATTCTTGCTATAGAGGCTTTTGGCTATTTGTTGGCCCACAATATGGATCAAGGATTAATCAATGGTATTACTCTCCCTAATTATGATCGTCAGTTGGTCAATGGTCATTTTGCATATGATTCCTTTTAACGCTTCAATAAGATGAGCAATCCCTTTCCTCGGTTATTAGTTGCTTAGAGGTGTTCTGTCTAGCCTCTGTTTCTTCTATACAATGGAAAAAAACATCTTGTTTTCGGCAATCTCAATCTCAACTTCCACACTCGTTACATCAATTCCAATGGACTTAGATTCATCCAGGTGAGGTGTTTAAATTTCTTGGAATTCCTTTTGTATTTCATGGTTCCTCTGCTCAATTGTGATAGTATGTTATTGATAAAGTGGAAAATAAGCTTTCTTACTGTACTAGTAAGAAACTTTCTCTGGCAAAAAAATTTCAGATTTGTTCTAAGGTTTTAGCCACTACCCATGTCTATTATTCATCTTGTTGGGTTACATCCAAATCTTGTTATAAAAAACTAGATAAGCTTCTGAGAGACTTCTTGTGGGCCAAAGACTCTATCAAGCAAGGTTTTCATTGGGTAGCCTGGGAAATTTGTTGTTTTCCCAAGGATTGTGGAGGCATGGGTTTGTTTGATTGTCACCGACAAGGTCTTGCCCTTTGTGCTAAATGGATCACCCGATCTTTAATTGGGGATGAATCTTGGAAAGTGTTGGTCAAGCATTGCATTTCTTGTGGTTTGCTTCAGGGGAAGAAAATTTGGAAAGGGGTGGGATTGCAATCCATTCTTACTACCCCTGTACCTATTAAAGTTATAGGTTATTTTGTCATTTTTGGAAAGCTTGGGAGGCCTTCAAACCCTGGCTTAGTTGGAAAGGGAGTTTATCGCAAAGCAGGTGCCTCTTTGTCTTCCATGAATATTTGGTGGTCTCCTATTATCACTTGGAAAGGTTCTCCCTTAGCTTCGGTGCAGTGGGTCAGAGCGCAGAGGTTCTATAAGTGTGGTATTTCTTCCATTTTTTATTTCTTCTCCTGACATGCCAGGTTTTGGATACCCTGGGAATGTTTTCATCAAATTCACAATTTAAATCCTGGTGATAGAGACACTTATGAGGTGGTTATTGATAGTATTTCATTTTCTATTTGGAGCAAACTACATAAGCATTTTCAAAAACCTTGGTGGTCAGATTGGTTTTGGCCTGGGAAGCTTCCTGTTTTGCAATATAAAACTCATCTTGGTTACAAATGGCTCACCCCACAAGTTCCAATGGTTGATAATCTCACTCTGAGATGGAATTTAGTCTCTCTTCCCTCCCAATGGAATAAGAGGTTTCAGATTGCTTGGGCTACTTATATTGAACCTAAACAGAGTTTTTTTGCTTGGTCTCTTACATCAAGGGTTACCTGTTGGTAGTAGGCTCAAGCATCTGGGTGTTCATAATCTCATTTGCCCTGTTTGTGGATAAGCGAAAGATTTACTGCATGTTTTTTGGTCTTGTGATCAGGCTCAATCAGCTTGGGAGCGGCTTATTGAAATTTTTAGACCTTTTATGAAGGAGGATTTTACTTGGGTGCATGCTATTTTGGGTGACCCTATTGCTTTTTCCTTAAACTTGGATGTTGTTTGGAATATTTTAAGAATTGGTACCTTGTTTTATCTATGGAAGTCCTAGATTAGAGCTATTTTTTCTCAGCAAGATGTCGGACATGTCTTCTCTGTTGTTGATAAATATGATATATTCTTTGATTGCTGGTTATAGATTCAAGTACAAGTTAAAAAAGTATAGGTGGAGCTGTAGTACTTGCATACCCTCATGGATAATTGGGGGAATGCAATATTGTTTTGGTAGTTGTTATTGGCATTTTGTGGGATGTTTCTGATACTCTTGTATACTCTTATCCACAATGGTTAATGTATTGGTTTACGGGGTGTGCTAATCCCACCCACCCTTTTTTGTATGATTAAACATTATTTTATTAATATAATGGCTTTTTCATCCAAAAAAAAATCCATAAAAGTGAAAGTCAAGGAAAAAGGAAAAAATAAACCTTTTTTTTTAACATGGTGGAATTGGTAGCCACCATGAATCTGGGCAGGTTGTCCAATTTTTATGCCCACCATAGTATTTTGTGTTGTCCGCCTTGGAAGCCACCACATAGATCTTTGCGTTGTCTGCCCCTATAACCACCATGCCACAATAATTTTAAACCTTTTACGCCACTGAAAGAACCAGGAAAGGGACAAGCATTCAGTCCGGCAAGGACCGAGATTTGAACCTTGGACCTCCACCCCCTTACGGGGTTTGGTCGAACCAATTGGTCTACAACTCATACCTGAAAAAAGAAACCTTGAAAAAAAATTATAAGAAAAGAAAGTTCAAAGAAGGAAAATATTTGAAAATATCATTTTTTAAAATTCCTAGAAAACTATAGTTAATTAACTAGGGATTCAAAAGGTTTTCTACTTGACAATTAAAATATTTTTTTCAAACTTCCCATCATCCAAGAAATTTTCAAAAGAAATTAGATCATATTTTTTGAAAAAATTAAGGAAGACATTATTAGTGATCCTACTTGTGAGAAACAATTTACTAAAACAACGTGGCAAATACAAAAATATTCCTCTTAAAAAGGACCAAATTTCCCTTCAAAAAATAACATGAAGTCAATACTTATTGTTGAAAAACTTTGGGAAATAGTAATTGGAGATAAAAACATTCCATAGGATGCCATAGGTAGACAAAAATATAAAGAAGAAGATGCAAAAGCACTGATGCTAATAACATTTAGGATATTAGATGAAATACAAGTACATATAAGTGAGGTCAAAACTTCACAAGAGGCTTGGGATAAACTATGCACAATATTTGAGGGAAAGAATGAAGTCACTATTTTGCACTTGAAATCACTATTATATTTCACTGAAAGGTCAAGATAGTAAAAATATAGAACACTTTCTTAGAAGGATAGCAAATTTAAAATTAAACCTCAATCAATGGGAGTAAAAATAGAATAAAAGTGTCTTGTCTCAGTTACACTTAGAGAACTTCCAAAATTATTTATAACATTGGTCACATCTTTCCAATTTTCAAATAGAATAGTGTCATTTGAAGAGTTTCTTAATATACGTTATGAATATGAAATAGAAAATCAAGTAAGAGATGAATTATCAGACAATGCTTTCATTTTAGAAAAATATCACTAAGTAACACAAGAAATCCTTCTACTTCATCATCATAGAATAAGCTAGAATGAAAAATAATATATTGTCATATATGTAACAAAGGACACATCACTAGATTTTGCAAATATAATTCACTCAATCAATGGAATCAAATGTGTAGACTTTTCCAAATAAATCAACAAAGACAATATCAATCAAATCAACAATGGCATACACAAACACACCAATAATATACAAAATGAAAAATGGCACGTGGTTCAAGAGTTACAAGAATTATAATCTAACTATGATAAGGACTATGAATCACCTCACAAAGCACTTATGACAAAATTTAAAACAAATTTGACAACAAAATCTTGCGAAGAATATTCTAAACAAGAATAAGATGAAATATTGAGTAATAAGTTCAAAATAATGATGAAAAACATGACACAAGTGACCTACTTTATAATGATACTAGGGGAATTTCTCTAAAGAATGATTGTGATTCAAAGAATGCACAAACTATTGGTGAGATAATCAAAATATGTGATGGCCATGATGAAAGCCAAATTATTAAAATTGATGATAGTAATAGTTCATTTTTTTTTATGAACATTTATATATTGTTGATGTTAACAAGGGTGGAACTAGATGGGCTTCTCTAGAGAATTATGATTTGAGGTTTTCTAAGTTTGATAATGAAAATTGTATATGTGTTCATATGAGTACTTGTACAAAAAATGTTTACTTTAATTGTTCAAAGTGTGTTGGTCAATATGTAGGCCAAATTATCATAGTTGATGTATAGTGTTGATTATGATTTGAAGTCTTCAAATAGTGATAGGGATAATGATGGTATACGTCATTCAAAATTTGTCAATAATGATCTAATTTGTTATAGCTATTATAGTAATTACCTGTTGCATATAAATTACGATAATGATAATTTGAAATCCACACAAAAATAATTAGTAGGAAACAACATTATAATGAAATAGGGCAAGGAATAAAAGAACTTATTGTATAAAAAATAATCTCAAAATATACAGACCTCAAATTTACAAGACAAGCTAATGAGAGTGATTTTGTGATAGGGAACACTAATATCAGTTTTGTAATAGGGAATGTTGGCACATGTGACATTGAATATGTAATACATAATAACAAGATAAATTCATTAAAAACAAATTAAGAAAAATAAATAGTCATAACAGACATGTTGGAACCTCCATTGTTGATAAATTTATGGAGAAAATAACCAGACTCAAAAAATATATATTGAGAAAAGAAAAAAAAATAGATGGGCACTATGAATGGATAAACATGATAGAATGGAATATGATAGTAGAAATGTTGAAGTGTTTCTACAAAACAAAAAGCATTTTAAACATAGGTTCATCTATAAATTATGCTTTGATTTAGAAATACCGTGCAATGATTGTTCTTGCAAAGGAAATAATATTTAAACATGCAGGAAATAAATATTATGATAGTTCAAAAATTGATCCAAGAATAAAGTTTAAGATAAAATCAAAAATATGAGCCAAATTTAGTACAAAAATTAGTGCTAGAACTAGATCTGGAAAGTCAAAATAAAAATAGATATTTTTTTTGGTAAGTAAGAAACTTCATTAACTACCGAGATTTTTAGGTTGACCCAAAACCTGTTACAAAACTTAGGCTTATGCTAACGTTGCGGATCCTTATCATCCTAAGGACTATCTATCCTTTACTGCTTCTAACCTTCCTAAAATGCCTTGCCAGCAAGGGAGAACAATCACTGATCCTACCACCTAACAGATCAGACAAAAGTAAACAAAACGCCTTCAGACGCAAAACAAAGTATTGAAAGCAGGCATCCATCTTGAGAGGATCACTTCCTCTGTACATTACGTAAATAAAAAATACAACCAACAAGGCTTGAGGAACCTTAGGCCTCATCTTTGACATCCTCCTTGAGCTCCTCATCCTTCTCACCCTCCTCATCATCGTCATCATCCTTGACGTCCACTTTCGGCATGTAACCCTCATTGAAGAAGACCTGAGTCAGGGTGTCATGGGTCTCCTGCATTTGGTGAATGATGTTGGCATAGGATTTCAGGACAAAACGTTTCAGGACCATGATCTTAGGTCCCTCATCCTCCATATCGCTCGCACTCACTTTGGAGCTACCTTGAATTTGTTTGTTTTTCAGCCTCATGGATGATCTCGTTGCGGGTTCCTCGATCCTCAACCTCTTCTTCATTGTCCCCCCTCTACTGATTGGATCTCCCACTCTTTTATTTACCGAGGACATGGAGGTAGGCTTGATGGTTCCCAGGATAGCTCTTACCCCTGAGCTCTCTGCATGATGGCTAGGCGATGCCTCCTCAATAGCTGGAGGTTCAGGATTAGGAGTTGTGGCCAGCACCCATTTGTAGATGACTTTAAACAATACCTGGTGCATCAACATAGCAGACCCCCTCTTGCTGTGACATGCATTGATTGTGTAATTCATTGAGTTCATCAAAAATTGGGGTATACTTATCGGGTTGACATCCCAAAAGAAGTTCATGAAAGCGTAGTGAAAACTTAGCAGGGTCTTGCTAGGATCCTCCACCGTGACAAACTCCATGACGTTTTTCATGACCCCATTCCATGGGGTGGGCAAATCCATTCTAGTCAGCCCATTTTTTGCCTCCTTAAATATTTTGGGGTTGTCTTTAAATTCCTTCAACTCAACCTCCCAGTGATGCTTCTATCGATGAATGGACCATCCTCTTACATTTTGCCCTATCATAGCCACGAGCAGGTTGACATCAATAACAATATCTCTTCCCTGAATCTCCACCCTCCCATATTCCCAAGTTTCCTTCATCGCCTAGGTGATGTCCTCCTCTGCCCCTGAGAATAAATCAAAAAATTGAGTGAAACTTCACTCAGTGAGGATGGCCTGGGCGACAGGCTCCATTATGACCATGCTTGGTTCAATGTACATCATTCTATTTTTTACAGGCTTCTTCCTCATATCTCTCTCAACCTAAATCTGGTTAGTTCTCCATGACTTATCGCTTTTATCGATGTGGAAAAGGTGGTGGGACTTATAGTTTTTCTGGCGAGTGACAAAACCTTCCTTGTTAAGAGTGCCAAGCATAGGGAAGGACCACCCAACGTCCTCCATATGGATCTCTTGCCACCTGGCCTTACCTGTCAACTTTATCAGCATTCCAACAAGCCTCATGCCATTGTGATTCTCCTTTGCTCTTGTTGCACACTTGAAAATGCCCTCCTTGTGAAGAGTGACATGCATTGGAAAGGACCACTCATCATCCTCCACTTGGATCCCCTGCCATCTGGCCTTACCTATTAGCCTTATCATCAATCTAGCAAGCCCTATGTCATTGTGATTCAGATCTATAGTCTTTGCTCTTGTTACACACTTGACAATGCCTTTCTTTATGAGAGTGCCATGCATAGTGAACGACCACTCCTCATCCTCCAATTGGATTTCTTGCCATCTGGCCTTAACTGTCAGCCTTGTCATCATTCTAGCAAGCCCCATGTCACTGAGATTCAAATCCGCTATACTTGCATACTTGGATAGGTTTGACATTCTCCATAAAATGGGAAAACGCATACCATAAATATTCGCATAATCACCTAGAGTGTTGCCAATGATCTTCATCCTTCTACCACGGGCCCAACTTTGATCATGAGTATTTTTCCTTGGGGCTGTGCCTATCCTGTCTTGTCTTGGATTCATACCATTTCATTTTTCCCATGCTGCTCCCTCCTAAAAAAATTTTAGACTTGCCCTAATATTTAGATCCTTTAGATTTAGTTTTATTGCTAAAAAACCCTTGTGGCAATCATAGGCCACGTGGGAGTTGTACTCCCTTCCATTGCCCACCTTAAGAAATGGATTACCTATCATTATGAAGGATATCTTCTACCTCATGTGGCATGCCTTACGTCCACGTAATCAAACTAATAGTATCGACTCCAACATTAGCTAGTTTATCCGCAGTTATATTGGCCTCACGGAACAAATTTTAAGTCATCTTATCTTGTCTGGCCTCGAAAAGGATCCTCGCCTCATGAATGATGGCCTCAATCCTCCAAGGGGGTTTTTTGCCATTGGTTAGGAGGTTAATTATGATCATTGAATCCCCTTCAACCATCAACTTGCCTTGGATCTCTTGGGCCACCTGCAATCCCCTCCACATTGCTCTTGCTTCTGCCTCATTATTGGTTTTAGATCCTAATAATTTAGTAAAGGCTATCACAAGGTTTCCTTGATGATATATAACCTCTCCTCTTACCCCTACCTATCCAATATTTTTCTTAGCCACTCCATCAAAGTTTAGCTTAAACCAGTCTGTAGGGGGTGACTTCCAAATGATACTACTTCTAGGATTGGGCTTTTCATCAAGGGACACCTCATCGGGAGGGATCCCTAAGGAATGAGCAATTTATTTTTCCATAGGAGGAACAACCTGATTCTCCACAGATAGGATACTAACATTTTCTTTTGCAAAGGCAAGGATTTTGTTAAGGATGGTCTTAGGACTATGCTTGGATTCATTAAAAGCTCTATGGTTTCTTTCTAACCAAATTTTCCAAAGGAAATGATGCCAACAAATATTCCAAAAAAACTTAAGTTTTAGGCTCACAAAGGGAAGAGGCCATTGCTGGAATACTTCAGTGATTGTAGTTGGTTTAACCCAAGAAATCCTAAAGTCTTGGAATAGTTTATCAAGGATTTTTTTGCCACCGGACATTCTAAAAAGAGATGTTGAACTGATTCCCACCCTGTCCTGCACATGTAACACTAGTTAGCAATAATAATTCCTTTTGTAAGCATGTTTTCAATGGTAAGAATCTTTCCTTGGATCACAAGCCAAGAAAAAAAGGATATTTTGGGGATCAAAAATTTGATCCAGACCAGTTGAGGTTGAAACTGGTGATCCTTCGGGTTTAAGAGAAGATCATAGGCAGATTTGATCATGAATTCTCCACTCTCCATATTTGTCCATACTAGATGGTCTTCTATTTCCCTCGTGGGGATAATTTTCTGATCTAAAATATTTTTAAGCTCTTTAGAATCAGCTTCAAAACCTTGCACTCTAATTTTTTTCCATCTGGGAATGTTTGTGTCCTGCATTATAAAATCTGCTACCCTTTATCCTGTGGATTGTTCCATCTGTTCTTTGATCCTATCTAGGTGGGGGTTCTAGGATAAGGCCTATCGTCTAGCCCACCTATCATCCCAAAAGTTGATTTTTTTCCCATTACCTAAAATCCATCTAAGCCCTTCATTTACCAAATCTCTGCAAGTTAAGATTATTTTCCAAAAGGTTGATCCCTTGTTTAAAATATTCTCATTCATGAAGTTCATTCCTTGAAGTTATTTCCTCTTGACTATGGTTGTCCATTTGTTCTCCACATCTGTCAACAACTTCCAGGATTGTTTAGCTAATAGCATTATGTTGAGATGAGACACTCTCCACAGGCCTAACCCCCCATTAGCTCTAGGTTTGCACACTTTGCTCCAACCAAAAAAATGAATCCTTTTTTTAGCTTCTATCCTTGACTAGAGGATTTTTTTTGAAGTTTCTCCATTCTTTGATAAACCTTGCTTGGATCTCAAAAAAAAGATAAGAAGTAAACTAAAATACTTTGGAGTGAGACCATAGTCAAAGTAGCTGTGCCAACCTATGATAGGAGATGTCCCTTCCATCCAGCCAACTTTTTTTTTATCCTCTCCAGCACATTATTCCACATGGCTATTTCTAGGTTCCCAAGAAAAAGGGGTAGACCTAAGTAGGATGTGGGAAGGTTCGCTACAGGACACTCCAAAATCCTAGCGATCTTAGTTTGCCTTGGAATGGGAGTTTTAAGGAAGTAGAGTTTCCTCTTATTAAAATTCACTTTCTGCCCAACAGCTTCCTCATACATCTTGAGAATGTGTTTAATTCTTCTTGCCTCAACCATAGAGGCCAGGGTTAGCATCAATGTATCATCCACAAATTGTTGATGGGTTACAGGGTTTGTTAAAGAGGTTGCCTTTATCCCAGATATGAGTCCTACAGCAGAAGCAACTTTAATGGTTCTCCCTAAAGCCTCTGCCACAATGATGAAAAGCATTGGACTTATAGGGTCTCCTTGCCTTAATCCTCTCCTACTTTGAAAATATCCAGCTATCGACCCATTCACCAAAACTAAAAACCAAGGCTTTGAGATGCACCATCTGATAATTCTGGACCATTGAGGATGAAACCCAAATTTTAGTAATATTGCATCTAGGAATTCCCAATTGATCCTATCATATGCTTTATTCATGTCCAATTTTAGTGCCATGGCCACCTTCTTGGTTTGTGTTGTTGTGTGGAGAGCTTCATGGATAGTGATTACTCCATATAAAATTGATCTCCCTTGAACCGAGCTCCCTTGGCTCAGATCAATGATTACAGGCAAAAATTCCTTCATTTGATTAGCAATTACTTTAGTAAGGATTTTGTAGGACACATTGCATAAACTGACTGGCCTAAAATATACCATAGTATTCAGGGTTGGAACTTTGGTAATTAGTGCAATGAAGGTGGAATTAAAGCCCCTAGGAATATGGGTTGAGGTTTGGAACTCCCTAATGGCAGCCATAACCTCTGCTCCAACAATGTCCTAATAAAATTGGTAGAACCAGGGTGGGAATCCATCTGGACCAAGAACCTTTTCAGGTTCCATGCTAAACAAGGTTGTTTTTATCTCCTCATCAGAGAAAGGCACCATAAGAGAATCATTAGTGGCCCTATAAATGAGGTGGGGAATGAATTGGAGGAGTGAATCTTTGGCTACTTCAAGACAATGAGTTTCTTCACCCAGTAAGGAGCTAAAATAGGCAACTGCCTCCTCTCAAATTTCCTAAATATCTTGGATTGAGGATTCGTTCGCCTTGGTTAGATTTCTGATTTTGTTATTGCTTCTATTCCTCAAGGTGGTTACATGATTTTTTTTTGAATTAGAATCACCCTCCTTTAGCCACAAAGCTCTGGATTTTTATCTCCAATACATCTCCTCATAGGCCAGTATGTTATGAAATTCACATAGGGTATCCTTCCCTTCAGATCTGGTTATCTCGTAAAAGATTCCATTTTGAATTTTGTTCTTTATCAATTTTAGTTTCTCGCCCACAACTTTTTTGTGCTCAAATATATTTCCAAATACTTATTTATTCTAGATTCTCAAGCTATTTTTTACTAACTCAAGTTTCTGAACTAATTTGAAGGAAGAACTTCCCTAAATGGGTTGCTTCCACCACTTTTTGACCTGTTTCTTCAGCTCCAGATTTTTAGTCTAAAGAACACAAGCTTATACTGAGAGGGGGGGTGAATAGTATAAGGCCTCTTTTTACTTTTTCCTTTATACTTCAAAATAGTAAAGCAATATACCCAAAGCAATATCAAATCAATGCACAATATCATCCACAAAGTGACACCAATTTTAACGTGGTTCACCCAGAATGGTTGGGCTACATCCACAAAACTTTTCTCTAAAAGTTATCTTAAAGTTCTTTGGGAAACCTTCCCAATTACAATGTTTATGAGCCTCGGCCCAAAGGAGATACCTTCCCCCAATCTGAATTTATGAGCCTCTACTCAAAGGAGATACCTTCCCCTCTGCTCTGGAAATGATCCCTCAGAAGATCAACTGCCTCTACCTCTTGCCAGCACGTGGAACTCATTTCCATCGAAAACCTCCTATCCTCAATGATTAGCCTAAGAGACCTCTTCCTTCTATGATCATGTCAACAGTAGCTCAGCAACCTATACCAAACATAGTCAGTCGGTCTAGTACAAGTCTTCCTCTGTCTGTCAGATCTGTCCAACTCTTGAACAAATCAATCCTCTCGCACACAAGCCTTCTCAAAGACTTGCCAAATCTATCCTCAGGTTCTTCTCAAAGAACCAATGCTCCTCTGTCCTCAAGTTCTCTAATAGAACTCTCAAAAACTAGCTCACAAGTCCTCTGCTAAAACCTGTCCAAATCTTCTCACAAGTCCCCACCGGAACCTGTCCAAAACCTACTCACAAGTCCCCACCAGAACCTGTCCAAAACCTCAGCAAGCTCACCAAGAAAAACTTGCTTAGCATGAACCCACAAAGAGAATTGTTAGAGACCCAATGTGATTCATCAACCTCATAGAAGCATAAAGAGAATTGTTAGAGACTCAATATGTTCTATACTTAACTCCCAATCTCAATCTCAAATCTCATAGAAACATAAAGAGAATTGTTAGAGACTCAATATGTTCTACACTTAACTCTCAATATCAATCTCAACTCAATCTCAATCTCAAAATAATAAGATAGATGTAGTATGCTTTTCTCATGAACATGAAACACAACCCAACAATTGCCAACCATGCAATATCTCATATAACAATGATACTCATGTTCTTTCCACAACCAATATCTTTTCTCAACCAATTAGGGCTTTAACAACAATGCTTATAGACAAGGTTTAACCAACATCATTCAACTCAACATTAACCTTGAAGCATTCAACCAATCATCACAAGAAAAGGAAACAAGTAGAAATCCTTTTCCCTCCAAAGATATTTGAACAAAATAGCCACCAACACAATATCACCAAATGCAAAGAATAATTTGCTCAAATCAACTCAATGGAGTAAGCCCAATATCATGAATCAAGTAAAGCAATAACTTGATCAAACAACCTCTATGGAAGAAACTCAACCATCAAACTCAAAATAGTCAACCAAGGGTTCCACCAACTAAATGCAAGTAGATAGACTCACAAATATAAACCCTAGTGCACAAAGCTTCCACTATCTCAAACCAGAAAATATGCATTCACCAAAAACTCTCCTTAAGGATAACAATGCATAAGTAGTCTTCAACAAACCAGAAAATAGGATTTACACCTAGCCAAAGGATACCTAGTAGAATACCTTTTCACTCCAACCTTATTTCAGAAAACATACACCAATCATACTCATAAGAAGAATGTGCCCATACCTTATTGGAGTAGAAGATAATTGAACCTTCAAGCTGTCACCACACACAACTCTCAAACTTCCAACCAAGATAGGGTTAGAATAAAAAGGAATGAGCAATAATATAAACTTCCTTTATTACACCTTTTAGCTCCACTTCTTTAAACATCAATAAAATAATGTGAAAGCAAAATATGACAACTTAATCTTATACCTCCATCAATTATATTTGCCAAGTCAACTCAAAATACTCCAAGCATATAATAAAATATATACCTTGGCCAACCTTAGTTCTCCATCCTTTGGAGAAAAATGAATAACACCACCACAAATGCTAAAGTGCTTTCATTGCTGCTATCCTCGTGCATCACGACCAATACGAAATTGCCCACAACATGGGTCAAAAATTTGGCACCTCTGCCCAATGCTTCTTCACTCAACACACCACCACCATTGGAGCACAAGTGCCCAATGAAAAATATAATGTAATCCTATGTGTTGTCTTCCTTCAATCACCAAGGATTTGAAAATGTAAACATTTTCCTCAAGCCACCACCATCATCATGAGCGCTGTCCAAAAACGTAACTCCCAAAAAACATAGTTCGCAGTCTTATAATATGTCAGAGAAACGCAATCTGTCAGACGTTAAGCGCAAGAAAAAATTGGGCAATTCAATATGGATGGACAACGAAATACAGTGAATAACATCGCCTTTTCGGAGAACAAAAAGCTACGAAATTGCATCGATCGATGGTACCTTTACTTTAGAAAATCATCCCCACTTATATAGCCATTTCTCCTTAATTGTTTGACGTCGGTGCTCCTCCAACGATGGCAACACGTCGGCGAATGAAATCTTTATCTGCGTCGCTTAAGGGTTAAAAGACCCTTTAATAATAATTAAAATAATAATAATTATTATTTTATTAATAATAAATTAAACGTAGACCTTTGTCAAAGGTTTGAGTTAATTTAATTATTAATAATAAACATGGACCTTCAAGGTTTTTCAAGAAGTAAAAACCTTTGCATTAAGTTAAGCTTGGTTTTAATAAAAACCCTTAATGAGTCCAAATGGTTTTAAGAAAAACCTTTGACCTTGTCACCATGGTTTTAATAAAAAACCTTTTAACATTATGAAGCTTCTCAAGATTTTTTTTTGACATCACACTCTTTTTGATATCAACACAAAAATGCCTTTTGACATCAATGACAACTTATACACTTGAGCAAAGGCAATGTACCCAAAGTACCCAAAATTGCCAACATAGTCCACATTTATTGAAACCTAAAAGGTTTTTTAAAGGGGTTGCCTTGAATAACCTCAAGAAAAATAGGACTGTGGTCTGAAGCACTTTTGGGGAGGGCCTACAACAGAGAATCTCCAAAAGTTGTAATGGCTTCCTTAGATAGGAAGAATCTATCCAACCTCTCCTGGATTAGTTGGCTTCCTATCCTACGATTACTCCAAGTGAAATTGGTACCTTTTAGCCTGACATCCATCAACTCATTTATATTTATGAACTCGTTGAAGTCTTCCATGATTCTGGATGGTAACCCTCATCCTCCTTTTTTATCAGACAGATATAGGGGGTTTTGAAGTCACCTGCAATTACCCAGGGAATGTTATTGAAAGCTTGATTCAAATGACTTAGGTACTCCCACAACTCTGATCATCCTTGAATAGAGGTTTGGGCATACACATTTGACATGATCTAGGATTTATTGTTATCAATATCATGGAATAGCACACTAAGAACTTTGTCATTAGCCTGGATGACACTGCCTTCTATTTTGTGTGGATCCCACAAAGCCATGAGACCTCCTGACGCTCCTCTCACCTGTTGAAAGGCCACTTCCCCTTGCTTCAAAATCCTCCTAGCTATTGATACTAATTATGTGTCATTTGTCTTTGTTTCTTGAAGAAAAATGATAGTTGGATTGAACTCTTTCCTTATTGATTTTACCACCCTTTGCTTTGGTGGGCCATTTAGGAATATCACATTCCATGAGATTACATTTATTTAGACTGCTTTGTGTTATTCCCTCTACCCCTTCCTTGGTATGGAGGGAGTTTATCGATGTTTCTATTGTCTTGACTAGGGATAGCTTGTTGTAAAAGTGTTCTTTGTTTTCCATTTGCAATTTCATTGTTAATCATAAGTCTGTAGTGTTCTGCAGCTGACATTCACCCTCTCTTTTTTTCACTTCCATAGTAAATGGGAGACTTAGTTGTGCTTCTAGTTTGTTTTGGACTAAACTGAGGAGGCATGTATTGTTGTAAAGTAGTATCGGTTTCTCTTTCCTCAATTCGAAGGGTCTCACCTCTGCCTTCATCGTCCTCTTTATTTTGGCAAAAAATCCCTAACACAGGATCCTTGTCCATTGGACTTCCCATTGTGTAACATATTTGATTTGGGTTGACTTGATAAGGGATAATTTGGTTCAACACTGGGCTGGAAAATCCTTTCATACCGATTGATTCTATAGCATCAAGACTTGATTCCAATACCTCCATATTCTAACTATAGAAACTAGGGTTTTCCTTTTTTCCTTTAGAATAGTTCTTGGGATTTTTTATAACAACTGAGGATGGCCTTGAATTGTATGGGGACTCTAGGGTTTCAGGAAACATGCTATGGGGATTCTATTTTTCACTGGTTCCCTTTTCTACCTCTAGATCGGCTAAAATTTTGCATTTGTTAAAACTAGGAATCTTGGGACATACCTGATGTTCCTTGCCTTCCTCGCACTATTATTTGTCTTTCTCCCGAAGCTCAGATTGGGTTTGTGGATCCTGGTTACCCTAAAAAAATTTGGTTGGCTTATATCCTCCAAAATTTGATGGTCCTCGTACTCCTTGGTTTTTGAGAAATCCTTTCCCATTTACCTTTCCATATTGTCCTTTGTTTTTGGCTTCTCTAACTGCTGCTAGACCTGAGCATTGATTCCTAATATGGCCTTGAGTTCAGCACTCAGGACCAAATTCTAACTTATTCTCATACTCCACTGGTTGCCTCCTCAGGAAGTCACCATAACCCAGTTCCACAAAAGAAGGAATTTCAAAGGCCAAGTTTGCATTCACACAGATCCTGACATGTGTCATCCTGGTCCTAGCCTGGGTTGGATGATCTATAGCCACTAACTCCCCTATTGCTCTAGCTATTCCTTGGAGCCAATATTCATTAAAGAACTGAGCTGGAAGACTTGGTAGATGGACCCAGATAGGTGCCATGTTAATTTTTTTCTTCCCAGGGTCGAAGTCCTCCCCCCATTGCTTAAGAAAGAGACAACATTTTTCAAGAAATCAAGGTCCTCCCATGAGTATGTGATTAGAATCTTCTCTATTGTTAAGCCTTATGATAAAAAAATTCCTAGTTAGGGCAACGATCTCTAAGCTTCCTATAATTTTCCATTTGTTCAATGCCTAGGATCGTATTGTTTCAATGTCTGACCTTCTGCCTAGGAACTTGCCCACTAAATAGAATTATTCCAACTCCAAGAAGCTCTCCATTACTTCTACAGGAGCCATTATCTTGTTGTTAAACTGGAATTAGGGGTGGTAGCAGCTCAAAGGGTTCCTTCCTTTTCCATTTTAGCATTTCTAAAAAGGATGGTCCCTTCTTTGGAACCCCCGCCCCCAACTGGGTCCCTTTATAAAGGTATTTGTCATGAGGTTTGGGCCCTCTGACCTTTTCAAATTTATCAGAAAGATAATCGTATCCCTTTCCTGCTACAATAGTTTTACCTGCCTCTAGATCCTCACCTGCTGCCTATTCGAGGTTCCTGCCAACCCCTTATTTACCTCCTCTGCTTCCTCCATTGTTGTGTTGCTCCTCAGCTTCCTCCATTGCTTTTTGAGTTAGAGATTGCATTATTGTAAATTCCAAATATTTTTTATATGAACTAACTCATTCTCATAAAAAATAGATATTAACATCATACCAAATAATGTAATACAAGGGGTGTTGGAGTATATTACATTATTTGGTACCTTGCAAGCATTTTTTAAATACTTTGTATATATTTAGTATCTAGAAGTCTTGTAAATATTTATAATTTAGTAATCATTATATGATAGTCATTAAATATATTTATCCTATGATAAATATGAAGAGTCATATCTCCTAGGAGTTTGACGAGATGAAAATATAGTTGAAGATGAAATGCCAAGAGCTTCTTTGTAAAGGCTATTTGTATAACAACACATGAGGTATGTAATAGGAGATTGTATTGCATATTCTTATACTGTAATACTTTATAACATTATCATATTTGTGAATATAGTGTGTTCATTTTATCTTGAAATATGAATTGATCATATGTGATTTGTGTTCCATTATACTGTGTGAAATACGTAATATTTGTGTTCAAATATATTTAATAAATATAGAGCATTTGCTAACAAAGACTACTTGATATGTCTAATAAAATTTCCCTACAACCATGATCTCTTATTATGGCAATCTTAGCTCCTACTATTTTTGATAAGCAGTGAATGCCCAAGTGATTACTTTTTCCTATATTAGTGTATTTCTAGATTTGAAAATATTTTCCTACTCATATAGGTTGTTTGACAACTGGCTTGATAGTTGTATTAATTCTACACCATCTTGTCTGGCAAGAAACTTGATTAGAATTTATTTTTCTATTGAATTACAAACTAGGGTTGTCATTGATGCTTTGATGAAAATTTACAAGCAATTAGAACCATACCTTGGGCCTCATATTCATATATTTTTTAATTCCTAGTCACATGCTCATATCCTCTCTAATATTAGAGGCAAGGGGTATGTACAAGAAACTATAATTCACATTCCCAATAATGTCCTCTTTCTCTTGTCGTTACCTAATGATGAAGCCATACTACAATTCTTAAATGTTGGAGAGGAAAGTATCCCCCAAAAATATCATAAGAGAGTTTATTCAAGAACCTAATCCTAACTAGGGGAGGCACAAGTGGTCTAATTATGTTTTCCAAGTTGATATTAATTCTAAACTAGAATCTTCCCACTGCTCCAGATAATTTTGAAGAAGGCAATATCATGAATGTATAGTCGACTATATATTTTGGGTCTAGTCTATCTACCAAAGAGCAAGCTATATTTACTACCTTGCTTAAGGAGTACCAAAATTTTGCTTGGAAATATTCTAACATGCATGTAATGGATGAGGATTTGGTTGTCCATAGCATTCTTACTTATGAGGATGCCACTCCTATATGGAAAAGGCAAAGAAGGTTCTCTCCCCTCATTCAAGACATGCAAAATTGAAATTTAAAAATTATTATATGCCTTGACAATTTTGGATGGGTGTCTAACATCATGCCTATGAAAAATAAAGAAAATAATTTTATCTAGATTTGTTATGATTTTCAAAACATCAACCAAGCTTATCCTAAGGATAATGTTCCTTTACCCTCTATTGATGTGATTGTCTATTCTATTGTGGGGTATGAAATATTATCCCATATGGATGGATATTTTGTTTATAACCAAATCTATATTACCCCTAAGGATCAAAATAACTTTTACTACACCTTATGGCACATTTTATTATGTTCTCATGCCTTTGGTATTGAAAAATGATGGTACTATTTATCAATGGACCATGACAATCACCTTTCATGAGTTGGTTGGAAAGATAGTAGAATATTATGTGTATGACCTTTAGGGTAAGTCTAAGAAGTGGGTTAACCACCTACCTAACCTTTGTGTCATATTCAAGCAATTATGTTATTATAAGGTTAGACTTAATCGCAAGAAATACATTTTTGGTGTTACTTGTGGCAAGCTAGTAGGTTTTATGGTGTCTCATAGAGACATATATATTGATGATGATAAGATTAAAAACATATTATGCCTCCCTCTTAAATTTTTAAAGATATACAATCCTTCTTGGGGAATCTCAGAGCCATTATGCATTATATTCCTGAGTTTGCTTTCAAAGCTTATTCATTAAATCACTTGCTTTAAAAATATGTTGAGTTCAAAGGGGATTAAAGCTGCAACATGGCCTTTCTTAAATTCAAGAAATTTCTTTTATGGCTTCCAACTCTAATACAAATACTTTTATGAGCAATAAAGATACAATTTATTAATTAAAAGCCAATTTTTTTTATTGATATTTGTGAATATAAATATTACAATGAATAGGCATGATTTGAATAGATGTGCCTTTTTACAATATAAAATTTCATAAAGTTATATTAATTATTAATAATTAATGATTAATTAATTAATATTTAATTAAAATTTTAATTAATTAATATTTAATTAAAGTTTTATTTAATTAATATTTTATTAAATTTTTAATTAATTAATATTTTATTAAATTTTTAATTAATTAATATTTTATTAAAGTTTTAATTAATTAATATTTATTTGAATGAGGAATTTTATTCATCATTACTCCCAACAATATGTGCACTAAACCCTAATGCATGTAGAATATGAGGGAGAAAGGAGCTTGAAGATGAAATGAGGTGGTCATGAGGGAGGCCTACTATGTGGCACCAAGCATGCAAAGAGGGTGCATAGGAACATTCTTTGGAACATATTATTGGTATTCCCTTTCCAATAATCCAAAGTCTTCATAGCGATGGATTTGATGTTCAAGATAATAAAAGCAAGTGTGTTAACATTTAACTTTGGTTGGGCAAGAATTCCATCCAAGAACATGGTCTTTAACTTTGGATCTCGATCAGACACTAACATAGAGTGATAGTAGCCTACACTTGATATAAGTGGTTGATTGAAGAACTGAGTCTCATCCTCACTGAGATCACTTGTAGATGCATTTTCTAAATAGTTATCAAATTATTAGTCCATTGAGTCCGTAACAAAGGACACTTCTTGAAGTGAAGTAGGGTCAAAAATATTCTTTCACATCGACCATTAGAGGAGGTGGATAAGGAGTTACCTCTTGAGTCGAAGACAACTTGCTAAAAAGTTCCAAATAAAAGGGTTCACTTGGTATGACAATGCCCTTCTAGATCCAAAGAATCTTGTATAATTTCTTTACTAATTTTTGTCCATTCATACTCAAATCAGCTCATGTTTGTAGGTCCTCCATGGATTGAGCAATAGTCTCAAGATTGTTTCCCAAATCTATTTTTGACCATGTTGATTCTATTGTCCATAGTGGTAAGGTTTGTGGCTGATAGAGTAGGGCTTGAATCATTTTTAATGTCTTGTTTGGAGTCTTTAACACCAAGGAATTTGTTCTAATCCGCTTCAATGATGTTGGACATAGTCTTCACCAATTGGGCACATAGATATTTGATATATTGTGTCAGCTTCTTGATCCCCATATATTTGAAGTTTGAGCTAAGCAACATAGTGCTAATTTCTTCCTTGCGATAATTTTTTTCATAAGGTCCCAAGTATTATCACTTAAAATTCTTCCTCTCAGTTTAATATTTTCTCCTTTGATAAAAAATATTGGTCCATATTGGTTGAAAAATATATATATAATTAATTCTCTTTATTAATTAATTAATTGATTTTTTTAATTAATATAAATAGTTAAATTTAAATTAATTATTAATTTAATTGCTTAAAGGGAGGAAACCCGAAAATTAATTATAAGAGGGTGGCGAGGAAAAGGCAGTGTAGCATGTGGCGCTACGTAGGGGGAGGGGGGCCGAGGTGTGTTGCACTAAACTACACTTGACTATAATGTGTGTAGTGTTGCATAGGCATGCAGACATGCAGTGCAACACACAATGCAATGCACACTATAATATATACATATATAATATATTTAATATTATATAATATTTAATGAATGTAAATAATATAATATAATATATTAATATTTGTGTTAAAATTAATATATAATATCTAATGCATAATGTGCACTATAATAGTTAATAATAATGTGTGCAAATAATGTATTTTAATTTAATATATGCACTTCGTGCAATTTCTCATATTGCACAAAGTGCACTACGTCTACACAAATAAAAATATATAAAAACTACATGTTTATAATATAATTTAAAATATAAGCTTAAAATATAGGACCACAGGTCAACACGTTGAAAAATGTGCAAAAATGTTTTGAGATGGAAGGGAAGGCAGTGAGCTTGTTATCCTTGTAAAATTGCCTCGAAAATGTTTGAATGGTCCGGAAATATAGTTGACCATGTTGAATGGACGAAGACTAGAGCTACCTGATATGAAGACAATGGGCACAAAAGATATTAAATTGTAAAATCAATGTCGAATACTTGTATTGATATTTGTGAATATAAATATTACAATGAATAGACATGATTTGAATATGTGTGCCTTTTTACAATATAATTTTCATAAATTTATATTAATTATTAATTAATTAAAATTTTTATTAATTAATAATTAATTAAATATAAATTTTAATTTTAATTTAATTAGTATTTAATTGAATGAGGAATTTTATTCCCCATCAAACTCTTTGTCCACCTAACCTAGATAAGCCATTTATTCTATATACGTCAACTAATCATATTTCCTTGGTAGCAGTCCTTACTCAATAACATGATAACAATGAGTATGTCGTGTACTATATTAGTCGAACAATACTTATGGTAGAAATTGGGTACACTCCCATGGAAAAATATTACCCAACCATCTACGTTACATGTGACAAATTTAGAAATTTTACGTTGTATCAAACAACTTATTTGGTTGTTAAAACTAATCCCTTGAGACTCCTACTACAAAAATATTACATCCCTAGTGACACCCGATATGGTAAATGGATCACTATAATGCAAGGATTTAATCTTTGTATTGTCACACAAAAAGCTATTAAAGCTCAGGTGTTTACTAATTACTTATCAAGATCCCCTGACCCTACAACATAACCCTTAATAAATGCATTGCATGATGAGAACATAATGATAATTTTGTGAGTTTCTCGTGACTTTGTCATATTTCCTTCCTCCATTGCTTCCATACTTATGTAGGATTTGGTTCCACATGATCTTACTAAGAAATAAAGTGCTCTCTTGGAGTCTCATGAGGCTACCAAGAGATGCTAGGAAACTAAGGCTAAATTGAAATCTTCCACACCTTTTACTTCCCAAGATTCTAACAAAGTCCTTCATCCTAACACTTGGATCCTTCACTTTGATGGAGCAAGAAATGATTTTGGGATAGGGATTGGTATCTTTCTCAAGCCTCCCACTAGCCTAATTAATCCCATGCCCTTCCAATACTTTTTTTTAGAATTAATAGGAATGTTATGGAATATGAGGCTTTAATTTTAGAACTCTTGACCATCTAGTGTATCAATATTAAATACATCAAAGTGTTAGGAGACTCCTCAATTATGGTCCATCAGATATCTAGTGATTATGTTGTCAAAGCTCATCATTTGATCCCTTAACACCAAGTGGCTACAAATTTAATCAATGCCTTTGAGTCATTTTCCATTAGGCATTCCCTGAGTGAGAAATTTTTTGAGTTTAACTCCCTAGATGCTTCAACTAGCAAATTCATATGACATAAAAACATTACTAAAAAAATTTTTATAGTAAAAATTCATGATGATCTTGTAATATTTGTCATTGATATCCCAGTGTATGTGCATACATGCAAGGTCAATGCTATTGATTTTTAAATACCTCATTATAATCCTTGATATGGAAACATTATATGCTTACTTGATAATCGAATCTATCCACCTATGAGTGCTACTAAGCAGTGGGCTTTCATCCATAATAAAATATTTCAATACATTGTTCTTGGTGGTATTGTACTACCACAAACTCGATGTTGTTCTCTTGTAATGACTCATAGAAGTTGACATTACCAAATCCCTCTTTGTTGTTCATAGTGGTGACTATGGAGGACACTTTAGTGAATAACACAAGCTTATACTGAGAGGGGGGGTGAATAGTATAAGACCACCTTTTACTTTTCTTTCCCAAATAGTATTAATCAATATAATCAATGACAATATCAATAGAAATAACCAAAGCAATGCACAAATCATCACACACAATAGAGACACATATTTAACTTGGTTCACCCAAATATGGCTACCTCCATGGAGAAAATATTTCTTCTAAATATTTCTCAAATAATCTCATGGGAATCCTTTCCCTATTACAATTTTTATGGACCTTTGTCCAAAGGAGATGTTGATCCCCTAAATCTAGTTTGTGGATCTCTATCCATAGAAGAACTCCTTCTCCTCTACTCTGGTTGGTGATCCTCTAGAAGACATTGCCTCCACTACACTGACTATGGATATCTCTCCACTTGAAGACTCTTGTCCTCACTCAGAATACCTATCCTCAATATCTTGGCTGATGGATCTCTATCCATTGGAGACTTTATCCTCTCTTCTATGTCACCTCCAAAGCTCTGCTCAATAGGTTCACTCAAAACCTTCTCAAATATGCTCAATAGGTCCACTTAGAACCTACTCAAATCTACTCAATAGGTCCACTCAGAACCTACTCAAATCTACTCAATAGGTCCACTCATAACCTTCTCAAATCTGCTCAACAAGTCCACTCAGAACCTGCTCAAATCTGCTCAATAGGTCCACTCAGAACCTGCTCAAATATTCTCAACAAGTCCACATAGAACCTGATCAAATCCATTCAACAGGTCCATAAAAAACCTATCCAAATATGTTCAAGAGGTCCACACAAAACCTATCCAAATCTACTCAATAGGTCCACATAGAACCTGATAAAATCTGCTCAATAGGTCCACACAAAACCTGCCCAAATCTACTCAACAAGTCCACTCAGAACCTATCCAAATATGCTCAACAAGCTCACACAGAACTTATCCAAATCTTCTCAATAAGTCCTCTCTAGGACTTGCTCAAATTTTCATTGCAAGCTTCCACAAAAGCTCACACAAAAACAATCCACAAGCCTTCTCAAAGACTTACCTCAAATTAGCTTAACAAGTCCACATAGAACTTGTCCAATATCATAGAATCATAAAGAGAATTGTTAGAGACTCAATATGTTCTATACTCAATGCTCAATCACTTTATCAACTCAATATCATAGAAGCATAAAAATAATTGTTAGAGACTCAATATGTTCTATACTCAATACTCAATCACTTTCTCAACTCAATATCATAGAAGCATAAAGAGAATTGTTAGAGACTCAATATGTTCTATACTCAATGCTCAATCACTTTCTCAACTCAATCTCATAGAAGCATAAAGAGAATTGTTAGAGACTCAATATGTTCTATACTCAATGCTCAATCACTTTCTCAACTCAATCTCATAGAAGCATAAAGAGAATTGTTAGAGACTCAATATGTTCTATTCTCAAAGCTCAATCTCAACTCAAATCAGAATATAGAATAGTTTGTTTTATGGAACTTGAAAAACCACTACATGCATCCACTTGACTAGGCTCAATCAACTCTACTCAACCAATCACTTCAAGAAACAACCCTTTCTCACAAACCCTAGTCCAAGCATGTATCTCCCAACTCAAAATATTTCCAAAAATGCTCAACAACAAATATCACATAACAATGATACTCATGTTCTTTTATAAATCAAGTTCAAGTTCTTTGCATAACCCATTGGCTTCAACAACAATGCTAATAAAACAAGGTTTTAATCACAACTCTCAATTCAGAAAGCCTTGAAGCATAAACTCAAAGTACTTCACTCAACCAATGGTCTAAACAATAATGCTTATCAAACAAGGTTTAATCACAACTCTCAATCTAGAAAACCTTGAAGCATTAACTCAACCACTTTCAAAAAGGAAACCCTAATCAAATCCTTTTCACTCCAAACTTAATTTTCAATCAAGCCAATCACCTAACTCAACAAAGAATAATTTTGCCCATACCTTTTCTTGAAGAGTAGTTGCCCTTACAAATCTGCCACACTCACAATTACTTCTTTGAAAAACTCAATAAGGGTTAGAGGATAATTTTTATATCACAAAAATAATATCACAATTACACCTTATCACTCCAACTTAAACAATAAATAATATCCTCACAATAATCACAAAACCCTTTATTCAAAATGACATACAACCCACAAAGTCTTAACCTTTCAATATTCCACAATAGCAAAATTTAAGACATGAAAATAAAAACAGAATTCTCCTTATAACTCCTAATGGTATTTCTCAACTACCAACCTTTATCACAATGAAAAGACTTCAACCACCAAATACCTTATACCTCCAACTTAGGCATTAATAAAATAAAACATAAAAATGTACCTTTGCCTTTGGAGAGTTTCGAACTCTCAACGTAGCCCACACAAACATCTTTTCCCATGGCGCAAACCACCACACGAGCTACAAGCTCATTGGGAAGGAAGAAGCACCACGTGCTTCAATACCCCTTTCTTACCTTGCAAAATGTATGCGCCTAACGATTGGCACCTTCAACACGTCCACCAAAATCTTCGGTGAGATTCGAACACTATCCACCATGCACACCAAAATATTTCGCGGGATTTGAACACTATCCACCATGCACACCAAAATGTAAGCTTGTAGCCCACTTGCCACTAGGCCAAGGTGCCTTGTTGGCTTCCAACTAATCAACGCACTTGCTTTTGTTTCCTTTCACCGTCAAGTCAAACACGAATTTCACAATTCTATCTCACGAGCTCTACATTTAATTCGTATGCTTTCTCTTTCCAATTCGAGCAAGGATAATTCGGAAATCAACTTTGGGCATGGTATTTATATGCATTTCCACTAAATAAAAAATGTCGGCGCTTCCCTTTGGCTTCTATGACGTTGGCAAAAATAAACTTTGCCTTGTTTAAAAACTTTAAATCCAACCTTTGGATTTATTAAAATATTCTTTGGTCTTAAACCTTTAAACCCAACCTTTGGGTTTATTAAGATATTTTTAGACTTTATAAACCCACTTTTGCAATATAAAATATTGTAATGAAAATTACAAATATTTTATTTTGGGTTTTCACCATGGCACTTCTAACCATTATAATATTTCACCTTTGATAAAGTACCTTTTAATATTTATTTATAAAATTTAAATTCATCCTAAATTTAAATAATTTATAAAATAAATATTATAACTCCTTTTTAACTTCTGTCTTTTGCATTGTTTCACTCGAACTTCTGCCTTCTTGTTGAATATCAAATGACCATCTTTGTCACCTTTATTTCCTACTGAAATATTTGGTATTAATGATGACTCCATCTGGTGACATCAATGACAAATTTGACTTAGGGAATCAAAATGTCCATCAATCTCCAATTTTTCATTGATGGCAACCCATATCCTTTTACTAAAACTTGACCTTTATTTTTCTTCTGCTCCCCCTAGGACATTGCTCCCCTTGGCTCAATGCTCTCTCAAATATCAAATCTCTCCCCATATCAAATCTCTCCCCAATATACACAAATCTCTCCCCCTTTGACATCAATGGCAAAGGGTCACCTTTGGGGCTAAGGGCTAATAATTAGCCTCTTAGCTTAGCCCCTCCCCCACCTCCACATGAGGTGGTTAATTCTTGGGTGGGAGTATTTCTACTCCTCGAAAGCACTATTCTTTACCTTTATATTTTTCTCTTCTTTTCTGAGTTTTTTGAATCCTTTGACTGTTTCTTTCCAAGTCATCATCCCTATTCCTATCATCATTCATATTCTTGTTTCTGTTCTTGTTCTCATCCATGTTCCTATTCTCATTCTTGTTCCTATTCTCATCCATGTTTCTGTTCCTGTTCATGTTCTTGTTCCTGTTCACATGTTCCTGTTCATGTTCTTGTTTCTATTTATACCCATTTTTGGAATGTCTACTCTACACCATTTTGTTGTGTTACCATCATTATTGCACTTATAACACTTAATTTTATTATTCCTTGGAGGTGTAAATGTCTTATAATTTCTCCTAGTGAATCCATATCCTCTTCTATCATGAACCCTGCAATTCATTGCCTTGTGACCAAACTCATTACATGAGTAGCAATACCCATGGGAAAAATGTCCTTTCCCAAATTCTTGTCTTTCATGTGTCCTGCACTATGAAGCCATGTGCCCAAACTTGTGACATGAAAAACATCTTCCATTGAAGAAACTTTGCCTAGACCCCATTGGTATGTTAGTATCTTCTACCTGTTTCCTGTTCCATCCGTTCCTTACTTGTGCACTGTTCATTTCCTTGTTGAACTTTCTATTTTCCAACTTATCCTTATAAGTCTCACACTCTCTTTTACTTACTTATTTTGACTCTTCTTCTTTTCTGGTTTTTGAGCTTGACTCTCCTTTTTCTGCTTTATGTTTCCTTTGTTCTTATTTATAACTAAGTCCAATTATGATGGTGGATGACCTTAGTGCATTGATAGTCCTTTCCAAGGTCTTTGAATTTTCCTCAAACTTTTGTAGCTTGTCCTTAGAACCTTTTACTTCCATCCTTAGTAAAACTATCTCATGCTCTAGTCTTTCACACTCTAGATCTTTTGTTTTTAATTTTTCAGCCATACCTTCTTCAATTTTTCTTGTCTCTTCAACTTTGATTTTGAAGTTAGTGAGTTCCTGTAGAAACCTTGTTTTTGCTTTCTCATCTTCTTGAGCTTGAACCCTTAATCCTAAGTTCTCCCTTTTTAATTATCCAAGAGTAATCATAAGTCTTTCACATTCTATCTCTTTTACCTTTGACTTTTTAATCATACCTTCTTCAACTCTTCTTACTTTTTCAACCTTATCTCTCAAATCAGAGATATCCTATAGAAGCTTTGTCTTACATTTCTCATCTTCTTGTATTTGAGCCTTCAATTCTAAATTCTCTTTTTTCAATTCAATAAGTTCCTTAAGAGTGGCTTTCCCTTTTTATTTTTCTTAAGCATCTTATTTTTCTTCTATTACTGAATGTAGAGCTTATTCTTCATACCTATTTTGATTTTCCTTGTTATCCTTTTTTGAATAAACCTCTAGGATTTCATTTTTTTAAATGTCATATTCATCTTCACTCCCACTAAAATCATTGAAATAACCTACATCATGGCTTAGTTGACCACAAAAAAAACATTATTATGGATAGTAAGCTGCATGGTGACCTGTGTTCCCACATCTGGTGCAATACTTTATCAGTATGGATATTTCTCCATTACTTGTATCATTTCTTGAATCTATTTCCATTTGTCCTCCCAAAACAACAATATTAAACTCATCTTCCTTTTCTTTCATGACCATGTGTGTTCTTTTCTTCTTGTGTCTCATGGTTTTGCCTTTGCCTTTATTTGCCATTTGTTTTCTTGCAAGATCTTCCTTCAATCTGTTAAACCCTTTCCAAAGGAACCAAATCTGATACCAATTGTGGAATACAAGCTTATAATGAGAGGGGGGGGTGAACAGTATAAGACCACATTTTACTTATCTTTCCCAAATAGTATTAATAAATATAATCAATGACAATATCAATAGCAATAACCAAAGTAATGTACAAATCATCGCACATAATAAAGACATAGATTTAACGTGGTTCACCCAAATATGGATACCTCCATAGAGAAAATGTTTCTTCTAAATATTTCTCAAATAATCTCATGGGAATCCTTTCCCTATTACAATGTGTATGGACCTTTGTCCAAAGGAGATGTTGATCCCCTAAATCTAGTTTGTGGATATCTATCCATAGAAGAACTCCTCCTCTGCTCTGGCTAGTGATCCTCTAGAAGACGATGCCTCCATTGCACTTACTATGGATCTCTCTCCACTTGAAGACTCTTGTCATCACTCAGAAGACCTATCCTCAATGTCCTATATGATGGATCTCTATCCACTAGATACTCTATCCTCTCTACTTTATCACCTCCAAAGGTCTACTCAATAGGTTCACTCAGAACCTTCTCAAATATGCTCAATAGGTCCACTTAGAACCTACTCAAATCTACTCAACAGGTCCACTCATAACCCGCTCAAATCTGCTCAAAAGGTCCACTCAGAACCTGCTTAAATTTACTCAACAGGTCCAATCAGAACCTGCTCAAATCTGCTCAACAAGTCCACACATAACCTGGTCAAATCTGCTCAACAAGTCCACACAAAAACTATCCAAATTTTCTCAATAGGTCCACACAAAACCTGTCCAAATATGCTCAATAGGTCCACATAGAACCTGATCAAATCTGCTCAATAGGTCCACACAAAATCTATCCAAATATTTTCAATAGGTCCACATAGAACCTGTCCAAATCTACTCAACAATCTCACACGAAACTTGTCCAAATATGCTCAATAAGCCCTCTTGATGGCAAGCCGAGATTCACACCACAAAGTTCATAGTAATTTTCATTAAATTGCTTAATACAGTTTTTACAGTAGTCTTTCCAGGCATACAACTCTCCCCCTCAATCCCGAACTCACCATCCTTTTCCATTACAATTTTTTGGGTTTTTATCGAGGCCCCGATCCTTTAGGCAATTAATGCCCCACCTAACATAATTTAAAATTCGATTTTTCCCCCTCCCCGGGTTTTTTTTCAAAATTTTGGTCATAAATGGGCTCTGTCCGATCTACCATGAAGTCCCCATTAATGACCTTCCTTGACCTGCAATTGCCGCCTTGGTCAGATCGTCCTTCTGAACCTTCGTCTCGCCCATACTGTCCATGCTCTATAACTACAGTGATGGCTATCTCCATCTTTAATACACGCGGCCGTCAACTCTAACATCAATTTACGTGGCAGCCTATGCGTCTAATTCTAGTTGTCTTCAACTGGTCGTGTCGTCTTAACACACGTGGCAGCCACGTGTCACTCTGGCTTGTCTTCTTATCCGTCCGTGAGTTCACTATGGCTTGTTTTCTTACCCGTCATGATATCGTGACCCACTGTCTTCCCTGCTTCTGCTTTGCAAAAATGTTGCGATATCACGACACGTCGCGATATCGCGACGGAAGCCTCCCCTTGTCTTTGCTTCTAACTCACGTCGCGATATCACGATGTCGCGATATCACGACGGAGACTCCTCCTTGCCAAAGCTTGTAACTCACGTCGCAATATCATGACGTCACGATATTGCGATGGAAACTCCTCATTATATTAGCTACTAATTGAGGTCGCGATATCACGACGTCGCAATATCGCGACGAAAACTGGTCCTTGCCCTACCGAAGCTTTGAGGTCTCGATTTCACGACCTCCCCAACTTTTGCCTTAACTTCTAAATAACTTCCCCTCTGCTTTACGAAACTTTTGCGAGGTTGTTCTAATGCCGTCGGATGCTCCTGCATCAGACACCCGGGGTAACAAGAGAAGTGACCTTCACTTCTTTGTTGTTCGGTCCGCGTCCTTTGTAATATCTCCGAACACTCATCAACCTTTACAACCTGCTCAAATCTCGTTTCTTGGCAAAATTTTTTGCCTTCTACCAGACAAATTCTGGCATTGCTGCACACCTTCTCATCCACTGTCTGTAATGGATTCAACTTGTGCCGCACTCCATTTTTCATCAAGGAGTACGTATTTGCACAACCATCATGCACTGCACTCCGATCAAACTGCCATGGCCTTCCCAATAGCAAATGGCAAGCATCCATGGGGAAAACATCACACAGGACTTCATCCTGGTATCTCCCAATATTGAAAGTAACTAAGCACTATTCATGGACCCATGCTCTATGGTCCTTTCGCAACCACGCAATTCGGTATGGATGCGGGTGCCTCCTCCTCTCTAGTTGCAATTTAGTAACCATCTCCTCGAAAACTAAATTATCTGTACTCCCATTGTCTATAATAACATTACAGACTTTGCCTGCACTTTTGCATCGTGTGCGGAATAGGCTTCTCCTCTGCTCAGATTTGTCTTCATCAGTCAACATGGTCCTCCTTACTATCATTGCTTCTCCTTTCTCAGCTTCTTCTGAATGTTCTGAGTCAGCATCTTCCTCTACCACAATAGCCCTGGCTGGACCCTCAGGCCTCTTGTTCGCCCTTTCTCGATGTTGTGGACACTCAAATGCCCGATGTCCTTCTTCACCACAGTGGAAACATGTCCCATGAAATACTCCTCTTCCAAATCCTCGTCCAGATCCACCCCATCCTCTTGGGTAGTCGTTTCGATCTCGTGGCTGATAAACATCCTCTTCCCTTTGATCCTCGGTTACTACTGGCTTCACCAGTCTTCTTCGGGTCCTTATACTTTTCTCCACTGGTTCTCCCACCAGTTCTTCCACCACGGCCCCTTCCTCTTTGCTTGCCTTCAAACCGCCTATTCAGTTTTTCTTCCACCTTTAAGGCAAATTGGTAAGCATCCTCAATGGTGCTTACCCAAACTAGGCTCAGCTCTTCCTGGATGCCTAGTATCAACCCGTTGATATAACGGGCTACCTTATCTTTGTTTGCCTCTAAATGCCCAGTTCTAATAGAAATCTTGTAAAACTCCTCGATGTACTCTTGGACAGTTTTGTTTGTCTGTCTCAAACTCTGCATTTTTCTTAGCAGATCCAACTCGTAATCTGCCGGGATAAACTATCTTTTCAACTTCTCCACCATTCTATCCCATCTTGTTATTCTCTCCTTCCCTCTTCTGTTCCTCTCCAACTGTATTCCCCTCCACCAAATGTCGGCATGACCCTTTAACTTGGTCTTAGCAAATCTGACCCGGTTAGGGTCTTCAACCTCCTCATATTCGAAATACTCTTCTAAATCATTTATCCAGTCAATCACCTCTTCTAGATTTAGGTTTCCCGAGTATGTAGAAACCTCCATTTTAGGTTGCTTTCCAATCTGAGAGATGGCCTTGTACAACCTGGCTTGTGCAGGATCCACGACCTCTTCTTCTTCCTCAGACTGGTCTTCTTCTTCAACTTCGTCTTCACTTTCCTCATCTCTTCCGGGCTCATGCCTTCTGCGTAACTCTGCTTGCAGGGATTGAACTTGTCTCTGCAAGGCTCGAAAGTCTTCGGCCGGCACCACATTTCCTACTCCGCCACGGTTTCTTCATGGAGGCATTTTTTTTTTTTTTTTTCAAATCCTTCCACAGATCCTGGTGTAACTGCCTCTCTCCGGCGATCTGTCACATGCTCAGGAGCTCTCGCTCTGATACCACTTGATGGCAAGCTGATATTCACACCACAAAATTCATAATAATTTTCATTAAATTGCTTAATACAATTTTTACAGTAGTCTTTCCAGGCATACAACTCTTCCCCCCTCAATCCCGAACTCACCATCCCTTTCCATTACAATTTTTTGGGTTTTTATCGAGGCCCCGATCCTCTAGGCAATTAATGCCCCACCTAACATAAGTTCAAATTCGATTTTTCCCCCTCCCCGGGTTTTTTTTCAAAATTTTGGTCATAAATGGACTCTGTTCGATCTACCATGAAGTCCCCATTAATGACCTTCCTTGACCTGCAACCACCGCCTTGGTCAGATCGTCCTTCTGAACCTCCGTCTCGCCCATACTGTCCATGCTCTGTAACTGCAGTGATGGCTATCTCCATCTTTAATACACGTGGTCGTCAACTCTAACATCAATTTACGTGGCAGCCTGCGCATCTAATTCTAGCTTTGTCTTCAATTGGTCGTGTCGTCTTAACACACGTGGCGGCCATGTGTCACTCTGGCTTGTCTTCTTATTCGTCCGCGAGTTCACTATGGCTTGTTTTCTTACCTGTCGCGATATCGCGACATGTCGCGATATCGCGACCCACTGTCTTCCCCGCTTCTGCTTTGCAAAAATGCCACGATATCGTGACATGTCACGATATCGCGACACGTCACGATATCGCGACACGTCACGATATCGCGACACGTCACGATATCGCGACACGTCACGATATCGCGACACGTCACGATATCGCGACACGTCACGATATCGCGACACGTCACGATATCGCGACACGTCACGATATCGCGACACGTCACGATATCGCGACACGTCACGATATCGCGACACGTCACGATATCGCGACACGTCACGATATCGCGACACGTCACGATATCGCGACATGTCACGATATCGCGACACGTCACGATATCGCGACCAAACTATCTTCCCTTCTTCGTCCGCACCGTGCCTTTTGTTTTTTTTTTTTTTAAATCACGTCGTGATATCGCGACGTCGCGATATCACAACGGAAGCCTCCCCTTGTCTTTGCTGCTAACTCACATCGCGATATCATGACGTCGCGATATCGCGACGTCGCGATATCGCGACAGAGACTCCTCCTTGCCAAAGCTTGTAACTCACGTCACGATATCGCGACGGAAACTCCTCGTTGTCTTAGCTGCTAACTGAGGTCGCGATATCGCAATGTCGCGATATCGCAACAAAAACTGGTCCTTGCCCTGTCGAAGCTTTGAGGTCACGATTTCGCGACATGTCTCGAAATCGTGACATGTCACGATTTCGCGACCTCCCCAAATTTTGCCTTAACTTCTAAATAACTTCCCCTCTGCTTTACGAAACTTTTGCGAGGTTGTTCTAATGCCGTCGGATGCTCCTGCATCACCTCTCTAGGACTTGCTCAAATTTGCATTGCAAGATTCCACAAAAGCTCACACAAAAATAACCCACAAGCCTTCTCAAAGACTTACCTCAAATTAGCTTAACAAGTCCACACAGAACTTGTCCAATCTTATAGAATCATAAAGAGAATTGTTAGAGACTCAATATGTTCTATACTCTATACTCAATCACTTTATCAACTCAATATCATAGAAGCATAAAAATAATTGTTAGAGACTCAATATGTTTTATACTCAATCCTCAATCACTTTCTCAACTCAATCTCATAGAAGCATAAAGAGAATTGTTAGAGACTCAATATTTTCTATACTCAATGATCAATAACTTTCTCAACTTAATCTCATAGAAGCATAAAGAGAATTGTTAGAGACTCAATATGTTCTATACTCAAAGCTCAATCAATTTCTCAACTCAATCTCATAGAAGCATAAAGAAAAATTTTAGAGACTCAATATGTTCTATTCTCAAAGCTCAATCTCAACTCAAATCAGACTATAGAATAGTTTGTTTTATGGAACTTGAATAGCCACTACATGCATCCACTTGACTAGGCTCAATCAAATCTACTCAACGAATCACTTCAATAAACAACCCTTTCTGACAAACCCTAGTCCAAGCATGTATCTCCCAACTCAAAATGTTTCCAAACATGCTCAACACAAATCTCACATAACAATGATACTCATGTTCTTTTCTAACTCAAGTTCAAGTTCTTTGCATAACCCATTGGCTTCAACAACAATGCTAATAAAACAAGGTTTTAATCACAACTCTCAATTTAGAAATCCTTGAAGCATAAACTCAAATTACTTCACTCAACCAATGGTCTAAACAATAATGCTTATCAAACAAGGTTTAATAACAACTCTCAATCTAGAAAACCTTGAAGCATTAACTCAACCACTTTCAAAAAGGAAACCCTAATCAAATCCTTTTCACTCCAAACTTAATTTTCAATCAAGCCAATCACCTAACTCAACAAAGAAGAATTTTGCCCATACCTTTGAAGAGTAGTTGTCCTTGCAAATCTGCCACACTCACAATTACTTCTTTGACAAACTCAATAAGGGTTAGAGGATAATTTTTATATCACAAAAATAATATCACAATTACACCTTATCACTCCAACTTAAACAATAAACAATATCCTCACAATAATCACAAAACCCTTTATTCAAAATGACATACAACCCACAAAGTCTTAACCTTTCAATATTCCACAATAGCAAAATTTAAGACTTGAAAATAAAAACATAATTATCCTTTAACTCCTAATGGTATTTCTCAACTACCAACCTTTATCACAATGCAAATACTTCAACCACAAAATACCTTATACCTCCAACTTAGGCATTAATAAAATAAAACATAAAAATATACCTTTGCCTTTGGAGAGTTTTGAACTCTCAACGCAGCCCACACAAACGTCTTTGCCCACAACGCAAACCACCACACGAGCTACAAGCTCTTTGGGAAGGAAGAAGCACCATGTGCTTCAACACCCCTTCCTTGCCTTGCAAAACGTATGCACCTAACGATTGGTACCTTTAACACGTCCACCAAAAGCTTTCATTGGATTCGAACACTATCCACCATGCACACCAAAACGTAAGCTTGCAACCCACTTACCACTAGGACAAGGTGCCTTGTTGGCTTCCAACTAATCAACGTGCTTGCTTTTATTTCCTTTAGCCATCAAATTTCACAATTCTATCTCACGAGCTCTGCATTTAATTCGTATATTTTCTCTTTCCAATTCGAGCAAGGATAATTCAGAAATCAACTTTGGGCATGGTATTTATATGCATTTCCACTAAATAAAAAACATTAGTGCTTCCCTTTGGCTTCTATGACGTCGACATAAATAAACTTTGCCTGGTTTAAAAACTTTAAATCCAACCTTTGGATTTATTAAAATATTCTTTGGTCTTAAACCTTTAAACCCAACCTTTGGGTTTATTAAGATATTTTTAGACTTTATAAACCCACTCTTGCAATATAAAATATTGTAATGAAAATTACAAATATTTTATTTTGGGTTTTCACCATGGAACTTCTAACCATTATAAATTTTCACCTTTGATAAAGTACCTTTTAATATTTATTTATAAAATTTAATTCATCCTGAATTTAAATAATTTATAAAATAAATATTATAACTCCTTTTTAACTTCTGCCTTTTGCATTGTTTCACTCAAACTTCTGCCTTCTTGTTGAATATCAAATGACCATCTTTGCCATCTTTATTTCGTGCTGAAATATTTGGTATTAATGATGACTCCATCTGGTGGCATCAATGGTGACATCAATGACAACTTTGACTTAGGGACTCAAAATATTCAACATTTAGAGGTCATACCATAGCTTGTAAATTTTTAATAATGGGTTACTTATGGCGTATAATAGAGCTAGCATGAATAACTATGTCAAATACTATGATAAATGTTAGTTATATAATAGAGCTAGCATGAATAACTATGTCAAATAAAATATTCATGCCCCTACTTAGGTTCTTCATCCAATTGAGTCTCCTTGGCCTTTCTCCACTTGGATCCTTGATCTTATAGGACCTATTTATCATGTGTCCTTATATGGGTGCAATTTTATTATCATAGACACAAATATTTTTTTGAATAAATAGAAGTTATACCACTAACAAATTAGATAGGCCCACTATACCCAAATTTATCTTTATTTACATTATGTATTTCTTTGATGTCATATTTACCCTCATTTCATATAACAATATACCTTTTCAAAATAAGTAAATGCAAAAAATAACTTCTCAATTAGGGATTAAACACCATTCTTTGATGTCTACTATCTACAAGGGAACGATCAAGCTAAATCTAGCAATAATATTTTGGTAAACATTTTGAAAAAGATAGTTAAATAATCAAAGAAATATTAGGAATTAAAGTTATATTCCACATTATGGGCTTATAACACTAGTGTTTGGACATCTATAGGTGTAATCCATTTTCTTTGATTTATGGTACTAAAGTTATTTTTCTACTTGAAATTGAATTTCCATTTTTGTTTGTTTCTTTAAAGAATTTGTTGAGTCATGATGAGTAACATTAGGAATATTGGTAAGCTCATATTATCAAACATACTATTTTTGATGAGAGGCATATATATACTCTTGAGCATAATAGAGCCTATAATACTTGTGTTGCCAAGCAATATAATAAGAAATTTTATCATCATAATTTCGATGTTAGGGATCTTGTCTTCAAACTTGATAGTTTGTATAAGAAGTACAAGGGCAAGTTTATACAAAAATGGTTTGGTCCATAAATTGTCAAAAAATATTTGTTATGATCCTAGTGTATTCAAATTTCACTTTCGCATTGAGGTTTTGGTGTAACGGATCGTTACATTTGGTATCAAAGCAACCAATCATGGAGTGGGTGGGAAGTCAGGCCTATCATGCCAGAGTCCCAAGTGGAGTGGATGACGAAGTAGATCTACCATCCAGAGTCTGAACTGCAGAGCATGGTGGGATGTTATGATCTTGGGATATTTGGTTTTCACTTTCACCTCAAGGTTTTGGTGTAACGGTTAGTTACATTGTTTGGGTCTACAAAAATGAAATTACAAACTATGGATGGACTTGAGTCAAATGTGTGTTAAATGCTTTTACGCATAAACTATTTTAGACCCATTTGTATAATCTATATTTTTATTGGTTTGCTTGTTGCATTTGGTGTCTTATCTTTAGCCTTAACTACTTTGAGTCTCTGTTTGTAAATGTTAGTCTTATACATTCTTTAGTTTGACATATCTTTAGGTATTTTATGGAATTTTCTCTCTCGTGACCATGATCGCCACATTAAGCACCAATCCTGGTCATCTCAATTTTTTGCTAACTTTTTATAATTTTTGGCTTGGATTTTTATGCTTTCATGATGTTTCTCTCTCCCAATTGAGATCACTACTTTAAGTGGAAATCCCAGTCATGTCATACTTTTAGCTCTCTTCTTCTTGGTTTGGATCAAAACTTGCATTTTCTTGCCTCTGTTGTTATTGTTCTTGTTGCTTGATATTTTTTATCCATTTCTACTAGCATTTATTATTGTTGACTTTGCTTGACTTTGTTTACCTTTCTTCATCATGGCATTGCTCTTATTAGTTAGGGGCACCATGTTCTCTTTAAATTATTCCTATTGTTTTTGTTAGTACCCTACTTTAAGTACCATAAAGCAACCACCTTAGTTCAATCCATGTCACCTTCTATGGTCAAAACACCAAGGTAACATTCCTTTAAATTTCCATGCAATAAACAATTCAATCTATCTAATCAATCAATCATTTTGGTATCCCACTCTAATGGAAAGTGTGCCTTGTTGAACATGTGGTATTGGATACTATAGTGAGTGACCCTTGTTGCAATATAGGCAGGGCAACTTTCCCTTCCATGAGACCTCCCTCCTTTATGACATACTATAACATGTATCTAGACCATATATATTCTCTTCTTTATATCTTCACCCATTGTAGTGGAAAGTGTTCATTGTTGAGCACCATGATTTGTTGCATATTATAATGAGAAACCTCCATTATAGTAGGCGCATGGCTACATTTCCTTCCAGAGGATCTTCCTCCCCTAGGATATGCTACAATGCATATCTAAGTCATTTTTCTTTGCTTTCTATTTCTTCTCCTCTTATCATGATGGGTATGCCTTTTTGAACAATTTATCCATCATCAGTGGTAAGGCATGAGTTGTCCTTAGGTATATATATTTGTGTGTCATTCATGGTATAATTTAACATCCCCTAGGCCACCGTATAATAGTGGGTGGACATGATTGGCTACCATAGTGTCCATCTATGTCTCTCTAGCAATTGTTTTTAGGATTAGGGATCATATACTTGTGTACGTACATGGTATGAGTTGGATTCTCTCAGTCTACCTCACTATAGTGACAAGTATATTTTTTAGTACTTGGCATATATTGAAGTTTACATACAACCTACCTACTACAATGGCATATTTGGTTAATAAATCACCTCATGCATGGCCAATATTGGAGTGAATATGTGTATGATGAGCATTTTTTTGAATGCTACCCAAATATTTCATACTTTATAAAATGCAAGTATCAATTATGATTACTCATGTCATACATGTAGTTAGCAAACTAGAAATACTGTCATCAAATGCTATACAAATACTAGGTATGTGTCATATATTTTGACACATCATAAAATGCTACACAAATCATAAGCATATGCCATGAATGTAGTAGAAAAACCATCAAAAGGGATAGAGCTTATAGGGATTTTGGCACACTTTAGACTTGCTTGTGCATTATATTTTTGCTCATTTTGCACCCAACTAGCATTTTCAGCACTTAGGATACTTTTCCAAGTAAATTTCTTCCAAGCCACATGGGGCAAGTAAAAATCAAAATTTCTTGCCAAAATTTTTAGGGGTCTTTATAAGTGATTATCAAGCATACTTTTCTCTACTTTCATATTATTGGATATTTTTTTTTGTTATTTATTTGAAAAAAAATGTATTTTGCATGTACAATGGAATCAAACATAAGAAAAAAATTATTTTTTCGTTTGTAGCACAAATGCTTATATATATATATATATATATATATATATATATATATATATATATATATATATATATATGTTTTGACTATTGCATATTTTTCATTTTATTTTATTTTTCCCTAAGGACTTATGAGTGGTCGTGCCTTGCAGAGTCACTCATAGTCCTTAGGGAGGGGAAATATGTATTTATCAAAAGAGCACTAATAGTTGACTTTGTATATGGAGAATCACATCTTCCTATATATAGGACAAGGGTGGACTAACTAGATGGTGTCAATATTACCACTTTAAGTGGCTATCATGGTTCTTGGTTGAATTTTAGGGTTTTGATGTACGGTCATGATTCTAGCATATTTCTACACCTAATATTTGGATGATACATTGTTTGGACTAAAAATTCCCATTTATGGTTGTGAAAATAGTAAAAATCAATCATCAAATATAAAAGAAAAGTTATTCATTTCTTCCATTATATATACCCATTTCATCTCATCATTTTATTACCATACATAATTCATTCAATTACCAATTCTATATTTTATTTGCTTGATAGGAGAGTTGGTTACAACCACACTATTTTTAGTAGTTGGCAAGCGCAGGGTTCAAACCACAAGGCCTACATACACCAAACCTATTCCACCTCATTTTTTTATAGCCCGACATGAAATGGACCACGAGGTGCTTGGGATTCGTAAAATTACCAATTCTATATTAATACACACATTGATTGCCACTAACATTGCTATCAAGCTTTTTTCCTCTTATCGCTTCCACAACATGCAATATATTTGTTCTCTTTCTCTCTCTTGCCCTTGTAGGTATAACCAAATCCATCAACTACTAGTTTGTTTCCTTACATGGAGGAGGATGGGATATTTTCTAGGATTTTTAGCCAAAGGTCAATGATTGTTGCTCAAGGGCTAATTTCCAAGACATGTCAAACCTTCTGCATAAATTCTAGCTATTATCTCTCCTTATTGTGGTGACATAGCAAACAAGATAAGGTAGAAATGAGGTGCTCATTATGATTATTTTATGAATGGTATGGTCCTTGATTTCATAGGTATCAAGTAATATATTTTATTACATTAGGATTAGCCCTAGCTTGTGATTTTATATGGATAAAATTCATGTGGTTTGCTCTCAAATGCATTACATCACCTGTTCTTGAATTAGGACAGTTTTTAGCTTTGATTATCAGATTATTGTTATATTGTCTTACTTTAAGCATTTTGGTTTATCTTGTATTAATTTATGTAATCATATGAGATATATTTTTCTCCCATAAGCATTTTTGACTATGAGTTTTGCATCCTTTTTGTTGTTTATTTCAAATAATTTACATTTTGCATAGACAATAGAAATAAACATAATATTTTTTTGTTTTTTACTCCATAGCATAGATTTTATATTATTGTTGCTTTGACTATCGCATACTGATATTTTTTTCCCTAAGGACTCATGAATAGCTATCCCTTGTGGTGTCACACATGGTCCTTAGGAAGGGATAATATATATTTGTAAAAAGAGCAATAACTCTTGACTTTACAAGTCATGGAGAATCCCATCCTCCTATATATGGGACATGGATGGACTAATTTTTTTAGTCCTTGGGTGGGACAATAACAAGCCATGTTAGCCGATGGTTCTGGTTCCTTTTATTCACCCAACTATTACTTTTATGCCACCTTATTTTAGATATTTTTTCTTGCTAACTTTTTCAAAACCCCAAAATAAGGCTAAAGTCATGATTAAGGGACTTTTTGACATGCATCCCCCAAAGCATGCATCCTAATAGTTCTAAGAACACCACTTTAAGTGGCGATCATGGTAATTGGTTGAATTTAGTGTTTTTGATGTATGATCATGATTCTGACATATCTTTACATGTGGGGTTTGAATGATGCATCATTTAGATCAACGGTTGTGATTTTATGGCTGTAAAAGGAGTGAAAGTCAGATGTTGGCTCCAAAGAGGAAGTTATTCATTTCTTCCACCATAAATACCCATTTCACCTCATCATTTTATCACCATATACCATACATTCAGTTATAAATTCCATATTATTTTACACATTGATTGTCACTAGCATTGCTATCAATATTTCTACCTTTATCACTTCCATGACGTGCTATCTATTTTCTCTCTTTATCTATATTTTTAAATAAATTTCTATGGTTTGAATTCTATGGGGTTTTGGGTTGTCCATTGTGCTTTGGTAGTCGGAGTATGGGTAAACAACATCCTTTGTGAGGGTCATATCATATGGCCTATGGCCTTGTAGATGTTACAAACTACCTTTGCCTTTACCCTTCTTGGCCTTTCACGTACAACCAAGACATCAATTGTTGCTTTGTTATCTTCCACAAAGGAGTATGAGATGCTCTATTAGTATTTGTAGCCAAATATCGATGATTGCTACTCAAGGATCAATTTCCATGGCATGTTAATCCCTCTATAGATAGTCTAGGTGTGATCTCTACTTATTGTGATGGCATAAACTAAGATAGGGTAGAAATAAGTTCATTATGATTATTTTATGTATGGTATGATCCTTGATGCCTTAGGTGTCAAGTAATCTATTTTATTGCATTAGGATTATCCCTAGTTGTTCCTTTACTATGGATAATCTTACTGTCATTTGCTCTCAAATGCATAACTTCATTTCTAGTTAAATTAGGATAGTTTTCAGCTCTAATTTGTAGATTATCGTTATACTATATTATCTTAAGAATTTTGGTTTATCTTGTATTAATTCATGTTATTATATGAGATATTCTCTTTTTACCACAAATAGCTTTTTCAATCCAACTTGATTTCCCTTTGAAATTCAAGGGGGCACACTAGGACATGGTAGCATTTAATGTTGTTAAAAAGTATGAAATATAACATCATAAATAATAATTAAATAAATCACATCATTAATATTGCATTATGAATCCTAAGAATCTTCAAATTTATCTTTCTTAAAATTGGTGCATGCAGGTTAGTTTTTGACACATTTATCATTTGATAAAATATAAAAAAGGGGCAAATGTAAATACCCAATTTGGAACATAAATTTATTGAAACTTATCAACATCTACATCACTTATATAATCAAACATTCAAATCAAGTCAAACATTTTGAAGCTTAATTTAGGAGAATTTACTCCAAAAGCAAAAACATAGCGACTAAAGTGGTAGCATTGGTGGTGTTATTGCTCACCTAGAAACACTTTTGTAAATCTTTAATTTCTCATATTTTTCCATCCATTTAACCTAACAATGGTCACTTTGGCATTAGAATTGGGATATTTAGCATCAATAATGCTCTTGGTCCTAGTGCTAGTGATTGTTAGATATGAAAGAAAAGGTAGACATATGTCAATCACCAAACTACCTTGTAGATATAGATTTGATCATGCCAATCTAATTTACCACCCCAAATGCATCTTAGTGGAAATCCAATCCAAAATTTACCCTTTCTATCTCTCATCCTTAGTTGCATATTGAGATTTTTGAAACTTACCTTCAAACAACCCCATCAACTCTGTACAATGATGTCATCTCTCACACTTGCCAATCCTAGTAGATCCTCTGGAGGATCCTACAAGGGAGTCATGGATTTCTATAAATCCAACCCTTGGGGGAGACCAATCTATGACTTTATGACATGGAAAAGCCCTACCAAAATCTTTACAAAACTTATTTTTCATCATAAGCAAGAGGTAAATTTATGATCTTATCCCAACAACAAGCTTTTATCATTAGGAGGGATAACCATCAAAGTTATTGGAGGCTACAAGCCTATTTGAATTTAACTAGTTTGTACCCTTTCATCCCTAAACTTGTTTTTTTGGTATTTTTATAATCATTTTATTATTACATCTTCATTTAGATAAATAACTTATTTTCATCTTGTTATCATTTTACTAGTCTTGTCATATTAGTTTCATCTTTGGTCATCAAATAACTTATATTATTGCAACTATCAAAATCCCTATACCTTGTGGTTATGGATCCTTATTGGATCATTTAAAAGTCAAAGAGTCCTTTGTCCAAAGACCTATTCTATTGTACCTATAGGAAAAATCATTGTAATATTGCAATCTCAATGGAATTGCTATGCTCTATTTTTGCTATAGCCAAGAGTATGACCTCATAATCACAATCTATGATTAAAAGTGAAAGTACCACGAATCGGTCCCAATGGTACTTTTTCCACTAAGATTATAGGCATTGTTGTAGCTTTTGCATCTATCTATTTTGTCTTTTTTATAGGGGTTTGATGTTTATCAAGGGAGATATACATTCTCCATTGATATAAGCAAACTCCTCTACTACTAACTCTCTATTTTTTGTTCATTTTGTAGATTTTTTGTAAAGCAGAAATCATAAGCAAAAGCACCACCAAACAACGGTAGCACCAATAGTGCTTTTGACACTCAGGCCAAAAGTAGGTTAGATGTTCCAATTAGTGTCATTGTCATTTCATATTAGGATTATTTGTTGTTTGTTCTCTATATGTGCCTCTTTTGTTCTATATTTTCTATTTTACTCATTAAGAGAGAAAAGGAAAAATAAGGAATAATTTATTATCTTTGATAACATTAGCAAACAAATTGTAGTCATACATCTCATTGAAGCAAAACTTGCATGTAGTCATTTAGGGTTGCATGATTGCATTACTCTCTTGTACCCTTACCTTGAAAGCAAATCATCTTTTCTATTCATTAGTAAATAGTAAAAGCATTTTAGTCTATAGATGTTTTTTATGCATTGTTAGTTGCATTTGTAGTTTAGATAACATTAGAATTAAGGGTAGGATATTAAGAAAAAATCTTAGAAAAATATAGGTGTTTTCTAACCAAATCCAAGAAACCCTTAGGCTCATAAACTACACTTATCCTCAAGGTGAGATGTCATGGATCCGATATCACACGGGCCAAGAGCCAGTACACCCGATATCATAGGCCAAGTCAAATACCCTTTGCAATTTTTAGCACCCTCACACTACTAATAATAGGTATTTTGCCACACAATTATCCAATTTTTTTCAAAAAAATTATACATGAACTAGTTCTAGATATTAGTAGTGAATACATTAAAACCAGAGGATATCCCCAAATAGCACATGATATCTCCATAATTTATTTGTTTCCATTCAACACAAATTCACATGGGTTTGGCTAAGTTTTGAATCTAAATAAAATTGGTCTTTGAGTGAGAGATCTTTGCACTAGAAGCTCTACAAAAATCTTCCACAATTGCAAAAGCATTGTCAAGCTCTTCCTCCTCCTTGTTAGATGTTATAATAGTTTCAATGATGCTTGAATTTCTTTAGAAGTTAGAATTTTTTGACGTTAATTTCTATTTTCATGTGACCACTCTTACCATGTAATTTTAGGAAGAGATCAATACATATGGGAAATCAATGTGTAAACTATGAACTTTGATCGTATCAACCAAGTATGAGTTGGAATTTTTTTTATAGCAAAGGTGGAGCAAATCAAGGAGGACATATCTAACAAGGTGGAACAACTCAAGAAGGACATATACAAGGTGTAGCAACTCAAGAAGGACGTATCTAATAACTTGCATCTAGACTGCATAGTAGATTGTAATGATTAAAGTGCAACTTCTATAAATACTTCTAGAAATCATGAGAAACTTAGATTGACCCTTGTCACCTTGAATATGGTTTTTTGTGATTGTATTTTTGTATTGGTGTACTTATGGTTTTGAAATGTATTAGTTTAAGACTCTAAAATGGACTTGGTCTTGAATTGATAAACAATTCTTTGCCTAATATTAGTTATGAAAAATGAATATAACAATATCAATTATGCAATCTTAGATGTATTTACTCGTTTCAACTTTCTTTTATATATAAATCTTCCTTATTATTCATTAACAAATGATGAGTTTATAATCACTCTATTCATTTTTATTTATTTATTTTTAACCAATAAGAAGCTTCCTTTTATTCATTAACAATTTTTTTTAACCTACAAGAGATACTGCAGTGGTAAGTCTTTGGGTTTTCATCTAGGATACCCAAGTTCAAACCCTAATACAAGAGGAACATGACCCCTCATAAAAATATGTATTTACCTTAACATTTTAGCTGTAAGCTTACTGTAGTGGTAAAGGATTTGGCTTTTCTTTGGGAATGTTCAAGGTTCAAACCATGGTGTGTGTATGTGTGGTTGTGTGTTAATCCTCTATTGATATGTTTAGCTCTCGATCTTATGAGGGGTCATGATTGATATGAAAATGTTCAGACTTAAACGTAGGATTTTCTCACACTAACCAAATAAAAAAAAACAAATTTTCTTTTAACAAATAATAGGTTTCATAAGTACTCCTTCCCTACCAACCAACCTGTTCTTTTCAAATAAAAAAATTGAGTTTAAAATACGAGTTTTTATGAGGGGTTTAAATTTGAGTTTAAAATACAGGTTTTTATGAGGCATCTGATCCCCTCATACCATGGTTTGAACTTGGGTCTGAAAACCCAAAACATTTAGAATAAAATACAATTTTTTTTTAAAATATCGCAACCCCTTGTATTGGAGTTTGTTGCTTGTAAATATTTGTTTTGGTTACATAGGAGAAATGGTCACAACCACACTATTTTTAGTAATTGATAAGCATAAGGTTCAATGGAGTTTGTTACTTGTAAATATTTATTTTGGTTACATAGGAGAGTTGGTCACAACCACACTATTCTTAGTAATTGATAAGCATAAGGTTCAAACCACAGGGCTGCTCCCACAAAACCTATTCTACCTCATTATTGTTAAACTTATTCCACCTCATTATTGTTGACCCGATGTGAAGGGGACCCTCGGTTGCTCAGGATTCGTACTGTCATCATTGATCTGACATGCACTTAGAGGATTCAAATTAGACTACTACCTTTGCAAATAGGTTACCCCCAAGGTTTGAACTTGAGTGTCTTCTTGGTAAATGCCTAACCAAACAAGCACTTACCAATCCACCTAGCCCTCGGAGGCTTGTCACTTTTAAATATTATTACATAATATTAAGACATAGTATTGTCATGTGTATATGTGACAACAAATATTTATAATACTATATTGAAATGTAAGTTATTTTATCAAAGTTTAATAAGTTAATAAAATATATCAACTTCTAAAACATAAACTAAGATTCAAAAGTTACAAAATAATGTCTACAAAATTATCATAATATTATAATACCATAATAATAGAGGTGCCTTTACCTTGATCGAGTGGGCCCAAAAATATTACAAATATTTTTTGATGTCATGTGTATATGTGACAACAAATATTTATAATACTATATTGAAATGTAAGTTATTTTATCAAAGTTTAATAAGTTAATAAAATATATCAACTTCTAAATCATAAACTAAGATCCAAGAGTTACAAAATAATGTCTACAAAATTATCATAATATTATAATACCATAATAATAGAGGTGCTTTTACCTTGATCTAGTGGGTCCATAATTATTACAAATTTTTTTTTTTGATACATAAAGGATGGTTTTTTTGTATAATACAAAGGAGAGTTGGTTACAACCACTATTTTCAGTAACTGACAACACAGGGTTCAAACCACAGGGCCAGTACAAGGGACTGTCAACAGTGTTCCACGTTTGTGCCGTGTTCGATCGTGACTACAAAATTATTTCCATTAGAACGGTCGTTGTAAATGTGGCCGGCTGTGCAGATTAGAAGTTTGGAAGAGACACCGTCCTTTTATCAACCTATTACTTAGTTTAGAGATGGGAAGTACTTTCAATTTAGAGTTTATAAACAGATTTAAAATTATTATAGTTGGAGAGTTATTTATTTTTCATAAAAGTTTGAACTATTAGATTTGTATGTATTGTATGTAAAGATTGTAAGTACTTTTAATTTAAACGAAATTTAGAGTTTAAGAATTTACAAACAGATTAATTTTCATTTCAATTGAGTTACTATAGCAAAATAACTATTTTTTAATATAAGTCTGACTTCTTAATTTTCAATTTTTTGATCTTCTTCAATTTTCTTAGTAAATACAAATATTATAAATTCAACATCCTAATCATTTATAAATAATTGATTGCAACTAACACTTATATATGTAAATTATCAAACAATATTAAAAATGAATGGTTATAACTATATCTATTAATATATCAAATGTCATGGAGTTTCAATATTTAAATATGTTGACTCTCAAGGCATAGACCTAAGTTCAAATCTTGTCAAATGACATATACATAATTGTCAAAATATTTTCTATAATATTGTTATATTGTTTGTTAAAATATCTTGATGTCCTTGTGGGGATAGCGCAACGGTTGAGCTTTGGCCTCTCTTTGAGAGGTCTAAGGTTCAAACCGTGGTGTGTGTTATTCTATGTAGTTTGAGCTTTGGTTCTCGTGTACATCATGGAGAATCACTCGTTTTTGCATGATGGTGTGTTCACAAAAAAATATAAATATCATGATGATGTGATTCTGATAAAATACATGTTAAGTGTGGTTCAATCTCAATATCCAATTTAAAAAGGAACTAACAAATATCAATCTCAAGTTCGAGTGGATGTTGTATTAAGATTTCATATCTAATGATGTAATTTTGATGTAATACATGTGAAGAGTAGTTCAATCCCAATATCCAATTTAAAAAGGAACTAACAAATATCAATCTCAAGTTTGAGTGGATGCTATATTAAGATTTCATATCTAATAAAATATAAATTATCAATTGCAAGTTTGAGTGATTGCTATATTAATATTTCATGCTTTATAACATGTAAACCAATAGTAATAGCTATGATAACAAGTATTCTTATAACTAGTTAAAACTTTGATTTTAACATGTAAATAGGTTTGAATGTCTTAACATGTCCAAACAACAAATTGCATTTATAAAAATAAAGTTACATAAAATATTAAAAATGTTATTCTAAAAAATCTAAGATTAAGTCCAAAGCATTTTGAGCAATTGAGTGACACTCCAACTAGAATTGGTCAATGGTAATACAATTTATTATAATATCATCTCAGATTTTACAATAGATTCTAGAACCAAATGGAATCAAACATTACCTAGTATTGCTTGTAAAAAAATACACATCATATAGAAAACACATTCTATGAGAGGAGTGTCCAAAGACACCAAAATATATTCACTCAAAGAGAATAAAAAATACACTCAACCAATAAAGAAATGATTAGTGGGGGGTATTTATACCCAATTACATGTTGCCTTTAGGTCAAGTTTATGATATTGGCCCTCAAGAATAAAATATTAAAAAACTACAAAATTACTTCTTTTCAAGGTTTACATAGGCCCAAAGGACAAACATAACAAAAAGTTGATCGTGGCCTTAAGAGAAGCTTAAACACCATATATTTCAACATCCACCCTTAAGCTAAACAGGAGACAAGAAGAGATCCTTATGTTGAATCCACTCTTAAGGGATACTATCCCACTCCAATAAGCTCTTGCATGCACACAAAGGTGACCTCGGGAATGATCTTGGTCAAAATATCAGTTGCTTGCTATGATGAAGGAATAAATATTGGGTCTAACATCTCACGAGCATGAAGTTATTGCATAAAATGCATCAATATCTCAATGTGCTTTATCCACTGATGAAACATAAGATTGTGGACAAGTTGGATAGTACTCTGATTATCATAGTGACAAGGAACTGCAAAGCCTTGAGGAATTCCAATTTCCTCTAAAATCATCAATATCCATCTAATATGCTTGGATGACTCATTGGAAACACAATATTTAGCCTCCATATAGGGATGAGAGATGATGGATTGGTGTCTAGAACACTATGAAACTGAGTTGGATCCCAAGTAGAATACGAAGCCTATGGTGGACCATCGCTCATCCAAATCACCTACCCAATCAACATCTAAAAAACCTTTCAAAATTAGAGGAAAACCAATAAAATAATGAATTCCCATTTGATATGTCCCTTTGATGTATTTGAGAATCCTTCTGGTTGTTGTCCAGTGTCTTTCTCAAGGAGCATGCATGTAACTAGAATAGTAGGTAACAACATAAACTATATCCTATCTAGTGTGAGTAAGATAAAGAAGACCTCCTACAAGAGATTGATATAGAGTAACATCAACAAAATATGTAGTGTAATCAACCTGTAACTTCAAACCTAAGGTAAAAGGCCTTCTAGTTGGTTTGTACTCCATCTTGAACCATTGAAGAAGATCCAAAGCATATTTGGGCTAAGAAATGGTAATGCCAGAATCTGGCTAATTAGTATAGATTACCAAAAAATAGTGCAAGGGCCACAAATATGTCATCTCAAATGTGGAACAAAGTTGTGACTTCCTTTCCTAGATTAAATCATTAGAGCCACCCATGATAAGAAGATCATTAACATACAACACAATTACCATAGTCTTCTCATCATGATGTTCAATGCAAACATCATACTCAACCTCACATCGTTGAAATCTATAATTGATGAAGAAATGATGGGATTTTCTCATACCAAGCCCAAGGCCCTTCATTAACACCAATAAAGGTCTGGTCAAATGACATACCAATGGATTAGGCCCTTTATCTCAAATCTAGGTGGTTGTTGCATGTAAATCTCTTCTTGAAGTTCTTCATGGAGAAAGGGACTCTTCACATCCATTTGATGCACCTTCTAGCCATAAGAAGTGAAAATAAAAAGATTAATTTTAATGAAGTACATCCTATATATAGGTGCAAATATCTTGGAGTAGTCTACTCCCTCTAACTGAGAGAAGTCCTTGGCAATAAGGTGTACCTTGTGCTTTTCAATATAACCTTATAATGTGTACTTGGTCTTGTAGACCTACTTACACCCCACAACATTCTTCCCTACTAGAAGAGGAACCAACTCCCATGTTTTTATTCACCAATGCCTCATATTTTGTTATCGTAGCATCTTCCCATTTAGGCTTTGATGAGGCCTAGAAATGCCTCAATCATAACATGTTTTGAACACTGAAATTACCTACAAACTCTTATGTTTAATATAATATGCTAGTTAAGTTAATTCAATATGCTGTGTATTAACTATTTGCATAATGAATGTATCTGAAATACTATATTTTGATTTTTACAACTTTTTGCATAAGTTTTATGTTGTTTTGTTATGACTTGCTAAATGAGATATGCTTAGGTTGATAGTAGCATTTCACTAATCATGTTTTGATATGTCTCAAGCATTTATTTTACCTAAATCGGCAACAATGCAAGCAAAGCTAATCTTGTCGGCAAAAAGCGGGTTTTCCCATGTAAATTCCAGCTAGCTGCCAATGAATGGCAAGACATGGAATTCACATATGGAAAGAGATGAAGACCATTGGAACCTGATCCTGAGAAATAACCCACATGAGAAATGCAGAGGAAAGCAGTTAAAAAGCACACATTTGTTCATTCCGAAGTCTCTTCAGAATGAACAGATATCTTCAGAATGAGAAAACACATTATCTTCAAAATGAGCGGATCTTCGAAATGAGAATTGCAGTATCTTCAGAATGAACCACTTATCTTCGAAATGAAAACATAATGTAATTTTTGACTTGTTGACCGAATTCTGACGCTGGAAAAAGAGAAATAAATATTGAAAAGGGTAAGGGAAAATATCTCAGATCTGACTTTGTCATCCTTGCCGACCAAAGACAACATTTATGGAAAGATCAAGTTTGATCTTCTTCTAGGATAAAACCAGGAATTGTTGTAGCATAATAGGATTAGATATTTTGAGATATTCTCAGCTTGTTAGTAGATCTTAGGACATCTATAAATATGGCTCCCGTTTAGGTTGAGCTAGGAAGAAGAGGAAGTAGAGGATAGAGAAAGCAGAAAGTAGAGAAATATAGGCAATAATCAGGAAAGTGACTGTTACAGTTCTGTAATAGGTTTTCAGCAGAATTATTGTAATCATGTGCTTGAATCAATAAAGTATACTATTTTTATTTCATATTGCTTGTAAATGAGTGTGAGTAAGATCTAGAGATAGAGAGACTCATACCTTCTTCTGGACAAGGAGGCTAGCCACTTCCAAACCTAGGAGGAGGACTAACAGTAGGTTTTTATACTGATTTTGCTGCAGCAAAATGAGTTATAGAACTTGTCATTTCATTCCTTTGTAAAAAACTAATGATATTTGCAATCTTAGCTTATTTTATATCTTATGATTAATGGTTTGGTTGTAATCTCCACTTTCAGCAAAGCTTTCAATTTATTGCAAACTGTCATTTCCAGCATTTACTATTTTTTGTAATTTATTGCATTTTGTGTTACTGTCAACCCCTGCACAGAAGATTGACAACATTCTATTACAGAGCCTTGATAGGGTTTCATTTCCATGTTATAAATAGGTTTCCATTGTTGTAAAAGTAAATAGATTTTATTTCTGTAATTATAATCAGACTTCTAATTTTGCAACTGTTATTTATGCAACATAATTAGGTCTCATTATGCAATTGTAATTAGGATTTCATTTATGCATTTAATGATTAGTTTCCATTTATACAACTTATATTAAGGTTTAATTCATGCAATTTAGAGATAGGAATGTCCTAAATCCCCCACACAATCGGTTTCATCAATAAGACCTGTTGCTCTAAATTGACCTAAGTTATAACCCTGTTCACCCCTTCTTTCGTAGATAGCCTTGTACACTGCCCTGGATTGACAAATTCATTGAGAATTAATGATGTGTATCATGACTATGCATCATTTTTGTGCCATTTTTGGGGAATTGTGTTGCTAGAAGATGACAATAGTCCAATAGTTGTTAATTAGACTGAGCTATGAATATTCAGGATAAAATCTGAATAGAACAGCTGGTTAAAGTAACAACTATTGACCTATAATTTATGTCATTTAAGAGTAAACATGAATGAGTAAGTCTAGGGGTGAAAAAGGTATAATTACCCAAAAGGATCCCTGGTTTGTTTCATTAAGGAGATCTTCATGCCTAAGGGGTGAATCACCTGTGTTTGAATTACCAGAAAGATTGAAAGAAAAATCACCAATCTCACCATCATTAGAACATTATGAGAAAAGAAAATCACTAGTCTCATAATCATTAGAACATCCTAAGAAAGAAGAATCATCAGACTCATTATCAACAGAGGATCTTGGACCTCTTGAGAGAGAAATTTGGATAAGTTTGACTAAGAAACCAGAAACTATGGTATAGAGAGGCAATCTAGATAGAGATGGCCAACATGGCTATGTCCATAATGAAGAAGATGATCAGGATATTCCTCAACCTTCCAGAACATTTGAATATCCTATTCATTTGAATCCAACACAAAACTCTCCCATGAAAATCATTTAACCTTTAGTAATTCCAACCTTTCGAGGTGTTGTATCTGAAGATCTTAATCAGTTTTTGTTTGAATTCAAGGTAGTGTGTCAAACCTATGACCATGTAAATGATAATAAAAAACTTAAGGTTTTTCCCTCAACACTCAAGGACTCAACATTACACTGGTTCATGAGCTTAGAGCCAAATTCCATTCAAACTTGGGATCAAATGGAAACTTTGTTTTTAGACAAATATCAGGAGTATTGTCGTGTAAGGAACAGGAAAGATGAGTTATTCAGGATTAAACAAGAAGATGATGAAACATTAGAAGACTATCTTGATATTTTATCCTTTGTTCAAAGGATATGTGGACTTGTAGAACCAGAGTTATGTAAAACCATCTTTTTAAGAGGATTACAAGATGAATCCAGAGATGTATTGGATTTAATGGGAAAAGGGGATGTAAATACTCTCAGTAATAAGGAAATTGTGGGTCTCTGTAGAAATTACTCTCGCAATAAGTAGGGAAGAAGAAAAAAGAGTACAAATGGCACTGAGTGAAGGACCTAATAGAGGAACTTGCAAATTTTAAAACTGATATTCTAGTGCAATTAAACACAACTTTAAGGAAAATGTATGCAAAAGCAAAAACCACAGAACCTTTGGCAATTTATTGCCCAATATGTAGAAATAAACATGCTTTGTAGGAATGTCCTTTGAATAAAACATCTATCTCAACTATTTGTAGTATTTGTTCAAAGAAGCATTCAACTGATAAATGCCACCTACTACCACAACTCAAAACTGTGTTAGAAAGTCAGACTGAGGAACTCAACTATGTTGGACCAAAACAAGGGGAAATTTCTCTCAATACCAAAATCCCCCTCGTTTTACTACAAATTGGGGGCATAATCCTGGGACTATGCCTTGGGGACAATCAGAACCACCCCAACGTCCTTGGAATTATCCTCAATGGACAAATTTCCAAGAATGGCCACAAAAAAATTGGAGTAATTCAGCCTGGAATCAGAATCAAAACAACCCATCATGGAATCAAAATAATCCATCATGGAATCAAAACAACCCATCTTGGAATCATAATTAGACCAATCCATATTGCATGCAAAATCAACCATAGTGGAATCAACAATACCAGTCCTATCCAAGGCAGCAAAGAAATCAAGGTCAAAATCAGCATTTGCTGTCTGCACCTAATCAAAATTTTCAAGAAAAACATAACCAACCACAACAAACACAACAGGTGAAACAACCTCAACTTCCATCTCAATCAGTAACTAATCCAAAAAGCATGAGATAGACATCTCCTGTCTATGTGGCTGAAGCTAAAGAAAATTTTGAAATAAATGTTATTGATTGTAGTAACATCCAACTTCGTTCAGAAAAAGTTGTACCTAAACATGTTTCAAATAAAAGCAAGGAAAATGAAGAGCAATAATATTTGGAACCAATTAGAGTTAAACCAATAATAGATAAAGAAGAAGAAAAAATAGAACCACAGGCAGAATAATTACCTTCATCAAGGATAATTCCATATCCTGAAAGATTTAATACCACAACAAAAAATTTTGAGTCAGACCTGGTCAAAGAACTTAAAAGTTAACTATATCATTGCCCTTATTGCAAGCCATTAAGGATATACCAATGATTAAAAGTACTATTCGAGATTTGTGCATTAAAATAGTAGGAAGAAAAAAGAAAGCATTTCCTAAGACTGTTCAGGTTGAAGGAAAGATAGCTGATCTCCTGTCTGGAAAACTAGTACCTCCAAAGTATAGTGACCTAGGAAGTCCAGTTATCACAGTTACCATAGGTTCAGTACCAATATAAAATGTCTTAGTATAACTAGGAGCTGCAATAAATGTCATGACCAAATATATAATGAAACAATTATAGCTCAAACATCTCAGCCCCACATTTAAAGTTTTAGAAATGGTTGATAGGTCAGTTGCAAAACCTGAAGGTATCATTAAAGATGTTCCTATAGAAGTTTCATCTTGGGAATTACCTATAGATTTTTTGGTTTTACAGCCAAGAAATTCAGCACATGGATATACCATCATTTTGGGAAGACCTTGGCTTGCAACTGCAGTAGCCTTCATAGACTGCAGATCTAGAAAAATGACTATTTCAGATGGTATTGATCTAAAAAAAATCTCTCTATATCCTCCTGTAAGACCCTCCAACAATTTTTTAGGTCAGTTATGGTTTCCTGATTCAGATGAAGAATCAGAGGAGGTTATTTCCACACTGGCCACTTTGGTAGTAAGAGAACACACATAAGACCTCCAAGACATAGAAAATTTAGAAAATGAAACTATACTAATGAATGTTCTGCAGGAACAAGGGTTAGAAGAGGAAGCAGTAAATATCCAGCAATTGTTAAGGAATGAGGAGAACCAAAACTCTGAAGGTGAACCATATGTACTATTACAGGAAAACTTTGTTTCACTACCACATGGGTGGCACCATCACCTAATTTTTCCTTCTCACTGTTCCATACAGGATATGCTTCCATCAGGAAATAATGAAACATAAACTTCTTATTTCCTTCCATCTCAGCAGTGTCCTCTTAACTCCCTAATCACCAAGTATGAAGAAGTGAATTCAGTCCTTCCAAATACAAAACAAATAGAAGTCCAGCCAATTTTTTTTTTTGAATATTTATAGCTGGCTTACTAGGGAAGAGGAAGATAAATTGATAGTTGTATTGCAGAAGCATGTTCATGCTTTTTCTTGGGACTATAAAGATATGTCAGGAGTTCACCCTGATATATGCACCCATAGAATTTATACTGAAGAAGTCAAGCCAATAAGACAACCCCAGAGAAGACTGAATCCTGCCCTAAGGGAACGTTTGGATTTGTGGAGCACATAGGCCAGCTTGGCCTAGCGGTGCGTTGGCTTGGCGAGACAAAGGAGGTCCCACGTTCGATTCTCTTGGAGGTTGCTTGCAAGGTCAAAGCGCTCGAAGCACATTTTGATTATTTTGAAAGGCGCGAGTTCGTGAGGTTTTTGGTGCAGTTCGTGCCTCTTTAGGCACGTGTGGGTGCGTGGCCCAATGGTGGCTTGGTCATGGTTAAGGCATTGGGAAGGAGGACGTCGGGGGATCGAATCCCTCCGAGAGGCGAGGCAAGTTAATTTTTTATATTTTAATTTTTATTAAAATAGCCTTAAGGGAGAAATAAGGGTTATGCTATGCCTTAGAAAATTGAAATATTTTTGATGGTTTTATTTTTGGAAGGGTAGCATATTATATATCGTTGGAAAGCATTTTTCAAGGGCTATTTGATTAACTTGCTTAGAAGGAGAAATAAGGTGTGTGTAAAGAGATATTTCTATTTTTGTAAAGGGGTTCAAAAGTGAGTTTGATTTATTCTTTTTCAAAGGGGATCAATTCTTTCATGAGGGGACATGGTGAATTTTATTGAGTAGGAGTAATAAGGTGTTATTGGGATATTATTTTTATTGTTGTGATATTACTCAAGTCCTCTAACCTCTTTGTGATTGAAAAGGAAATATTTGAAAGTGTGTTGAGTTTGATAGATTTTGTGGACAACTCCTTGGCATCAAAAAGGTATGGGCAATATTCTCCATTGACTTGATTGGGTGATTGATTTCTGAAAATATCATTGGAGAGAAAAGGATTAATTGTGGTTTCCTTTTTTGAAAGTTGCTTGTTGAATAAGGTTTTCTAGAAAGTGACTTTTGCCATATTGCCTAGTGAATTTTGAAGTTGTTGGTTCAAGGTTTTCTGGATTTGTGAAGTGACTTCAAAATTGTTTTGATGAGCATTGTTGTTGAGATTGATTGTGCCAAGACTTGAGAGTGATTGCAAAAGCTTTGGGTTGAGAATATTGTGCAAAATATTGAAGAGATCATGAGTATCATTGTTATGTGATTAGCATTGTTGGCAAAACTATTTTGAGAAGCTTGAAGGATCATGAGTATCATTGTTATGTGAGATTTGTTGTTGAGCATTGTTGGAAATATTTTGAGTGAGTGTTCATATGCTTGGACTAGGGTTTGTGAGCAAGAGTTGTTTCTTGAGTGATTGGTTGAGTGAGTTGATTAAGCCTAGTCAAGTGGATGTATGAAGTGATTGTTCAAGTTCCATAAAACAAACTATTCTATATTCTGAATTGAGAAAGTGATTGAGTTGTGAGAATAGAACATATTGAGTCTCTAACAATTCTCTTTATGCTTCTATGAGATTGAGTTGAGAAAGTGATTGAGTATTGAATATAGAACATATTGAGTCTCTAACAATTCTCTTTATGCTTCTATGAGATTGAGTTGAGAAAGTGATTGAATATTGAGTATAGAACATATTGAGTCTCTAACAATTCTCTTTATGCTTCTATGAGATTGAGTTGAGAAAGTGATTGAATATTGAGTATAGAACATATTGAGTCTCTAACAATTCTCTTTATGTTTCTATGAGATTGATTTGAGTTGAGAAAGTTATTGAGCAGATTTGAGCAAGTTCTTGAGCTGAGAAGATTTGAGCAAGTTCTTGGTGAGCTTATTGAGCAGATTTTGAGCAAGTTCTTGGTGAGCTTACTAAGTAGATTTTGAGCAAGTTCTTGGTGAGCTTGCTAAGTAGATTTGAGCAAGTTCTTGGTGAGCTTGTTAAAGCAGATTTTGAGTAGGTTCTTGGTGAGCTTGTTGAGCAGATTTTGAGTAGGTTCTTGGTGAGCTTGTTGAACAGAGATTGAACAAGTTCTGAGTGAGCTTGTAAGACAGATATTGAGCAAGTTTTGTGTGAGCTTGCTGATAGAGCTTTGGAGGTGATAGAGTATAGAGGATAGAGTCTCAGTGGATAGAGATCCAATAGCCAGGACAATTGAAGATAGGTCTTATGAGTGAGGAGTCTTCAAGTGGAGAGAGATCCACCAGTCAATGCAACATAGAGACAGAGTCTTCTAGAAGATCACTAGCTAGAGCTAAAGGGGAAAGAGTTCTCCTATGGAAGAGATCCATGAACTTGAGATTAGGGGATCAGTATCTCCATTGGACTGTGGTCCATAAACATTGTAATCGGGAAAGAGTTCCCAAGAGATTGATTGAGAAAGTTTTAGTAAAATATTTTCTCTATGGATGTAGCCCAAGTTGGGTGAACCATGTAAATTCTGGTGTCTCTACTTTGTGTGATGTTGTGTACATTGCTTTGATTATTTTTGTTGATATTGCTATCTCTACATTGCATACAGTGGTTTGAAAAGAAAAGTAAAAAGTGGTCTTATACTGTTCACCCCCCTCTCAGTATAAGCTTGTGTTCTTCAATTGGTATCAGAGTGGGTTCCTTCAGAAGAGTTTGACAACTTGAAGGAAAAGTGATCAAGAACACAATGGCTCCAAAAGAAGAAGGATCTTCAGATAGCAAACCACCAATCTTCGATGGAAGTGACTTCTTGTTCTGGTGTGTGTTGATGAAATTCCACCTGAAGGCTCTTGGCAATGAAGTATGGGATGCAGTTGAAAATGGATATGATGCAATGATAAATCCTCCTACAGAAAAATAAGGTAAGCTCCTAATGCATGCAAATTCAAGAGCTATGAATGCAATTATCAAAGGAGTGCATAGATCAGAATATTTGAAGATTATGGATTGTAAAACAACAAAAGGAATGTGGGAACTATTGCATGAGATACATGAAGGAGACAAAGGTGTCAGGAAAGCTAAGATCAAAAATCTCAAAGGAGAATTTGAGAATCTAAGAATGTGGGAAGATGAGAATATTCATGACTATCTTCATAAGATAGATGAGCTAGTACATGAGATGAGAGGACTTGGAATGAAAGTAGATGAATCTGATGCTTGTGATAAAATCTTGAGAACTCTTCCAAAAAGGTACAGTGAGAAGGTCTCTGCTATAGAAACTTCAATTGACAGTGATGATCTAACCAGGAATGCATTACTTGGCATGCTTACTACATTCGAGATAAGAACAAAAGAACCTATCTCTCAGAAGGAAGCAACATTCAAAGCAATCAAAGGAAAGGACAAACGACAAGAGTCAAGCAGTGAGTCATCCGATGAGGAAGAAGCTAACTATGGTAGAAGGAATAAAGACTACAGGAAATTTGTGGATCCAAGGTCAGTTAAATGCTTCAACTATGGAAAGAATGGGTATTTTGCTACAAATTGTAAAGAAGCCAAAAATAATAGTGATGAAGAAAGACAAGATCACAGGGACAAAGACTCGAATAAACACAGGTACCAGAAGAAAGGCAAAGGTGAACAAAGCAGATCAGGAAAGAAGTTCTTCCAAAGACAAAAGAGGAGCTACTATGCAGACAAGGCAAGTAAGTATTCAAGTCATAGTGATGCCAGTTCGTAAGATAATGATAGAGATGAAATGCTATTTATGATTCAAGAGAAACCAGTTAAGAGTAGAACTCCAGTTATTCTCAAATGCTTTAGATGTGGTAACTTTGGACATCTTGAAGATAGTTGTACAAAGAATGGTTATAGTTTTAGTGATGATGAGTATGAAGACACACTGGAAGGACCAGATGAAAATCTTCTAATGGCATTGGAAGATAAAGAAGATGATTCCATAGAAGACAAGTCTAAAGGAAGTAGAAATTCAGACAAAGGTAAACAAATAGAGGAATACTCAGAAGAGAATGGATATGATCTCAAGGGAGAACTCATATATGCTCTTAAAATAGTAAAGAAGGTGAGAAAGTAGAATTCTAAGCTTGAGATTCAGTTGCAGGAATGTGATGATGAAAGAAGAGCACTCATAGAGGATTTAGAGAAATCCAAGGCTAAAGCAAACAGGTCCAAGGACAAGCTGGAAGCTAAGATCTCAGAATGTGAACAACTAGCACAGGAAGTGGCACTACTCAAGAAGGATCTAGAAGAATCTAAGATCATGATAAAAGGGTTCACAAATAGTTCTAAGAACATGGATAAGTTCAAGAGTGGACAACAAAGAGCTTCTTGCAAATCAGGTCTTGGAAGCAAACAGGTTCAAGAAGATAAGTTAACTACCAGTTTCGAGGATACTTCAGAAGAGGGATTCTCAGATGAGAGTGGAAGTGAAAGTGAAACTTCTAAGGAGGAATCAGATTTCAGTGAGTCTAGCAGGAATAAGAACAATGGGCAAAGAAGATTCAGATGGAACAACAATCAGAATAGGTCAAGAGAGACTAGAAGACCAATGAGACCAAGACAAAGTGGTTTCAATGGAAGATGCTTTTCTTATCACAGGTTTGGGCACATGGCTTCACAGTGTAGAGCACAGGGAAGACAGGAATATGGAAGTATACAACACTTTCATGGGTATTGCTACTCATGTAATCATTTTGGTCACAAGGCAGTGAATTGCAGGGTTCAAGATAGAAGAGGATATGGCTTCACTAGGAGAAGTCCAAAGTCATTTGTTCCTCCAAGGAATAATAGTAGTGTTCAGTGCTACAAATGCAATAATGATGGTCACATAGCAAAGTGGTGTAGAGCAGACATACCTGAATCAAGCAGAAGCTAGAACAGGAGGAATTTGAACAAGAACAGGAACAGGAATAGAGACTCAAAAAAGAATAAGAAAATGAACAAGGACTTTGACAGAAACAGGAACAGGAACAGAGATAGAAATGAAGATATGGATATGGAAGTTGGTCAGAGAAATCAGAAGAATCAGGCAAGAAGGAAAGATGACAAAGGGAAAGAACAATGCTTTCTGGGAGTAGAGATACTCCCACCCTAGAATTAAACACCTCATCAGGAGGTGGGGGAGGGGCTAAGCTAAGAGGCTCATTCTTAGCCCCGAGCCCCAAAGGTGACCCTTTGCCATTGATGTCAAAGGGGGAGAGATTAGAGTAAGGGGGAGCATTTTGATAAGTAAAAGGAAAAGGGGAGAGATTTGACCCAGGGGGAGCAATGTCCCGGGGAGCAGAGCATAAGTGAGTTAAGTTTTCAGCATGAGTATTTGGGTTGCCATCAATGACAAAGGGGGAGATTGTTGGACATTTTGAGAAGTTATCACCAAATGTCCAAAGTGAGTTGTCATTGATGTCATGATGTCAGTAAGATGCCAATGATCATCCTTCGCTAGTTCAAGTGAAAGGGAAATAGTTTCGGTGTTAAGGTAAAATGTCTTCATCAGTGCACTCAAGGAAGTGAGTCAGAGTTCGATTTAATTCCACCATGGCAGCAGATTGTTCAAGAGTAAGAGGAGCACATAATATTATAATTCTTATAATATTATTCCAGGTTGAAGGAGAAACCCAAAAGTCAATATTGTAATTTTAATTATAATATTTTGGGTCATAAGGTTACAATTATTTTATTGAGAATAAATCCAAAAGTTGGGTTTAATTCAAGCATCCGGTGCAAAAATAATAAACTCCAAAGGTTGGGTTTATCAAGGTTTCAAGAAGGCAAATATTAATAACCCAAAGGTTGGGTTCATCAAGTTTCAAGAAGGCAAGTGGATAATAATTCAATAACCCAAAGGATGGGTTCATCAAGGTGTAAAGAAGGCAAGTTATTATTAATTATTTTAAAATAACCCAAAGTGGGTTTTTAAAATAATTAATTAAAGGCTTTGTAAAGGTTTTATCTTATTTTCTCGTTCGAATTCGAAAGTGTCGATGTTTGAAAAGGTGGTGTAATATTTCCTATTTAATGCCCTCTCAAACCTTAGAAGAAGACATCCTTGCTAATTCATTTTTGGAGTGCATGTGAATTAAGGCTCGTGTTTTAAAAGACTTTGCGAATTGTGAAAAGGTTGAAGCAGGGAATGTTTGGATTTGTGGAGCACATAGGCCAGCTTGGCCTAGCGGTGCATTGGCTTGGCGAGACAGAGGAGGTCCCACGTTCGATTCGCTTGGAGGTTGCTTGCAAGGTCAAAGCGCTCGAAGCACATTTTGATTATTTTGAAAGGTGCGAGTTCGTGAGGTTTTTGGTGCAGTTCGTGCCTCTTTTAGGCATGTGTGGGTGCATGGCCCAATGACGGCTTGGCCACGGTTAAGGCATTGGGAAGGAGGATGTCGGGGGATCGAATCCCTCCGAGAGGTGAGGCAAGTTAATTTTTTATATTTTAATTTTTATTAAAATAGCCTTAAGGGAGAAATAAGGGTTATGCTATGCCTTAGAAAATTGAAATATTTTTGATGGTTTTATTTTTGGAAGGGTAGCATATTATATATCATTGGAAAGAATTTTTCAAGGGCTATTTGATTAACTTGCTTAGAAGGAGAAATAAGGTGTGTGTAAAGAGATATTTTTATTTTTGTAAAGGGGTTCAAAAGTGAGTTTGATTTGTTCTTTTTCAAAGGGGATCAATTCTTTCATGAGGGGACATGGTGAATTTTATTGAGTAGGAGTAATAAGGTGTTATTGGGATATTATTTTTATTGTTGTGATATTACTCAAGTCCTCTAACCTCTTTGTGATTGAAAAGGAAATATTTGAAAGTGTGTTGAGTTTGACAGATTTTGTGGACAACTCCTTGGCATCAAAAAGGTATGGGCAATATTCTCCATTGACTTGATTGGGTGATTGATTTCTGAAAATATCATTGGAGAGAAAAGGATTAATTGTGGTTTCCTTTTTCGAAAGTGCTTGTTGTATAAGGTTTTCTGGAAAGTGAATTTTGCCATATTGCCTAGTGAGTGTGAAGTTGTTGGTTCAAGGTTTTCTGGATTAGTGAAGTGACTTCAAAATTGTTTTGATGAGCATTGTTGTTGAGGTTGATTGTGCTAAGACTTGAGAGTGATTGCAAAAGCTTTGGGTTGAGAATATTGTACAATTGGTGAACTTGATTAGTAGATTTTGAGAAGGTTCTTGGTGAGCTTGTTGAGCATATTTGAGCAAGTTCTTGGTGAGATTGTTGAAGCAAATTTTGAGCAAGTTATTGGTGAGCTTGCTGATGTAGGTTTTGAGCAAGTTCTTGGTGAGATTGTTGAAGCAAATTTTGAGCAAGTTATTGGTGAGCTTGTTGAAGTAGATTTTGAGCAAGTTATTGGTGAGCTTGTTGGAGTAGATTTTGAGCAGGTTCTTGGTGAGCTTGTTGAAGTAGATTTTGAGCAGGTTCTTGGTGAGCTTGCTGAGCATATTTTGAGTAGGTTCTTGGTGAGCTTGTTGAATAGAGATTGAACAAGTTTTGAGTGAGCTTGTAAGACAGATATTGAGCAAGTTTTGTGTGAGCTTGCTGATAGAGCTTTGGAGGTGACAGAGTATAGAGGATAGAGTCTCAGTGGATAGAGATCCAGTAGCCAGGACAATTGAAGATAGGTCTTCTGAGTGAGGAGTCTTCAAGTGGAGAGAGATCCACCAATCAGTGTAGCATAGAGACAAAGTCTTCTAGAAGATCACTAGCCAGAGCTGAAGGGGAAAGAGTTCTCCTGTGGAAGAGATCCACGAACTTGAGATTAGGGGATCAATATCTCCATTGGACTGTGGTCCATAAACATTGTAATCGGGAAAGAGTTCCCAAGAGATTGATTGAGAAAGTTTTAGTAAAATATTTTCTCTATGGATGTAGCCCAAGTTGGGTGAACCACGTAAATTTTGGTGTCTCTACTTTGTGTGATGTTGTGTACATTGCTTTGATTATTGTTGTTGATATTGCTATCTCTACATTGCATACAGTGGTTTGAAAAGAAAAGAAAAGAAAAAGTGGTCTTATACTGTTTACCCCCCTCTCAGTATAAGCTTGTGTTCTTCACTCCTAGAAACTTCTTTTGAAAAGGTCTCCCTATGATGATTTTCCAAAATGCATCCCTCATAAACACCACTTGGAGGAGATATGCATGGAATCCCAATAGTCATCTCATACTAACTCATGTACCTTAAGGAACAAAAATAGAGATGTCCAAGTCTATGATTCCACTTCTAACTCTCATCACACTATACCAAAAAATTTCTTTAATGACTATAAACTGCCCTTAAAGACCTTTAAAGGTAATTATTCTACTAGTTTTTATAAGGGCATCATAAAAATTTTGTGATATACGTTGGTGGCTAAAATCACCTCAAAAAACTATCCTCTTAGGGTCTAAGAGGGTGGTTTAAAAATGGTCTCTTAAGGCTATGAGGGCAGCTGTAAATCATCCTCTTAGGGCTAATAGGGTGGTTTTAAACTACCCTCTTAGGGTTAAGATATCTTAGGCCTAAGAGGATGGTTTAAAACCTCCCTCTTATCCCTAAGAGGATAGTTTCAAATTGCTATCTTATCCCTAAGAGGGTGGTTTTAAACCACCCTCTTAGGTCACCCTAAGACGTCGATTAAAAATCATCATCTTAGGATGACCTAAGAGGGTGGTTTAAAACCACCCTCTTAAGGCTAAGAGGGTGGTTTAAAATCGCCCTCTAAGAATAAAATATAAAGGATGCAGAAAAGCAAAGCTGGACTTTGGCAGCTTTCAAAACAATGCCCACTCCAAAGAGAAAAACAACAATTCTAGCTCTCATTGTTTCCTTTTCATATGCTATAACTATGCCTATATCTATAGTGTATAAGAGCAAATAGAAACTCCTTTTCATGTGCTATAACTATGCCTATATCTATAGTGTATGAGAGAAAAGAGCAACTAAAAACCAATAGGGGATGTCCCATAGTAAACCACTAATTTAAAAAAATATATGTGAAAATTTAATTCATTCTCGTTCCTCCAATGTTGAGGATGAAAGAATATAAAAATATTGTTATATCTACTAGCTAGAAATGATTTGTGATGATAGAATTGTATAACTTGTTACTTTCCAAATACATATAGTTATAGTTTTACTCTAATAAAATATTAAAAAAATACTCTAATATTCAAAAGATACAATTTTACTCTAAGAAAATATTAACAAAATCCTGTAATATTCAAAATATAATAATCTCCAAATCATAAATCAATTCAATACATGTAAATATATCAAACTTCAACAATGAACAATTTACTTTCTGTAGTGTATAAGAGCAAAGAGCAACTATGCCTATAATTGTATCTGTATCAAACTTCAAAATTTATGTGCTATAACTATACCTATATCTGTAGTGTATAAGAGCAAAGAGCAACTAAAAACCAATAGGGGATGTCCCATAGTAAACCACTAATTTCAAAAAAATATATGTGAAAATTTAATTTGTTCTCGTTCCTCCAATGCTGAGGATGAAAGAATACAAAATTATTGTTATATCTACTAGCTAGAAATGATTCATGATGATAGAACTATATAACTTGTTACTTTCCAAATACATATAGTTACAATTTTACTCTAATAAAATATTAACAAAATACTCTAATATTCAAAAGATATAGTTTTACTCTAAGAAAATATTAACAAAATCCTGTAATATTCAAAAGATAATAATCTTCGGATCATAAATCAATTCAATACATGTAAATATATCAAACTTCAACAATGAAAAATTTACTTTCTATAGTGTATAAGAGCAAAGAGCAACTATATCTGTGGTGTATAAGAGCAAAGAACAACTATACCTATAATTGTATTTGTATCAAACTTCAAAATTCATGTGCTATAACTATGCCTATATCTGTAGTGTATAAGAGAAAAGAGCAATTGAAAACCAATAGGGGATGTCCCATAGTAAACCACTAATTTCAAAAAAATATATGTGAAAATTTAATTTGTTCTCATTCCTCCAATGTTGAGGATGAAAGAATACAAAAATATTGTTATATCTACTAGCTAGAAATGATTCATGATGATAGAACTGTATAACTTGCTACCTTCAAAATACATATTGTTACAGTTTTACTCTAATAAAATATTAACAAAATATTGTATTATTCAAAAGATATAGTTTTACTCTAAGAAAATATTAACAAAATCCTGTAGTATTCAAAATATAATAATCTCTGGATCATAAATCAATTCAATACATGTAAATATATCAAACTTCAACAATGAACAATTTACTTTCTATAGTGTATAAGAGCAAAGAGCAATTGTATCTGTGGTGTATAAGAGCAAAGAGCAACTATACCTATAATTGTATCTGTATCAAACTTCAAAATTCATGTGCTATAACTATGCCTATATCTGTAGTGTATAAGAGCAAAGAGCAACTGAAAACCAATAGGGGATGTCCCATAGTAAACCACTAATTTCAAAAAAATATATGTGAAAATTTAATCTGTTCTCGTTCCTCCAATGTTGAGGATGAAAGAATACAAAAATATTGTTATATCTACTAGCTAGAAATGATTCATGATGATAGAACTGTATAACTTGTTACTTTCCAAATACATATAGTTACAGTTTTACTCTAATAAAATATTAACAAAATACTCTAATATCCAAAGATACAGTTTTACTCTAAGAAAATATTAACAAAATCGTATAAAATTCAAAAGATAATAATATCTAGATCATAAATCAATTTAATACATGTAAATATATCAAACTTCAACAATGAACAATTTACTTTTCAAATACATATAGTTGCAGTTTTACTCTAAAAACATATTTGCAAAATATTGTAATATTCACATGATAATAATCTTCGATCATAAATCAATTTAATACATGCAAATATATCAAATTCCAACAATGAACAATAAACATATTGAAAAACTTTATTGAAATTGCTAAAGAAATGCATAAAAGCAAAGTATTTTCTAATAAAAAATTTTGTGTTCATAAATCACATCTTAATTTCATATCATATTAGAAACAATTGAAGTTACTTTTCAAATGTGCTCATTTTTTGTAGTGTCGCAATATTTATCAGTTTAATAGGTGATATTCAGATTGGATGGCGACTTCTCTTAATACTCAATAATATAGTTACAATACACCTTGCCTCTGAACTACCAATTTTTCACTCAAACATTGTGTTAACCAAATTATCAAATCACCATCTTAAGTTGGTTGAAATTGTGCAAGAAATAAATAGAAATATGATATAATCATAAACAAAAACAAAGACAAAAATCAAGACCTTTCCAGTTATTTGGTCTGTTGTCAAAACCTAAAATTCTAATCATTCCCTACATTATCAAAAAAATTATGAAAAAAAATATCCATTCAATGGTCATATTAATCAAATGAAATATATTGATGACTTATGTTGCTATAGGTGAAACATAAGGAACTAATGGTACAAGTATTGCAACAATATTCAATCATGTCAATTCCTACTTGATCTTGGATTATTTTGGTAAACCATAGATCTTAGCACCAAGGCAAGTGATGTTGCTTCAACTTTAAACTAGATAAGTTGTAGTTACATGCTAATATTCCTTTTTGGACCTGGCCTTGGCTGCTTTTGGTGGCTTCAAAACAAATGGTACTAGTGTCCCTACATAGTGGACACTACTATATGAAGCCAATGTCTCATGCAGGCTCAATACCTTGCACACATTGGATAGAGTGAGTTAGAAGTATGGCTGAAAAGAAGTTGCAAACTTTATTGTTAAAGAATAAGACTATGACTCTATCAACCTAGCAAAATTCGAGGAACATAAAACTTGGTAGAATCTGACAGTATTATTCCTAGATAGGTTTAAGTACACAAACTGTAATATTTTCCATATAAATATCTAAAATTGAACACTATTGAATCAAGTTAAAGAATATTTAAAAAAAAAACTACTTATTCACAAAAGCCCTTCCAATTAGTTAAAAATAGGGCCACAAAAATGCATATCCTTTTCCATTTTTCTTGAGATCATTCAAAAATTGAAGAGTTGATAGAAATCAATCAAAAGAATCCAATAAGCATTTAACTTGATTACCCTAAAACTCAATAGAATGAAGGATTGGAAAAATATTATTTTTGATGAAAGAGGGAGCTGGTAATAATTTAACCAACATGTTTCTCATCTCAAACAAGGCAGTGAGACAACCATTATAATGGCATGTTCTCTTTCTTCATTATAAAACAACATTAGTTAATAAAGGAATTTAAAAATGTTGAAGCTTAGCATTACACATAGTTTATTTTGAATAATATATATGGAATATTTTCTCTTAGATTGTTGGATGAAAACCAAGTTATTATTTACGAACAACAATGATCTATTACATCTCTTACATGTACAAAATCAATAAAGAAAAAATGTAAATGAAATTTTTTATTTTAGGTGCAATTCTTATTTATAGATATAGGTGAATGGACAACCTAAGCCCTCCATATAATGGGTAGATGTCTAAACATCCCTACCCATCCCAACCATCAGATATGAGGTGAGAGGGTATCTTGAGACTTTTTTAGATACATAAATATTCATCTATGCAAACCAAGTATTGTTTCTAAGGACTAGGACTAAGAGTCAAACATGAAAAATCAATTTCATAACTAACAATCACTCAACACAATAAACCTTCATTTCAATACATTACAACATGCATGGATGATTAGACTCTTAATCCTAATACCCTAGCAGCACTTGCATTCTCTCTCTTTCTTTTTTTACCAAATTACCTTCTTGTATCTGACTAGCCAACCTCATGCTCAGGATACCTACTCGCCTCACTCCTAGCTTGGTTGCCCATTGATTATCTACTAGAATTTTCTAAAAATAGAACAAAAAATGTCTAACAACACTCATTAATTATTTACATTAATAATAACTACTTTTGAAGTATAGTAATTAGGCTTCCAACCATGTACCCTTATATTCATCACAAACATATTGAATGTTATCATCATTTGTATTTTCATCTTGTGTGGTTTTAGGTCCAACAAAATCTTTTACTCCAAAGACATTGACATATTCTGCCTCGTATGCTTCACTGTCTTTGATCCCTCTTGGAGGTGAGGTGAGAACCACATACTAGCTGGTATCAAGTGGATCATTTACATAAAAGACTTGTCTGGATTGTGATGCTAGGATAAATGGATCATATTTTAGTCTATCTCGACTTAGTAATCTATTCATGTTGACTAGTGTGAAGCCCATTTTGTCCTTTCTACATCCATTCCTCGTATCAAGAACATTCACCCAGTCACATTTGAACAAGGGGTATCAAAAATGATAGTAATCCAATAATATTATTTCCCTAATAACACCATAATATGTGATTGTTTGAAGCATCGGGTTTGTGTCTTTTGCACTTGCTTTGCACAAAGTAGTAGCATCGACACACACATCACTATTTTGAGTTGTTCTTTGGTCCTCTTTGTCTTTGATATGAAATCTATAATCGTTGATCAAATAGCCCAAATGTTTGGTTGTAACTTTCCTCGGACTACATGCCAACCATTTTATTGTGTTGGAGTCATTGTCATTATGTTGCATTCCATCTCCATGAAATTGAAACAAAGAAGAATAGTTTAAAGATGATTGTAAAACATTACATGATGTTTAGTACATGAAAATCAGTATAAATGTCAAAGATCATATTCAAGAGAGCAGACAATAACCTGATATCATAGCCAAGTGATGAATATATGATTATAGATTTACAACACCCCTTCATCTCTCATTGCACGGGGGTTGGATTCTTTGATACTCTTCAGGTGCTTCTTGATTTGGCATAAATTTTTTCAAGCCTAGTTGGATCTAATTAATATTTCTCCATATATATATATATATATATATATATATATATATATATATATAAAAAAATATATATATATATATATATATATATATATATCTTAAAACAACAAATAAACATCTACTTACTCTACCCAAGGCTAAACTTCATCCATGTTAAAGAAAATGCATTGATGGGTTTGCTCTTAAGAAGTTTCATCCAAATCAAAGTCTTCACCACTAGACAAAGGCCTCCCATCGATTATAGTTTCTTCATCCTCATCACTCCATACCTCATTGCAACCAAAGCGATCACCAGTTACTTATGTACCTCTCATGTAGTCTGCATAGAATGAAACAGATTCCTCGACAAGATAATATTCAACAATACAACCTTTGGGTCTAGCTTGGTTCTTTACATAGCCCTTAAAAATATTCATAATTTTAAGAAAGGAAACAAACAATTTTGATTAGATGAGACAATAAAAATATAAAAATGGTGGTTTATGAAACTGATGAATGCATACAAACCTCTAAAAAGGGTACAACCATCAATATTGTACAGGTCCACATAGATGTACCTCTTGAGATTTCCTCAATGAACATTTTATTTCATGTAAAAAAAAGTTACATTTATAGTTATTTGGAAGAACTAGATAATACCACATTATGGTTGCAAAAGACTATTTTCGTGGGAGTTCTAACTTAATCTAGATGACTCATTCACTATTTTAGTAAACTCTAACTTATTTTGCTATATTCTCTCAAAGCTAAACTAACCACTAGCTTAGCAAAAGCTAATCTAAATATTAACTTAATACTTAGATATTTAGGACAATGTTGAATATTCCAACATTCTCCCCCTTGATGCTAAAGACACTCATGCAAGAGTTCTTTAAGCATCACAGAGTTGGAAGAAAATATTTCTCTTACGTTTCCTCCAATCTTGAATCAAGAAATCAGAATTTGCAAAATACTTGTGGTGGCACTCCTTCCACTCTTTATGTGGGATTTCCTGCAAATTCTTGAGTGCCTTCTTTTGTTGATTAGCTCCCCCTTCAACAAAAGTATCTCCTCTTGTGTTTTTCAGCAACCACTCTCTTACATCTTTATCATTATGGTCTTTAAACCATGCTCTAACATTTTGATCTTCTTTTACATCTTCAACACTAAACAATACTCCACATGAGTATTTACAATTAATCATCTCACATAGATTATTATACCATACAACTCTTTCACATATTTTCACACAAAAAATCACAACAAATATGGCCATATAATGACCAACTACATATGCAACATAAAGTTGCTCCTCACACAAATATTCTCTCAAAACAGTGACTTTACAAGAATCCTTCTCCTAAGGAATTTTGAACACATCATTTTGATCCATGTGACCCAAGTTCTCCATCACTGTATTCTCTCCAAGAATACTCTTCATCAAAGTTGTCTCAATGAGACAACCACCTTTCTTTTCATTCATGCTCACAAAAAACAAATCATTAATCATAAAAACATTACCTTTAGTATGAGTAGATTTGGTGCTTCCCATAAAGCTATTTTATAGCAGTTCTCCTTCATTGTATGGTGCTTCAAGATCAACCATCAACTCTTCACTAAGAGTTCTCCTCCTTTGTTCAATCCATGTTGGTGTGTTGAAACACCATTTATTCAAGAAATCATACATAGTTTTCTTTTCAAGATAACTCTCTTTCTGCAATGTAGTCACTCCAAGTGAGTGATCTTCATCCATGAGTGATGTTTCCTTTGCCATTACGACAAGAAAATAAAAAATCTCATTTCCATTTTTTTGTTTCTATCCCATTTTCCCTCTCACTTTCCATATACCAAATGAGAGAGTCTTGTGTGTTCTTTTCTTCACACAACACATCATTCACCCTTGATGAGTGATATTAAAAAAAGAAGCCTATAGCTTCCATCTCCTCTTGATCAAACTTTTCTTGTGGATCAACATCCCACATCACTTCATTTGTTCTTTCAAGAGAGCACACATCCATTCCAATTGAATGGTCTTCAAGCCAATGATCATCCATGAACATTGCTTCTCCACCATAATCTTATTTATTCTCCTTCATGAGAATTGTAGATGCATTCTCCATAACACACTCTTTATTTATCTCCTCTATGAGACATTCTTCATCATACATTTCACTTTGATGGTCTTCAAGCAAGGAACACTCCAATGTGAGTGTTTCTCTTCCTTCATATTCAAAGTCTTCTTCCACTTTTGAGTGGTCTTCACTACAAGGTCCTTGAGAAATTTTATCTCCATTGAGACATCCATCCTATTTGCTATCAATGTGAATGCTTTCCAAGCACGCCATTCCTATAAAAAAATTATTAGTGCAAATTTTCTTTTCATAATTTTCTCCTCCTAAAAGAAATAATTGACTATTACAATTTTCCATGCCATTACAAGACATTTCTACAACTATGGGTGTCTCACAATAACTCTCTCCAATGAGAGCTATACAAGGGTCCTTCGCCTTTTCATCCTCTTCTCCATGAAGGGATTCCTCATCTTCATATCTCTTATCTTCAAGAAGTTTATCATCACTCTTTTCTTCAAACATGTCTTCCTATTCAAGGAAGAATTTTCCATGACAAAGCATGTCTTCATATGAGTCTGTACAAGTCTCTTCAAAAACTCCTTCAAAAGGATCTAATTCAGAAACTTCTTCAAGGAAGCAAGACTCCTCCTTGCTTAAAAATATTCATGATTGTCACACATGGCTTTATGGGTATCCTCATAAAACCCATAAACATCCTTAAATACTTGCCATACCATTGTAGCTGATCTACAATTGGCTATGAGAGGAAAAACACTCTTTTCCATTCCTCTCCTCAAATCCATAAGAGCTAAGCAATTTGTGTATTACTGCTCCTTCTTCTATTTTTTTTCCTCACCTTGTAGCTTGCTCCAAGAGGGTTCCTCATAGCCTTCTTGAACTATATCCCATAAGTCTTTGGCCTTCAATAAGGTCTTCATAATTATGCTCCAAATAACATAATTATCTCCATTGAATTTGGGCACTTCTGATGCGTAGTCATTATACACATCATTAATTCTCAATGAATTTGTCAATCCAGGGCAGTGTACAAGGTTATCTGCGGAAGAAGGGGTGAACAGGGTTATAACTTAGGTCAATCTGGAGCAACGGGTCTTATTGGTGAAACCGATTGTGTGGGGGATTTAGGACATTCCTATCTCTAAATTGCATAAATTAAACCTTAATCTAAGTTGCAGAAATGGAAACTAATCATTAACTACAGAAATGAAATCCTAATTACAATTGCAGAATGAGACCTAATTATGTTGCAGAAATAACCAGTTGCGAGAATTAGAAGTCTGATTATAATTGTAGAAAGGAAATCTATTTACTTTTGCAGCAATGGAAACCTAATTATAGCATAGAAATGAAACCCTGTCAAGGCTCTGTAATAGAAGGTTGTCAATCTTCTGTGCAGGGGTTGACAACAAAACATAAAATGCAGGAAATTACAAAAAATAGTAAATTCTGGAAATGACAGTCTGCAATAAATTGAAAGCTTTGCTGAAAGTGGAGATTACAACCAAACCATTAATCACAAGATTAATCTAAACATAAAATAAGCTAAGATTGCAAATACCATTAGTTGTTTACAAAGGAATGAAATGACAAGTTCTACAACTCATTCTACTGCAGCAAAATCAGAATAAAAACCTGTTGTTAGTCCTCCTCCTAGGTCTGGAAGTGGCCGGCCTCCTTGTCGAGAAGAAGGTATGAGTCTCTCTCTCTCTAGATCTTACTCACACTCATTTACAAGCAATATGAAATAGAAATAGTACACTTTATTGATTCAAGAACATGATTACAATAATTCTGTTGAAAACCTGTTACAAGACTATAACAGTCACTTTTCTGATTATTGCCTATTTTCTCCTATATTTCTCTACTCTCTGCTTTCTCTATCCTCTACTAGCTCAACCTGAATGGGAGCCATATTTATAGATGTCCTAAGATCTACTAACAAGCTGAGAATATCTCAAAAGATCTAATCCTATTATGCTGCAACAATTCCTGGTTTTATCCTAGAAGAAGATCAAACTTGATCTTTCCATAAATGGTGGCTTTGGTCGGCAAGGACGGAAAAGTCAGATGGGAGATATTTTCCCTTACCCTTTTCAATATTTATTTCCCTTTTTCCAGCATCAAAAATCGGTCAACAAGTCAAAAAGCACATTCTATTTTCATTTCGAAGATAAGTGGCTCATTTCGAAGAGACTGCAATTCTCATTCCGAAGATCCGCTCATTTCGAAGACATTGTGTTTTCTCATTTCGAAGATATCTGTTCATTTCGAAGAGACTTCGGAATGAACAAATGTGTGCTCTTTAAATGATTTCCTCTGCATTTCTCATGTGGGTTATTTCTCAGGATCAGATTCCAATGGTCTTCATCTCTTTCCATATGTGAATTCCATGCCTTGCCATTCATTGGCAGTTGGCTGGAATTTACATGGGAAAAACTAGTTTTTGTTGCACAATAACAGTTTACTTGCACTTATTGCCAGATTTAGGTAAAATAAATGCTTGAGACATATCAAAACATGATTAGTGAAATGTTGCTATCAACCTAAGCATATCTCATTTAGCAAGTCATAACAAAACAACATAAAACTTATGCAAAAAGTTGTAAAAATCAGAATATAGTATTTCAGATACATTTATCATGCAAATAGTTAATACACAACATATTGAATTAACTTAACTAGCATATTAGATTAAACATAAGAGTTTGTAGGCAATTTCAGTGTTCAAAACATGTTATGATTGAGGCATTTCCAGGCCTCATCATTTTCCCCCAACTTATATTAATGCATGTCCTCATGCATTACTTGGGCTATGGAATCACATATGTCCATGTTCAAATTCCATGACCTGTAGAACAACTTCTTGCCTATATAATACCCCCTATTCTCCTGAAGGTTCCTGAGCCATTCTTCAAACTGTTCATCGGGTTGGGCATCTTCTTCAAAGTAGAATGGAACTGGAGTGATGATGGTTGGAGGCCTAAATCTGAGACCTATCCAATGATGTTGCATGATTTCAATCAAGTTGTATTACTCCTTCTACCCTTCTTCTAGACCATTCTAAGTTGATGGGGGAGATGGGTTCTCTTTTCTGTAAAGACATGGAAAGTTTAGCCCATCTATTTCTACAGACTGATAATGTTGGCACAAAATTGTCATTACAAAAATTTTGGAATCTGGTCACATAGTCCCTCAAGTTTGTCAAGTACATTCTCTTTACATCATCCCTATTCATCATGGTGAAGTGCTATCTAGTGATAATTGGGTGATTTGGCTGAATTGCTTTGACTAACAATTCAGCTCTTGTTTCAATTTCTTTATTCTACCTTTTCTCCTGGTCCCAATAAAACTGATTCTGCAAGGTGGACATGAATGCCCTCAATTGAACATCTCCAATGTAGATTTGAGGATGAAATTCTACTTCTTCTAGAATAAAGAAGTTATGTAAAAATAGTTCACATAGGAGATTTTTCTGCTCAATAGGGCTATCAAAATATGCTTCCAAGAAATCTGTAGTTGTGTCCAATTTATATGGGAGACCTGAGCTAATCCTCATGACCTGCCATCTGAGGTATTTCTCCTTCAGAATAAGACTGTAAAATCTGGCTGGCCGTCTGAATTGGACTAAAAATTTAGCAATTTGACATAAATCAGACACTTTTTCTTTTAATGCCTGAATCTCTATTTCCTTTGCCTCTAGCTGTTTTCCTTCCAATTTGAATTTTTTAGTCTTAGTGGCAAGCTTCTCATATCTAATCACCCAACTGGCTATGTCTGCATTGTATTGTTCTAGGGACACAGTATTAGGTGGTCTAACTATAGGTGGAACTCTAGGTAGCAGATCTACCTGAACCCCTTTTTTTGCCACTTCTATTGGTTGATCATCTATCAATAATTCTACCTGTACCCCCTTATCTACTATTTCTATTGGGTTGTCATCAGACAGTAATTCCACTTGCACCCCCTTATCTGCTATTTCTACTGAAGGTGTAACAGTTTGAAATATAGGGACATCAATAGAAGGAGTACTTACTTGAATAGTTTCATCTTTGTTGCTTGGACTATTCCTGTGTTGGTGACTCATCTCCAATATTTTTTGCTATGCTCTTTGCCAATTCTGAAGCATCTTTAGAATGAGAAGGTAATGCTTCAGAATGAGAAGGCACTTCTTTAGAATGAAAGGGTGTTGCTTCAGAATGAGCACCTATGTTTGCCTCAACAGAGTCATCTGCCCTAGATAAATTCATAAGCAATTGAGCCAAATCATCCTCATCAATGGATATAGTTGGCTATTTTTTAGACTGTGATAACCTTTTTCTCAATTCTGCCACTTCTTGTTGTAACTCTACAATTTTTCTTTCCTGCATCTCAATGATGTTTTCTCTCTCTTCAATCCATCTGGTTTGTGTTTTGACAACACTCCTTGCTGCTCTCAGCTGCTCTGTGATGTCTTCCTCCTCTATTTCTACTTTAGAATCTGATGCAGACAAGTCAGCTGTAGTTGGTTGCTCAACAACTATCTCTTCCTCTACAACATCTATCTGCTCTTGTTTAGGAGGCTCTATGAAACTATCTATAATTGCATCTACCATTTATGTGGCCTATTGAACTGTAGCCACCTCCAAGCTATCCTACCCAGCCTCTTCCTCAATTATCTATTTAGGCAATTCTAGAAAGTTTTTAGGGGTTGGTTGTATTTTTGTGACATCTGGACTGCTTTGTCCACCTTCTTCTTCTATGACCTATTCTATCATTTCCCTCAAGTGGAGTCTTGTAGACCTCCTAGTTCTAGATGCAAACTTCTTCTTTTTGCTTTATTTTTTGGTGACAACAGGGGTTGTGGGGACAGTTTCAGATGCTTCTATTTCCCTTGTTGTTTCTTCCCCTATTGGGCTAGGTGCTTCACTGCCTTGTTCTGACAAATCAGTAACAACTTCAAAAAAATGGACCTTCTTCTATTTTTTTGTTTTTTTGTTAGTTTTAGACCTTCTTTTCTTTTGTTTCTTAGCTCGTGAGGTTGAAGGTTCTAGAGCAAGGTGTTATGTTGCTGTTGTTGGGTGTGTTTCTTCCTCTACAATAGCCTCTGCAATAGTTTCTGTTTCTTCTTCTACAATAGTCTCTGTAGCAACTATTTCTTCTTCTACAATAGCCTCTGTAGTTGTTTCTTCTTCTATAATAGCATCAGCAACATTTGTTTCTTCCTCCTCATCCTCATCTCCAAAAATTACATCATTTAGGGTAGAGTAAAACCTATCAAAGCTCCTAGGGTTTCCTCTAAAATGGTGTTGGCAAACTAGTTTGATGAGACCATGGTGGCGAAGGCTCCCTTTTCCTTCCTGATATCTTTTTGCCATGTTTTTCAATTCTTGGTGCAGGTATAGGGGAAGATTTACCCTAACTTCTAGTTGTTGCCTACCATGTCTGAGATGGTTTAAAATTTTTAGATGATGCCATGATAATAGTACATACTGCCCTTCACAGGTTAGAAATTTGATTACCCATGTGGCCACTTCATCCCAGGGTTCCTACGAGTTGGCCCTTTTTACCCCCTTGCATGTGTTATTATGTGTTAAATATTATGGCTCCCTATCATTTTCTTCCAGAAATTGATTAACTATATTTACCAATGTATTTTTGCAAGACCTAGAAATTGGAAGACCTTCTAATGGCGGCTCAGTAATTTGACTCAAAACTTCAGGGGTTACCTCAATGGTCATGTCGTTAATGTGTGCCCGGTTGTTTATGAATGTGTGGGTGAACATGCCGGCCAAATCTTCAGAGGACCCATTAAACTTATCCAAAAATGGCATAAGCCCTCCATCTTCAAAAATCTACAGCACTTCTGGATTTTCCCGGAGGTGGGTGGTATCCGTTGGTTCCATTTTCATTTTTTGCCCCATTTTCCTATCTTGGTACATTACAAACTACTCACTTCTACTGCTATTCCTTTCTTTGGATCTCTGGTTTCTGGTGTTTGCAGATTTGCAGGGTTTGGTTCCAAGTTTTCAATTGCCCTATTTTTGTTCTTCGGAATGAACCGTAATCTGAGCACTGTACCTCGTAATCATTTTGCGTTAGCAAATATGTCTTCAAAAAGAAGGGTGGCACATGTTTCTATTTTTTCTCCGAACACATGTCCATCAATGGTTGTGCAGATGTCCTTGCCATCAGATCCACCTTACTCATTTTTTAGTTTTTCTATTTTGCCTACGGACTTTCACGTGCATGTTTATTAGTATAAAAAAAATGGTGGCATACTGTTGGTCACGTCCCCCATGATTATGGTACTTTCTAAATGGGTGCAAAAACAAACCACATCCTAACTGACACGTGTTCATTTATCGTATGCGGCCAAAAGAATTTTTACTTGATCGTATTTCTTTTCTTCCTTAGATGCCACGTGGAGATGTTATATTGAATGCTCTTTCCGAAGATTATGATCTATTGCAAAAACAAAACCTCATTCCGAAGATTATGATTTCATTTCGAAGACAAGTCTTCATTCCGAAGATCATGCTTTTTTCAAAGTCAAATCCTCATTTCGAAGATAAATCTTCATTCCAAAGATAAATCCTCATTCCGAAGACAAATCCTCTTTTCGAAGATAAATCCTTATTTCGAAGACAAATCCTCTTTTCGAAGATAAATCCTCATTCTGAAGACAAATCCTGTTGCATTTCGAAGACAAATCCTGCTTCATTATGAAGACAAAGCTTCATTTCGAAGATGATGCTTCATTGTGAAGGCAAATCGTCATTTCGAAGACAAAGCTTCATTTCGAAGACAAATCATCATTCCGAAGACAATACAACAATTAATCTGAAGAAGATAGCAGGCACTGTTTTTGGCATTCTTGTTCTGAAGATTAGGCAGAAATCAATATTCTCATGCTCAAAACATGTTTTAAGTATGCCAACTCTTATGGATACCTTTTATGCTAATGGTTAATTGTTATATACTATATACCAATCATTTACAATGAAGAAATGTAAGAAATATATACCTGATTAAAACAAGTTAATGCAAGTTTTGAAGAATGACTGCCTTTGTTGATGTTCTGTTGAGATTTTCTGCAATATTTCAAAACAAGTGTAGTTGGTGAATTTGTACAATGATGGTTCAGAAATTTTCAAGGTTATGCATGCCAGAAAACTGGTTTTCATGCATACCAACCCAGTAGTGCCTTAGAAAAGGTTTTCACTACTGAGTTATTCATTTTCTCTCTCTTTTTTTTTTATTTTTTTTACCTCTCCTTTTCTCTCTTTTTTTCTTGATTATGACTATGCCCATGAAGGAATTCATGATTTCCCTGAAATCATGCCCATGAAGGAATTCATAATCAGATTTTATTCATCTTTTTGTTTTCTGCTTTTTTTGATTTTTTTGTATTTTTTTGTTTTTTTCTTGAAATCCATGATCATGCTGATTGTTTTGAAGTGGAAGAGGAAATTTCTTCCACCTATTGTGTATCCAAACTGTCAAGCTATTGCAAGAATTCCTCTTTAGTCGAGAGGTGTATGGTACACCACGAGGCGATGTCCATTCACTACCAACTTTCTCTGTGACCCATCAATAGGAGATAAATGAGCTGCTCCATTGTCAAATACCTCTTCAATCCGGTAAGGTCCAAGCCATCTAGTTCTCAGCTTTCCAGGGAAGTCCTCATAGCGAGAATCAAATAGTAAAGCCCAATCTCCTTGTTGAAGTTTCCTCTGCTGAATGTGATTGTCATGCCACAACTTCCTCTGCTTCTGAATTACTTCAGTTTGGTGCAGAGCATCCAACCTAAGTTCATCCAATGCATTCAGTTGCAAAATCCTGTATGTCTGTGCCTGTGACAATTCAATTCCAATTTCCAATGTTGTGCGCAGTGTTAGTAGCTCAAATTCAATAGGTAAGAGGGGCTTTTTACCAAAGACTAGTTCATAAGGTGTGAATCCAGTAGTGGATTTCCAAGTAGTATTGTAAGCCCACACTTCTTCAGGTAATTTATCTAGCCAGTTTCTCCTATGAAAAGCTACTATTTTTGTTAAGATTCGTTCTAGTTCCCTATTTGTTACCTCAACTCTGGCCATTTGCTTGTGGGTGATAAGGTGATGATTTTCTATGTTTGATTTCATATAATTCTGTAAATGCCTCAATGACTTTAGATGCAAATTGGGGTCCTTGGTCTGTGGTGATAGACCGGGGAGCTCCAAATCTCTAAAAAATCTGAGTATACAAGAAATCAGTGACCTTCTCTTCATGAGCATGTTTGAAAGCATGCACCTCTACCCACTTTGTCAAGTAATCAGTGCATACTAGAATATGCACCTTTCCTTGAGAAGGTGGATCAATAGGTCCTACAAAATCAATCCCCCACCTCTCAAATGGCTCTAAAACCAATTGAGGCTGCTGTGGCATTTCATTTGTATGAGTGGGTTTCCCCATTCTTTGGCATGCATCACAATGCCTGATGTACTTTTTCACATCCTTGTGAAGAGATGGCCAATAATATCCTGTCCCTAAGATTTTCCTAATTGTGCTTTTTACAGAGTAGTGTCCACCTGAGGGTTCATCATGACAAGCCCTAAGGATATCATACACCTCATCCTTTCGGATGCACCTACGTAACACATGGTCAGGACTGCACTTAAAAAGTATACCCTTAATCCATTCAAAAGAAGAACTCTGTTTGATCAATTGTTTTTTTGTTTTGAAGTGAAATGTGGAGGAACTTTCCCTGTGACCAAGTAATTGGCTATATCTGCAAACCAAGGTGATTGGACTGATATAGCAAATAATTTTTCATCAGGAAAGGTGTCTTCAACTAATTCCCCTTCATCTATGTTATGTAATCTGGATAAGAAATCTGCTACAACATTAGCTTTTCCTGGTTTGTTGATTATAGTGATATCAAATTCTTGCAGCAATAGTAACCAACGAATAATTCTTGCACTTACCATAGGCTTATTCATCAAATACTTAATGGTTGTGTGATCTGTGTGAATAAATATTTGATAACTTGTGATGTAATGCCTGAATTTGTTGATGGCATAAATTACTGCCAAGAATTCTTTCTCAGTTGTGGTATAATTTTTCTCAGCTCCTATCAAATTCTTGCTAATGTAGTAGATGGCATAGTGTTCACCATTGTCAATTTGTCCTAATGCTGCTCCAATTGCAGTATTGGAAGCATCAACTTGTATGTGAAATGGTAATGTCCAATTAGGTCCTCTTAACACAGGTGGAGTTACTAATTTCTCTTTCAGAGCTTCAAATGATTCCTGACACCTTGCAGTCCAGGAAAATTTAGAATCTTTAGTCAATAGGGCAAACATGGGATTGGCTATTGTGCTAAAGCTGGGAATAAACCTACGGTAAAAACCAATGTGTCCTAGGAAGCTTCTGACATCGGTCTGAGTTTTAGGAGGAAGAAGATTCTTGATAATTTCCACCTTCTTTGGATCAACTCTAGATCCCTTGAAGAGAGATGTGATGACCAAGAACTATTCCTTCCTTCATCATCATAAAACATTTTTTGGATTCAAGGATAAGCTGGTATGTTTCACAGTGAGTTAAAACTTTGTCAAGGTTTTCTAATGTAAAGTCAAAAGTCTGTCCACATACTGTGAAATCATCCATGTATATCTCAACACTGGTGGTAGTCAGATCAGAAAAAATTGCTAAGACCGCTCGTTGAAATGTTGCTGGGGCATTACACAAACCAAAAGGTAAAACCCTATAGGCAAATGTTCCCCATGGACAGGTAAAGGTTGTTTTCTCTTGATCTTCAGGTGCAATCTGGATTTGATTATATCCACTAAATCCATCAAGAAAACAAAAGTATTTCTTTCCAGCAAGGGTATCTAACACCTGATCTATGAAAGGTAATGGAAAATGGTCTTTGTATGTTACTTTATTCAGCTCTCTATAGTCTACACATACTCTCATTTTTCCATTTTTCTTAGGAACTATAACCAATGGAGAGACCCACTGGCTATCAAAAATTGGGTAAATGAATCCTACCTCCAGAAGTTTTTCAATTTCTTCCTTTACAATATCCCTTAGGGCAGGGTTCAGTCTTCTCTAGGGTTGTCTTACTGGCTTGACTTCTTCGAGTATAAATTATGTGGGTGCATATATCAGGGTGAACTCTGACATATCTTTATAGTCCCAAGCAAAAGCATGAACATGCTTCTACAAGACAACTATCAATTTCTCTTCCTCTTCCCTAGTAAGCCAGTTGTAAATGTTCAAAAATTTGCCTAGCTGGACTTCTATTTGTTTTGTATTTGGAAGGACTGAATTCACTTCTTCATACTTGGTGATTAGGGAATTAAGAGGACATTGTTGAGATGGGAGGAAATAAGAAGTTTCTATTTCATTACTTCCTGATGGAAGCATATCTTGTATGGAACAGTGAGAAGGAAAAATCAGGTGATGGTGCCACCCATGTGGTAGTGAAACAGAGTTTTCCTATGATAGTACAGATGGTTCACCTTCAGAATTTTGGTTCTCCTCATTCCTTAACAACTGACGGATATTTACTGCTTCCTCTTCTAACCTTTGTTCATGCAGAACATTCATTAGGATATTTTCATTTTCTAAATTTTCTGTGTCTTGGAGGTCTTACTGTGTGTTCTCTTACTACCAAGGTGGCTAGTGTGGAAATAACCTCCTCTGATTCTTCATCTGAATCAGGAAACCATAACTGACCTAAAAAATTGTTGGAGGGTCTTGCAGGAGGATACGAAGAGATCTATTTTAGATCAATACCATTTGAAATAGTCATTTTTCTAGATCTGCGAGTCTATGAAGGTTGCTTGCGAGTTGCAAGCCAAGGTCTTCCCAAAATGATGGGATATCCATGTGCTGAATTTCTTGGTCGTAAAACCAAAAAATCTGTAGGGAATTCCCAAGAAGAAACTTCTATAGGAACATCTTCAATGATACCTTCGGGTTTTGCAAGCTGACCTATCGACCATTTCTAAAGCTGTAAATGTGGGGCTGAGATGTTTGAGCTGTAATTATTTCATTATATCCTTGGTCATGACATTTATTGCAGCTCCTAGATCTACTAAGACATTTGATATTGGTACTGAACCTATGGTAGCTGTGATAACTGGACTTCCTGGGTCACTATACTTTGGAGGTACTAGTTTTCCAGACAAGAGATCAACTATCTTTCCTTCAACTTTGAGCAGGTCTTAGGAAATGCTTTCCTTTTTCTTCCTGCTCTTCTAATGCACAAATCTCGGATAGTACTTTTAATCATTGGTATATCCTTAATGGCTTGCAATAAGGGCAATGATATAGTTAACTTTTTAAGTTCCTTGACCGAGTCTGACTCAAAATTTTTTCTTGTGGTATTGAATCTTTCGAGGATATGGAATTATCTTTGATGAAGGTAATTGTTCTGCCTGTGGTTCTATTTTTTCTTCTTCTTTCTCTATTGTTGGTTTAACTGGTTCCAAAGGTTCTTGCTCTTCATTTTCCTTGATTTTAATTGGAGCAGGTTCAGGTATAACTTTTCTTGAACGAAGTTGGATGTTACTACAATCAATAACATTTATTTCAACATTTTCCTCAGCTTCACCACATAGACAGGGGATGCCTGTCTCATGCTATTTGGATTAGTGATTGATTGAGATGGAAGTTGAGGTTGTTTCACCTATTGTGTTTGTTGTGGTTGGTTCTATTTTTCTTGAAAACTTTGATTAGGTGCGAGGCAGTAAATGTTGATTTTGACCTTGATTTCTTTGTTGCCTTGGATAGGATTGGTATTGTTGATTCCATTATGGTTGATTTTGCATCCAATGTGGATTAGTCTGATTTTGATTCCAAGATGGGTTGTTTTGATTCCATGATGGGTTATTCTGATTCTGATTCTAGGCTGAATTACTCCAATTTGTTTGTGGCCATTCTTGGGAATTTGTCCATTGAGGATAATTCCAAGGACGTTGGGGTGGTTCTGATTGTCCCCAAGGCATAGTCCAGGGATTATGCCCCCAATTTGTAGGAAAATGAGGGGGATTTTGGTATTGAGAGAAATTTCCCCCTTGTTTTGGTCCAACATAGTTGAGTTCCTCAGTCTGATTTTCTAACATAGTTTTGAGTTGTGGTAGCAGGTGGCATTTATCGGTTGAATGCTTCTTTGAACAGATACTACAAATGGGTGAGATAGATGTTTTATTCAAAGGACATTCCTGCAAAGCATGTTTATTTCTACATCTTGGGCAATAAATTGCCAAAGGTTCTATGTTTTTTGCTTTTGCAGACATTTCCCCCAAAGTTGTGTTTAATTGCACTAGAATATCAGTTTTAAAATTTGCAAGTTCCTCTATTAGGTCCTTCACATCAGTGCCATTTGTACTCTTTTTTCTTCTTCCCTGCTTATTGTGAGAGTAATTCCTACAGAGATCCATAATTTCCTCATTACTGAGAGTATTTACATCCCCTTTTCCCATCAAATCCAATACTTCTCTGGATTCATCTTGTAATCCTCTTAAAAATATGGTTTTACATAACTCTGGTTCTACAAGCCCACATCTCCTTTGAACAAAGGAGAACCTATCAAGATAGTCTTCTAATGTTTCATCATCTTCCTATTTAATCCTGAATAACTCATCTTTCCTATTCCTTACACGACAATACTCTTGATATTTGTCTAAAAACATAGTTTCCATTTGATCCCAAGTTCGGATGGAATTTGGCTCTAAGCTCATGAACCAGCGTAATGCTGAGTCCTTGAGTGTTGAGGGAAAAACCTTAAGTTTTTGATTGTCATTTACATAGTCATAGGTTTGACACACTACTTTGAATTCAAACAAAAATTGATCAGGATCTTCAGATACAACACCTCGAAAGGTTGGAAATACTGAAGGTGAAATGGTTTTCATGGGAGAGTTTTGTGTTGGATTCAAATGGATAGGATATTCAAATGTTATGGAAGGTTGGGGCATATCTTGATCATCTCCTTCATTATGGACATAGCCATGTTGGCCATCTCTATCTAGATTGCCTCCCTCTGCCATAGTTTCTTGTTCCTTAGTTAAACCTATCCAAATTTCTCTCTCAAGAGGTCCAAGATCCTCTGTTGATAATGAGTCTGATGATTCTTCTTTCTTAGGATGTTCTAATGATGATGATGGTGATTCTTGGTGAGTATTTTCTTTCTTAGAATGTTCTAATGATGGTGAGACTGGTGATTTTTATTTCAATATTTTTGGTAATTCAAACACAGGTGATTCACCCCTTAGGCGTGAAGATCTCCTTAATGGAACAAGCCGGGGGATCCTTTTGGGTAATTCTACCTTTTTCATCCCTAGACTTACTCATTCATGTTTACTCTTAAATGACATAAATTATAGGTCAATAGTTGTTACTTTAACTAGTTGTTCTATTCAGATTTTATCCTGAATCTTCATAGCTCAGTCTAATTAACAGCTATTGGACTATTGTCACCTTCTAGCAACATAATTCCCTAAAAACGATGCCAAAATGATGCGTAGTCATTATACACATCATTAATTCTCAATGAATTTGTCAATCCAGGGTAGTGTACAAGGCTATCTACGGAAGAAGGGGTGAACAGGGTTATAACTTAGGTCAATATGGAGCAACAGGTCTTATTGGTGAAACCGATTGTGTGGGGGATTTAGGACATTCCTATCTCTAAATTGCATAAATTAAACCTTAATCTAAGTTGCAAAAATGGAAACTAATCATTAACTATAGAAATGAAATCCTAATTACAATTGCGAAATGAGACCTAATTATGTTGCAGAAATAACAGTTGCGAGAATTAGAAGTCTGATTATAATTGTAGAAAGGAAATCTATTTACTTTTGCAGCAATGGAAACCTAATTATAGCATAGAAATGAAACCCTGTCAAGGCTCTGTAACAGAAGGTTGTCAATCTTCTGTGCAGGGGTTGACAACAAAACATAAAATGCAGGAAATTACAGAAAATAGTAAATTCTAGAAATGACAGTCTGCAATAAATTGAAAGCTTTGTTGAAAGTGGAGATTACAACCAAACCATTAATCACAAGATTAATCTAAACATAAAATAAGCTAAGATTGCAAATACCATTAGTTGTTTACAAAGGAATGAAATGACAAGTTCTACAACTCATTCTGTTGCAGCAAAATCAGAATAAAAACCTATTGTTAGTCCTCCTCCTAGGTCTAGAAGTGGCCAGCCTCCTTGTCCAGAAGAAGGTATGAGTCTCTCTCTCTCTAGATCTTACTCACACTCATTTACAAGCAATATGAAATAGAAATAGTACACTTTATTGATTCAAGAACATGATTACAATAATTCTGCTGAAAACCTGTTACAGGACTGTAACAATCACTTTTCTGATTATTGCCTATTTTCTCCTATATTTCTCTACTCTCTGCTTTCTCTATCCTCTACTAGCTCAACCTGAATGGGAGCCATATTTATAGATGTCCTAAGATCTACTGACAACTGAGAATATCTCAAAAGATCTAATCCTATTATGCTTCAACAATTCCTGGTTTTATCCTAGAAGAAGATCAAACTTGATCTTTCCATAAATGGTGGCTTTGGTCGGCAAGGACGGCAAAGTCAGATGGGAGATATTTTCCCTTACCCTTTTCAATATTTATTTCCCTTTTTCCAGCGTCAAAAATCGGTCAACAAGTCAAAAAGCACATTCTGTTTTCATTTCGAAGATAAGTGGCTCATTTCGAAGAGACTGCAATTCTCATTTCGAAGATCCGCTCATTTCGAAGACACTTGTGTTTTCTCATTTCGAAGATATCTGTTCATTCCGAAGAGACTTGGGAATGAACAAATGTGTGCTCTTTAAATGATTTCCTCTGCATTTCTCATGTGGGTTATTTCTCAGGATCAGATTCCAATGGTCTTCATCTCTTTCCATATGTGAATTCCATGCCTTGCCATTCATTGGTAGCTGGCTGGAATTTACATGGGAAAAACCAGTTTTTGCTGCACAGTAACAGTTTACTTGCATTGTTGCCAGATTTAGGTAAAATAAATGCTTGAGACATATCAAAACATGATTAGTGAAATGTTGCTATCAACCTAAGCATATCTCATTTAGCAAGTCATAACAAAACAACATAAAACTTATGCAAAAAGCTGTAAAAATCAGAATATAGTATTTTAGATACATTTATCATGCAAATAGTTAATACACAACATATTGAATTAACTTAACTAGCATATTAGATTAAACATAAGAGTTTGTAGGCAATTTCGGTATTCAAAACATGTTATGATTGAGGCATTTCCAGGCCTCATCAACTTCCAATTCTTTATACATGGTGGCCATTATGCTATCCACCACTCATAAATATTCCACCTAGATATTAGCCACTCCTTTCCTGTAGAATTATTATATACTTATCTAAAAAACCACTAAATTTCATAAGCAAATACATAAAAATGAGAAATATGTGATCAATTTACTTTTGCCCTTTCTAGATCTTAGAGTGTTTTTGAGACTACTTCAATGTTTTCACATAAATCAATCCATACTGCTCCAAAATTTTTGAAAATTAAATGTTGTATTCCTGAGACAATAATCTCAAAACCCTCTAAATTTTGGAAGAAAATTCACAAATGTGAAAAATATGTGATCATTTACTTTTTCCCTTTTTTATCACAATTTCGGATCTAGGATTTTTGAAGAAAAATCAATACATATCCAAATGACCTGAAATTTTGTCTGAATTATTATTTTATCTAAATAATATTTCTTCCAAAATTTGAGAAGCAAATACCCTGTATTCCACCTTATACAACCATTTTATTGAAAAACTCAAAATGCTAATAAAATATGCAAATTAGCTCTAAATCACCTAAAATTTTGAAAGCATCCTCTTGATACAATTATCTAACAACACTCAAAATTTCATAATAAAGTACCTTAGGATGCATTAAATATTAATGATTTACTCGAGATATTCCTTGCAACTCTGCTGAGTGCTGGCCACTTGAGTTTCTTTAACAAAGTGCGTGCTTCAGATCTCTTCGCACCTCTCTCCACAGGTTTTGATCCATTTGAGAAAACCTACTTTGATACCAATTGAGATTTCCTCAATGAACATTTTATTTCATGTAAAAAAGGTTACATTTATAGTTCTTTGGAAGAACTAGATAATAGCACATTATGGTTGCAAAAGACTATTTTCGTGGGAGTTCTAACTTAATCTAGATGACTCATTCACTATTTTAGTAAACTCTAACTTATTTTACTATATGCCCTCAAAGATAAACTAACCACTAACATAGAAAAATCTAATATAAATATTAACTTAATACTTAGATATTTAGGACAATGTTGAATATTCCAACACCTCTCGCATCAAGTGAACATTTAGGTGCACCATGATATAAAAAATGAAGGAGATAAATACTTTTTGAGCAAACATAACATCTCCACAACCTTTATTGTTAATTTCTCTATTTTTACGGGATCCACCACTTTAGCGCATATATCCCTATAGAACATGCACAACCGATAAATGGTTTGTTGTACTAGCTTATCAAGAAAATTACGTAGCACTACTCGAAGAAGTTATTATGTGAGAACATGGAAATTGTGTGATTTTAGGCCTTGGATTGTAATTTCTTTCATAGAGACATGTTTTCTAATATTCGAAATATATTTATATGATACTTTCATATTGTATAATGTACGATATAACCTTTCTTTCTTAACCTTCGATATATTGTAGGGTGCTAGTGGAAGATATGTCTTGTTTCCATCTATTACTGCCCACAATGTGTTCCTCATACCCATATTTTTTAAGTCGTCACAATTTTTTTTGCCATCCTTTGACTTTTCATTGATACCTAGCAGTGTTTCAAATAGGCTTTCACAAACATTTTTCTCCACATGCATCACATCCAAGTTGTGATGAAATAGAAGATGTTGTTCATAGATAGCAACATAAAAAAAAATTCTCAACATTGAGAGACATAACAACAGATACAGAAAGAAAGTTGCATGTCGTACCTCCCAATATGATAGATTGAAGAATATAGATTTCTTCTTCCATATTGCTACAAAAATAAACATACTATCCTCATTCGTGTTGTGTTTCCTTTTATTTGATTTGTTGTTTCCCAAATTTTGTGGAATTCCCTATACTATTTTTAATATTTTCATACCATTTAAATATTTGGGTTGTTTATCAAGGTCTTTTTTTCCATTGAAATATGTCCTCTGATGATGAAACCAATGATCTAAAGGAAGGAATATCCTATGGCCCATGTAAGTGATCTTTCTACTGCATTTAAGATATTCTACATAGGTGTTCTCCTTGCATATTGGATATGTTACCTTTCCCTTTGTCATACATCTAGATAGGTTTCCATAAGTAGGAAATTCATGGATGGTCCATGTCATTATTGCTCTTATATTGAATGTAGTATTGGAAAATATATCATACATTTATGCTCCTTTAGACCATAGTTCATGCAAGTCACCAACCAATGGCTATATATAAACATCAATATCATTTCTTGGTTACTTGGGACTAGGTATTAACAAGGTGAACATGGAATGTTTCCTCTTCATCCACATCCATGGTGGGAGGTTGTAAGTGACCAACATAATGGGTCAACAGTTGTAAGAAATACTAAATTCAATAAAATGGTTGAACCCATCGGTTGCCATTGCAATTTGTACACTATGTGGATCATAGATGAAATATTTCCACTTAACATCTATAGTTTTTCATGTTGGGGAGTCAACTGGATGTTGCATATTGCCATCTGAACTCTTGTGCTAGGAATACCACCTCATATTCTTCGTAACCTTTAAAAAGCTACAAGAAGAAAGCAACTCACTTCAGTCATGTCTAAAAATGTTGAAAGAAACAAACATAACAAAGCTAATAATATAATAAAATCCCTTACCTATACATTCTCTTCAACCTCGATATAATGGAGAAATACCTCAACATCTTCACAGGAACATTAATGCATAATTTTTTGTGAATGAGGGTCAACTTTCCATCAAGATGCACTACATGTTGGGTAAGCTTACTTATTTTCATAGTATTTCCAATATAAAATACAGTTATTGATGCCCATGTATCATTACATAATCTAATCCCAATGGCATCATCATTTTATTTACTACATATGTGGACTCTAGAATTGTATTATCGATTAGAAGCATATCTTTTAGCAACTTCAGTAAGTTGCCAAAGTCTTTGTCTGACTAGCCATGTTTTACTTTGATATTATACAATTTAGCGATCGTCGATAAATTTGTGTACTTTATACATCCTAGTTATAATGGTCATTTGGCATCTTCAAGCAAGCTATGATATTCATCAATAGGAGCTACTCCATAAGATGATTAAAACTCAACATCATCTTGTAGTTTTTATCCACTCTCTAGGCAATTGACATTGAATAATCCACATGCATCATTGACCATTCCAATAATTTCATCTTGTACATCTTCAGTAATTGGACCCTCATTAGTGGTAGAGCACGTGCTCAATGCATATTTATCAAAACTAGAGGGTTGTTCTCCATGTAAAACAAACTCGATATATGTCTTGTCAATATTATGCCAAATTAGGTGGTCACAAACCTCTAAAAAACCAAGAGTTTCCATATTTGAGCACTTTCAATATGGACATCTAGTTCTTTCAAGGTCCATTGAATTCTCTCTTGTGAAATCCAAAAATTGGTGAACCCCACGATAATAGTCCTCGCTATTTTTACAAATAGATCACCCCCACAAAAAAATAATACAATATATTTATACAGGTAGATTTGATTGAAAGCACAACTTTTATTCATTAATGGAGATAACATAGTTGAAATACCTAGTTGCTCCTAGCTAAGATTTTTCCATGATACTTGATGGACAAAAAATATTGATCCAATTGACCTGGCTAGAGTTGGTGCTCTGAGTCTTGAGGATGATCCAATTGTTGAAAGTAAAGATAATAATATTTCTACCCAAGCACAATCTACACAAGGTAAGTGGAGTTTTTTATGTAGCTTATTACTACACAGTACACTCCAGGGATAAAACTAAAATACCAGATAAAACTAAAACAAAACTATACCTAGAGGAGGTAGCAAGAAAAAAGAGAGAATTTGAAAATTAAATTCTAAAACAAAAAGTAGAAGTTGTTGCAAAATAAAAGGAATAATCCTTAGCTAAACAAAAACTAGAAGAGTCACTTGAAATAAAAGAAGTGGTTTTATAACAAAAGAAAGAGCCATGGTTAAATCTATCTCCATTAGCATTAGTTGTTATTACATCAATGCTTTCAACTACAAAAAGTTTTAGAGCACCACAAATGAAGACTGCTTCTTCATCAAACAACACATACACATTCCAACATGCACACATGGACATAGAAATAGATGGCACACCTTTAGGGTCATATGTGTTAATCAAACAACACAACATTAAATGTAAAACTTAGACCTTTACCAGAAAGGTTTATTGCAGATCCAAAAGGAGTCATCTCAGAAGAAACCAAAAAACAAGAATTAGAAGAATATGACATAAGAGTCATAGAGTTAGTTGATCTATCATTACCAAGATCAAGAACAAGATCAACTACTGAAAAGAAGCCTTTAGGAACAGAAATGTGTCTTATACCATTACCATGGAGATGGCCTAACAATGTGTTAGAATATATAGGCCTAAATAAGGAAGAAGATGGCAAAGAAAATATTATTCCATTTCTACCAAGAGAAGAAATAGATGATGAAAAGAAACTCAAAGATATTCCTACAATGCAAAAATAGTTAAATCACTTAAGCCAGTACATGAACTGTTTAGCAAGGAATTTTGATGGCTTTGAAATATTGTGCAGAAATGAATTCATGAAAATTGAAAAAGGTATATGTAAATATGTGAATTAAATAAATATTAAATACACCTAAATCCTTTTTATAAAGAGTATGTGGCATAGTTAAAAACTATAAAAATAGAGATAATGGATAACAATCATGACATATAAACTATTTAAGGTATATACTAGCTTATTTTAAAACCTCATGATCAAGTAATTTTGTGTATGAGGATACCCTAGAATATCTATGGAGGAGTCAAGTTGTGTTACACTTGTTGTATGAGCAAAAGATCTATTCATGAAGTAATAAAAATAAATGATATTTATTTTCATGAAGTTTCACAAGTGATAAGAAGAATGGGAATACAAGATATGGAGAAGATATAATAAGAACATATGTTTATCAAGAAAATATTATCACAAATTAAATATAATCGTTAATATGATAAAAAATAAGAAACTCCCAAATTGTTTAATTGATCAATTATTCAGATTTCATATTGAAGTGATCTCAAGGCCTAAAATTATAGGTTTGTGTTAGTTGATAGAACATAAATTTCAATAAAAATTAAAGGTGTTTCTTATAAAGTGAAGAAGTTATTATTGCACAAAATAATGCTCAAGAAATAGAATAGAACTATATTTATATATCCAAGAAGACACCAACCTTCAGGAGGATGAGGAAATAAAAACCATATTGAACACTAGTCTAATGCAAGCTCCAATGGTTAAAAAATATAAAAATAGAGATATTGAATAGTTAAAAACTATAAAAATAGAGATATTGGATAACAATCATGACATATAAACTATTTAAGGTATATACTAGCTTATTTTAAAACCTCATGATCAAGTATTTTTGTGTATGAGGATACCCTAGAATATCTATGGAGGAGTCAAGTTGTGTTACACTTGTTGTATGAGCAAAATATCTATTCATGAAGTAAGAAAAATAAATGATCTTTATTTTCATGAAGTTTCACAAGTGATAAGAAGAATGGAAATACAAGATATGGAGAAGATATAATAAGAACATATGTTTATCAAGAAAATATTATCACAAATTAAAGATAATCATTAAGATAAAAAATAAGAAACTCCCAAATTGTTTAATTGATCAATTATTCAGATTTCATATTGAAGTGATCTCAAGGCCTAAAATTATAGGTTTGTGTTAGTTGATAGAACATAAATTTCAATAAAAATTAAAGGTGTTTCTTATAAAGTGAAGAAGTTATTATTGCACAAAATAATGCTCAAGAAATAGAATAAAACTATATTTATATATCCAAGAAGACACCAACCTTCAAGAGGAGGAGGAAATAAAAACCATATTGAACACTAGTCTAATGCAAGCTCCAATGGTTAAAAACTATAAAAATAGAGATATTGAATAGTTAAAAACTATAAAAATAGAGATATTGGATAACAATCATGACATATAAACTATTTAAGGTATATACTAGCTTATTTTAAAACCTCATGATCAAGTATTTTTGTGTATGAGGATACCCTAGAATATCTATGGAGGAGTCAAGTTGTGTTACACTTGTTGTATGAGCAAAATATCTATTCATGAAGTAAGAAAAATAAATGATCTTTATTTTCATGAAGTTTCACAAGTGATAAGAAGAATGGGAATACAAGATATGGAGAAGATATAATAAGAACATATGTTTATCAAGAAAATTGTTGGTTCGGCTTTCATACACACCCCATGAAGAATGAGCATAAAATACCAATAACACTTATACGAGATAAATCCCACTCACTTTAGGATCTTGCTGGTTATCCAAGGTGTGAGTTACAGAGTTGGGTCGAATGGCTATTCACTCTTTTTCGCTTCTGGAATAGTTTCAAGTAGACTATCTGTTACCTTACAATGGGTTCGACCTTCGTTCAATAATGTTTAGCGGTTGTTATCTTTGTTGACAATCGGATTTACAATGAGTTCTTTGATATAGCTCTTTATGCTTTAGCAAATTAAATAAAAGACAAATTTGAAAGAAAATAAAAATGGATCATTTAACGGTGGAACAGAGAGAGTAGGGTAGGGCAGAAAAGAGAAGCTTATCTAACTTAGTTGCAAAATCAAAACTACCAATTTTAGTTACACTATTTAGCTTCACGATAAAACCAATCAAAGAGGAAGGTGTCCAGCTTTCTAAGATCACCTTCTACTAAGAGCATAAGACGGAGATGACACAGATCTGAAAGAAAATCATAAATAGAAGGGAAGTCGATGTCAATTGGTATCTCTCACCAGCATCCTAGCTTGCGTAGTGAGGATAGAGCAATTAGAATAGACCCAAACCTTAAATATTTAATTTTCCCTAGCATACAACAAATGGAATGAAGCCTAGTAGCATATTCAATCTTGATAACACAGATTTACAACTAAAATAAATAAACCTTAGCGAGACGAAAACAAAAGAAGATGCACTTATCACAATCCGAAAGAGATTAGGCTCTTGGCCACGCTATCACAGAAAAACGATGTCACACCAACCCCAGGTACAGAACAAAGCATTCAAACAAGATTTGCAAGAAATTGCTAAAATGTCTTTTATTCTAAGTTTTCGCCTCTGGACTTTACATTCAAAAGAAGTATATATAGACTCAGGATAGACCTTGATCTTTTCAAAATATCTTCTTCCAAATATCTAAATCTTATCATAAAAATCCCACCATCGAGGCTTTACAATATAAGGCATTTTTATATAGAGTTTCGATAAACCCTAATCACTGAAAATCTTCATGTGGATCTTGCCATAAATGGAGAAGATAAGACTTGGTTTCATCCTCATCAAATGGACACCGCGTGTAAATGTATCTTCATCTTTTGATAAGCCGTCAAAGCATCTCATTAATTCCTCTGTAAAATCTGGATGAGTCACTGACTTCCCGGGCCTTCTATCCTCGCACAACCGCCTTTGTTTGGTTCGAGTTGAAATTCTCTGCCCACCATTACTTTTGCCATAAATTTTCTTGGCAAATGCATCCACCGACAAATTATTTAAAGTCTGATTCATCCCAAAATGGAGGAGTCACGACTTGCGGCTTCATCCTCGCACAATTGGTCGAGTTGAGATCCCGTAGTTTTGCCATAAATTTTCTCGATAAATGCATCCATCGACAAATTCCTTAAAGTCTGTATTTGCGGCTAGATCTGCAAAATCTGGATGAGTCACTGACTTGCCGGGCCTTCTATCCTCGCACAACCGCCTTTGTTTGGTTCGAGTTGAAATTCTCTGCCCACCATTACTTTTGCCATAAATTTTCCCGGCAAATGCATCCATCGACAAATTCCTTAAAGTTTTTATTTGCGGCCAGATCTGCAAAATCTGGATGGATCAGAAATTCTCGGCATCTCCTATTTCCATCTGATGGTCCTTGCTTGATTTGTGCCGAAATTTAGGTTTGTCTGTCTTTCTCGCCATTACTTCTGCCATGAATGTAACTGTCGGATCACCTTCGCAAAAGAAAAGCAAAGGTTAGACTTTTTAATGTTTTTTTTTTTTGGGGGGGGCCGGACAAGAGGCTAATTTTTAATGTTTTTTATTTTAATTAATTAATTAATTAATTAATTAATTTTTTTATTTAAATATTTCTAGGGTTTGGACTGTGTTGAAAAGCTTCCACTTCCTTTGGATGGGTGATGTCATGAAACTAAAGCAAGTCACAATTTTGGGACATTTCCCTCAAGCTATTTTTCCTTGCTTTTGCCCTCACAAAAATGAGACAAGTCCAAAAATGGAGCATGTCGCGATATCGTGACATTTCCCTCACTTCATTTCTCTCAAGCTTGTGCCCTCACAAAAATGGAACATGTCACGATATCACGACATTTCCCTCACTTCATTTCTTCCAAGCTTTCGCCCTCGCAAAAATGGAACATGTCACAAAATCGTGACATTTCCCTCACTTCATTTCTTCCAAGCTTTCGCCCTCGTGAAAATGGAACATGTCGCGAAATCGTGACATTTCCCTCACTTCATTTCTTCCAAGCTTTTGCCCTCACAAAAATGGAACATGTCATGATATCGTGACATTTCCCTCACTTCATTTCTTCCAAGCTTTCGCCCTCGTGAAAATGGAACATGTCGCGATATCGCGACATTTCCCTCAATTCATTTCTTCCATGCTTGTGCCCTCACGAAAATGGAACATGTCGCGATATCGCGACATTTCCCTCACTTCATTTCTTCCAAGCTTGTGCCCTCACGAAAATGGAACATGTCACGATATCGCGACATTTCCCTCACTTCATTTCTTCCAAGCTTTTGCCCTCATGAAAATGAGACAAGTCCGAAAATGGAACATGTCGCGATATCGCGACATTTCCCTCACTTCATTTCTCTCAAGCTTGTGCCCTCGCGAAAATGGAACATGTCATGAAATCGTGACATTTCCCTCACTTCATTTCTTCCAAACATTTCTTCCAAGCTTGTGCCCTCGCGAAAATGGAACATGTCGCGATATCGCGACATTTCCCTCACTTCATTTCTTCCAAGCTTTTGCCCTCGCAAAAATGAGACAAGTCCGAAAATGGAACATGTCGCGATATCGTGACATTTCCCTCAACTTCATTTCTCTCAAGCTTTCTCCCTCGCAAAAATGGAACATGTCACGAAATCGCTACATTTCCTCACTTCATTTCTTCCAAGCTTGTGCCCTCCGAAAATGGAACATGTCGCGATATCGCGACATTTCCCTCACTTCATTTCTTCCAAGCTTTTGCCCTCGTGAAAATGAGACAAGTCCGAAAATGGAACATGTCACGATATCGCGACATTTCCCTCAAGATTTTCTTCCAAGCTTTTGCCCTCACGAAAATGGAACATGTCGCGATATCGCGACATTCCCTCAATTCATTCCTTCCAAGCTTTTCTTCCACTTTGCAAATTCTCCAAAAATTGTAGGTTGACTCCAGTGACTTTGTCCATCTGTATTTTACATTTTTACATATTGGTGAAGGATCTTCCTTACTCATAAATTATTTTAACATTTGAAAAATGAATTTTAAATTGCTCGAGAATGGTCAGCTTCACATGGCGTAGAAAAATGACAAAAATTCAAAGTGCCCAGAATTTGATGAAACTTTACAAGCATCTAAATAAGCCCAATGGGTATCCCAATATGCAAACGGAACTTAAAAATTCATCACGGATTAAGAGAAAATGCATTTAGAAGTCTGTTGGCCAGAAATAGAAAAACTATTGAAAATTAAAATTTCTGAAATGATTAATATGAATTAATACATTTAACATGCAAAATTTTAGAAATTTTAAATTGAAATCAATGCCATATGCAAGCCTACTTGGACACTTTGATGTAGGCAAAATTTGAAAAAGGATGCAAGCAAAATTTGGAATTAAAACCCGAAAAACTCAAGAGGGTCCCTGCAGAACAAATGAATATTAAATATTTTCAAAGGATGGAATTTCATTTTTTTAGTGGGGGTGTGTTGCTTCTCAACAAATGGCAATATCTATGGGGAAAATAGTAGCACTATTTAGAATCCAGAACTCTAGTTTTAAAACAATTTAGACTATGTACCATGCTTTGCCACAAATATTTTCTAAAATGACTTAACTACTATCCGCTAGCTATTAAAGTTTCCCAAGGACATACTAGGTTGAACCACTTAAGGAAGATTCGATGTGTGATTATAAGCGTATAAACCTTCCTTCAAGGATGACCAGGGCTTCGAATGCTCACTATGGATTGATCAGCTATTTAGATTGTGCAGGGGAAACCGAGTAGAGCTTTGTTTACTAGTTTAGCCTTTTACAGCCCCGACAGAGTTACTCTTTAGATTTTCAAGACCCTGATCACAACTATGAGGTGGCATCTATAGCTTGGTGAACACGTTTGAGATGTATCCTTCGGGAGCCTTGGCTATGCGTAGAAAAGAGTGCCAATTTTATGTTGGCTTGCCCAACTTTCACCTTCTCTCTCTTTTTCTTTTGAAAGATACCGATAGTTGGAAAGCCTTGCTAGAAATTTTTTTTTAATATTTCATTGATCGAGCAATTGATCGACTAACCGTTTCATCCTGGGTACCAATAGCCTCCTTGGACACTTAAAATAATTTTATGAATCGGAGTCCCCTCTCATGACCAACTTTTCTTGGATTCCCCTGGGAGTTCTTCAGCCAAACAGTATAGTAGTTTCTTTATAATCAAAATAATTGTGGCAAGCAAGATACAAAATCCAATTATATTTCTACTGTTGTTCTAAATAACAAGTAGTCCCACTTTTTAGCCCTAGCAGACTATCTCTTAACAAAAATAAAACAAAATGAAAACACACTACTTCAACCTTAAAATAAAACAAAATAAAAACACACTAGCGCCAATTTTAAATGTTGATTTGTGTTTTGTTGTTTAGGCAAAAATTCAAACAAACAGGATTTAAAAGCTAAAGAGGAGGGAAAAATGCCACCAGTTAAAGATAAATTTGCATAGACCTCAAAAGATAAAACACAGTACTTCAAACTTTAAATAAAACAAAATAAAAACACACTACTTCAAACTTTATTTACAATATATACATATGCACAAAGTCTTTGTGATTACTCAAATGATGTAGTGGATGGAACAACTGAGAAATAATGCTTCAGATATTGACCATTGACAGGAAGGTTCAAAAAATTACCTTCCAGGTCCTGTAGACGAAATGCATTATTACCTAGGATTTCGGCAATCTGGTATGGCCCTATCCATAGAGGTTGCAACTTGGTGTGTTTACCTTTCTTTTCATGGGCTTTGTCCCATAGAAGCACCAGGTCTGCAAGTCTGAAGGCCTTTACTCTAGCTCTTTTGTCAAACCAGCGCTTGACTGTCTCTTGGTGTCAACTAAAATGCTCCAAGGCTTGAAGTCGTTCATCCTGCAAATTAATTAAGTCCAACACACGAGCTTCCGCATCTGCATGATCATCAAAGTAATCTAAAGCAAATTGATAAGTGGGCAATTTTAAAGAGATAGGAACGATGGGTTGGGTACCATACAACAAAGCAAATGGGGAAGTCTTAAGAGCTTCTTTATGTCTTATCCTGTCAGCCCAAAGTGCATACTTCAATAGTGTGTGCCATTGTCTGGGTTTGTCTACAGTAGACTTCTTGATGAGGGGTTCCAACAAAGCATTGACATGCCTCTATTTCTGTCGAAAGGGTTTGCAGAACTCCTTTAAGGGTATTATATGGGTGTAAACTTTTGGATCAAAAACCTTTAGGTCTTTATAAGACCAGGCCATAACATCCTTGGACCTATGAAGGAATTCAATCATATTTTTTTTTATTTCAGGGTCACAAGCTTTAGCTAACTTAAGGTGTCTGGGATCCTCTTCAGTCCCGACATTCGGTTTCTCCTTTTGTGCAGTTGTCAAATTATAAACCTCGATATCTACATCAGCAAGATTAACAGTCTCATTCTTGGCATTATACTCAGTGATCATGTGTTTATATCTAGGTTCTCTTTCGATTCTTAACTGATTTGCAACACCTTTCCAGGGCAACCACATATGTGAAAAATCAGTCACCAAGTACCCATTCAAAGACTTTGACCAATCTCTGCTCAGAAGCATTTTGTATCCCACAGGAATATCTACCACCTGAATGTCAATTTTGTGTTGTGCTCTCGGCTCAGATGCTAGCTGGATGTGTATACTTTGAAGTTCACCTACCACCTTAACCTCAGTTTTATCCAATTGGATGACTCTTCTCTCGGACTTCATAGGGGTTAAACCCAACTGTTGACAGATGGCTAGAGGCATGACATTGGCTGAAGCACCAGAATCCACCAGACAGTTGTGTAAATTTTTTCCAAATATACGGACAGTTAGCAGGAAAGGCGAAACTTCAGTCTTTTCTTTATACATGGCCATATTTGCATTTGCTATCTTCTTCCCCTTTTCTAGAGGTTTGGCAGTAGGCTCAGAGTATGTCTTAATCAAATTATCCCTTTGTTCAGTAATTTGAGCCAACTCATGAAGAGTGATGTTAGCCTTGATCTTCTTCATATCCTCCACTATATTGTATCCCTTATTGAGTGGAGCAACAAATCCATCTGGTACTCTTGGATCTCCTCCCTTGGGTGGAGGTGGGTTATTATTTGGAGATGGATCTAGAGGAACATTATGGGAGTTTTTTGGAGGTGTAGATGTAGTATTAGGCTCTGGATTTTTGTTCTTGAGATTGTAGTTGTCCCTTCTATACTATTGAAAAGCTTGCACTTCATCCATAGGCATCTCCACAACATTCTCTGACTCATCTGGAAAAGTGAATGAATCTAACACCATAGCTGCACTATGTTTGGATGAACTTGGACCATCAATATTTCTTTGATTTTTAGGAAAAACCAACTCACCAGATAGAGCTTCAAAGGCATTGCAGAACTCCAAACAATCCAATTCCCCATGCTGAGATGTTCCGTGTATCCTACACTAAATTGGGCAAAGCCAAGTCACAAATATTCACTTCATGCCCCTTACCTTTATAATCCTTGTTGGGTTCATATGGTGGTCTAGTGAATCTATTCTGTTGATAAGAAAATCTATTTGAGTTTTCCTCGATGGACACTTGCCTTTTGAAACTCAAAAAGTCATTTGCCAACTTTTGGACCATCTTTGAGACTTCCTCAACTCTTGTTTTATCAGATTCTTTCTCTATATTCTGTACATGTTCAGCATGTGTTACGACCAATGGATTTCCTATCGGTGGAGTTTGGCATGCTGGAAACATCATTTGATGTGGGATGGGATTCAAAATAGGGGTATTTTGTGTAACAAAGGGAATTTGAGGAGCATTCAAAGGTTGAGGTCCCAATTGTCTTTCAAGAACCAAAGCTTCTTTATAAGCCTCTGTTAGATTAGTAATATTGGCATCTCTCTTCAGGAAAACAGAGGTCATTGGATCTAGGGAATTCCTGAAAATTTCCAATGCTAGATCTGCAGTTGGCACATAATGACCCATCAATCTACCATAAGCCTTTTGAAACCTGACGTTGAAAGATCTGACAGTCTCATTGATTCCTCTCTTAATGCTGGAAAACTGTTGATATAACACACTAGGGTCAATCACTTCACCAAATTGTGATACAAAAACTTTCTCCAGGTCATTCCAACTAGTAATAGAGTCATTAGTAAGATTCAAAAACCAGTCGTATGCTCCCTCCTGGAGAGTGAATGGGAATAACCTACAAGCCACATCTTCATGCTGCACATTCAACAACTTTAGAGCATTTTTAAATGCCACTAGGTGTTCTTCTGCTATTTTTATTCCATCATGTTTGTAGGTAGGAAGATACTTCTCAGGATTTCTGGGTAAATCATGCACTGCACCAGGGATATTCAAAGCAGTGGAACCCAACCAGTTTGCCATTACTACCTGATTAACGATAATATTTTGAGTTGCAGTTGGAGGAACTACAAGTGGTGATAAAACTATGCTGGACAAAGACTTGGCCCTTCTGAGGCTGCTTCTCCTTGGGGTTTCCAACTCAGGCACAAGGAGCTCTCCAGCTCTGGAGTGGGACCTGGTTACTCTGTAGGTAGAATCCAGCTTTACACAAGCAACTTACAATCCTTAACAAATACTGAACGGAGTTCGGTCGGCCCTCCTTCTAGCGCCAATTTTAAATGTTGGTTCATCTTTCATACACACCCCATGAAGAATGAGCATAAAATACCAATAACACTTATACGGGATAAATCCCACTCACTTTAGGATCTTGCTGGTTATCCAAGGTGTGAGTTACAGAGTTGGGTCGAATGGCTATTCACTCTTTTTCGCTTTTGGAATAGTTTCAAGTAGACTATATGTTACCTTACAATGGGTTCGACCTTCGTTCAATAATGTTTAGCGGTTGTTATCTTTGTTGACAATCGGATTTACAATGAGTTCTTTGATATAGCTCTTTATGCTTTAGCAGATTAAATAAAAGACAAATTTGAAAGAAAATAAAAATGGATCATTTAACGGTGGAACGAGAGAGAGTAGGGTAGGGCAGAAAAGAGAAGCTTATCTAACTTAGTTGCAAAATCAAAACTACCAATTTTAGTTACACTATTTAGCTTCACGATAAAACCAATCAAAGAGGAAGGTGTCCAGATTTCTAAGATCACCTTCTACTAAGAGCATAAGACGGAGATGACACAGATCTAAAAGAAAATCATAAATAGAAGGGAAGTCGGTGTCAACTGGTATCTCTCACCAGCAGCCTAGCTCGTGCAGTGAGGATAGAGCAATTAGAACAGACCCGAACCTTAAATCTCTAATTTTCCCTAGCATACAACAAATGGAATGAAGCCTAGTAGCATATTCAATCTTGATAACACAGATTTACAACTAAAATAAATAAACCTTAGCGAGACGAAAACAAAAGAAGATGCACTTATCACAATCCGAAAGAGATTAGGCTCCCGGCCACGCTATCATAGAAAAATGATGTCACACCAACCCTAGGTACATGGAACAAAGCATTCAAACAAGATTTGCAGGAAATTGCTAAAATGTCTTTTATTCTAAGTTTTCGCCTCTAGACTTTACATTCAAAAGAAGTATATATAGACTCAGGACAGACCCTGATCTTTTCAAAAATATCTTCTTCCAAATATCTAAATCTTATCATAAAAATCCCACCGTCGAGGCTTTACAATATAAGGCATTTTTATATAGAGTTTTGATAAACCCTAATCACTCTGAAAATCTTCGTGTGGATCTTGCCATAAATGGAGAAGATAAGACTTGGTTTCATCCTCATCAAATGGACACCGCGTGTAAATGTATCTTCATCTTTCGATAAGCCATCAGAGCATCTCATTAATTCCTCTGCAAAATCTGGATGAGTCACTGACTTCCCGGGCCTTCTATCCTCGCACAACCGCCTTTGTTTGGTTTGAGTTGAAATTCTCTGTCCACCATTACTTTTGCCATAAATTTTCTAGGCAAATGCATCCACGAAAAATTCTTTAAAGTCTATATTTGCGGCCAGATCTGCAAAATCCAGATGAGTCACTGACTTGTCGGGCCTTCTATCCTCGCACAACTTGTTGCGTTCTAATCCCTATAAATCGGTAAATGCATCCAGAAAAGTCGCTTAATCATTCCCTCTACAAAATATGGATGAGTCACTGACTTGCTAGGGGGCCTTCTATCCTCGCACAACCACCTTTGTTTGGTTCGAGTTGAAATTCTCTGCCCACCATTACTTTTGCCATAAATTTTCCCGACAAATGCATCCACCGAAAAATTCCTTAAAGTCTGTATTTGCGGCCAGATCTGCAAAATCTGGATGGATCAGAAATTCCTGGCATCTCCTATTTCCATCTGATGGTCCTCGCTTGATTTGTGCCAAAATTTAGGTTTGTCTGTCTTTCTCGCCATTACTTCTGCCATGAATGTAACTGTCGGATCACTTTCGCAAAAGAAAAGCAAAGATTAGAACTTAATTCCAAGTTTTAATTAATGTTTTTTCATTTTAATTAATTAATTAATTTAATTAATTAATTTTTTCATTTAAATATTTCTAGGGTTTGGACTATGTTGAAAAGCTTCCACTTCCTTTGGATGGGTGATGTCATGAAACTAAAGAAAGTCGCAATTTTGGGACATTAAATAAACCCTCAATGCTACTTTTTCCATAGCATTTATGCCCTCATGAAAATGAGACAAGTCCGAAAATGGAGCATGTCGTGATATCACGACATTTAGCGCTCAAGCTTCATTTAGCTCTCAAGCTTGTGCCCTCATGAAAATGGAACATGTCACGATATCGTGACATTTCCCTCAATTCATTTCTTCCAAGCTTTCACCCTCGCAAGAAAATGGAACATGTCGCGAAATCGTGACATTTCCCTCACTTCATTTCTTCCAAGCTTGTGCCCTCCAGGAAAATGGAACATGTCGCGAAATCGTGACATTTCCCTCACTTCATTTCTTTCAAGCTTTTGCCCTCGTGAAAATGGAACATGTCACGAAATCGTGACATTTCCCTCACTTCATTTCTTCCAAGCTTTTGCCCTCGCGAAAATGGAACATGTCGCGATATCGCGACATTTCCCTCACTTCATTTCTTCCATGCTTGTGCCCTCGCGAAAATGGAACATGTCGCGATATCGTGACATTTCCCTCACTTCATTTCTCCCATGCTTGTGCCCTCACGAAAATGGAACATGTCGCGATATCGCGACATTTCCCTCACTTCATTTCTTCCAAGCTTTCGCCCTCGCGAAAATGAGACAAGTCCGAAAATGGAACATGTCGCGATATCGCGACATTTCCCTCACTTCATTTCTCTCATGCTTTCGCCCTCACGAAAATAGAACATGTCTCGAATTTGCGACATTTCCCTCACTTCATTTCTTCTAAGCTTGTGCCCTCCAAAAATGGAACATGTCGCGATATCGCGACATTTCCCTCACTTCATTTCTTCCATGCTTTCGCCCTCGCGAAAATGAGACATGTCCGAAAATGGAACATGTCGCGATATCGCGACATTTCCCTCACTTCATTTCTCTCACGCTTTCGCCCTCACAAAAATGGGACATGTACGAAAATGGAACATGTCGCGATATCGTGACATTTCCCTCACTTCATTTCTTCCAAGCTTTTGCCCTCGCAAAAATGAGACAAGTCCGAAAATGGAACATGTCGCGATATCGCGACATTTCCCTCGAACATTTCCTCAAGCTTTTCTTCCACTTTGCAAATTCTCCAAAAATTGTAGGTTGACTCCAATGACTTTGTCCATCTGAATTTTACATTTTTACATATTGGTGAAGGATCTTCCTTACTCATAAATGATTTTAACATTTGAAAAATGAATTTTAAATTGCTCGAGAATGGTCAGCTTCACATGGCGTAGAAAAATGATGAAAATTCAAAGTGCCCAGAATTTGATGAAACTTTACAAGCATCTAAATAAGCCCAAAGGGTATCCCAATATGCAAACGAAACTTAAAAATTCATCACGGATTAAGAGAAAATGCATTTAGAAGTTTGCTTGCCAGAAATAGAAAAACTATTGAAAATTAAAATTTCTGAAATGATTAATATGAATTAATACATTTAACATGCAAAATTTCAGAAATTTTAAATTGAAATCAATGCCATATGCAAGCCTACTTGGACACTTTGATGTAGGCGAAATTTGAAAAAGGATGCAAGCAAAATTTGGAATTAAAACCCGAAAAACTCAAGAGGGTCCCTACGGAAAAAATGAATATTAAATATTTTCAAAGGATGGAATTTCATTTTTTTTAGTGGGGGTGTGTTGCTTCTCAACAAAAATATTATCACAAATTAAAGATAATTGTTTATATGATAAAATATAAGAAACTCCCAAATTGTTTAACTGATCAATTATTCAGATTTCATTTTGAAGTGATCTTAAGGCCTAAAATTATAGGTTTGTGTTAGTTGATAGGACATAAATTTAAATAAAAATTAAAGTTATTTCTTATAAAGTGAAGAAGTTATTATTGCACAAAGTAATGCTCAAGAAATATAATAAAAATATATTTATATATCCAAGAAGACACCAACCTTAAAGAGGAGGAAATAAAAACCATATTGAACACTAGTCTAATGCAAGCTCAAATGGAGTCAAGAATAAATAGATATGTAAATATGTGAATTAAATAAATATTAAATACACCTTAAGTTCATTTTAAGTATATGAACACTAAGTTCTATTAGTATAATGAGTTTGTATGATCTTAAATCCTTTTTATAAAGAGTATGTGACATCATCAAAACTATAAAACTAGAGATATTGGATAACAATCATGACATATAAGCTATTCAAGGTACATACTAGCTTATTTTAAAACCTCATGATCAAGTATTTTTATGTATTGATGATAACCTAACATAACTATGGAGATAAGTTGTGTTACACTTGTTGTATAAGTTAAAGATCTATTCATGGAGTTTCACAAGTGATAATAAGAATGGGTATACAAAATATGGAGAAGCTATAAAAAGAACATATATATCAAGAAAATATTAACCCAAATTAAAGATGTGTTAAGATGTGTCAGGCGGCCAAAGTAAAAGAAAGATAACTAGCAAAAGCATGATAAGGATAAACTCAACTCAAGTTCCTTGTATTGTGATGGACAAACTCGTAATAAGGAAGACCATGATAATTCAATCCAAATCTATTGTAATTAATAAACTTTAAAAAAAATCAAACTTCATAGTTTTACACAACTCTTCTTTATTATCTAAAGAAGCAAATGAAATAATACATTTTGATGGATAATATTATATTTTTGTAGTCCTAGAGGTTCTTATTTAAAGAAGCAAATGAGATCATATATTTTGACGGGAAATATTATATATATTCATTGAATATATATACAAAACCACGTATTTAAACACACTACTTCAACATTTATTTACAATATATACATATGCATAAAGTCTTTGTGATTACTCAAATGATGTAGTGGATGGAACAACTAAGAAATAATGCTTCAGATATTGACCATTGACAGGAAGGTTCAGAAAATTACCTTCCAGGTCCTGTAGACGAAATGCATTATTACCTAAGATTTCGACAATCTGGTATGACCCTATCCATAGAGGTTGCAACTTGGTGTGTTTACCTTTCTTTTTATGGGCTTTGTCCCATAGAAGCACCAGTCCGCAAGTCCGAAGGCCTTCACTCGGCTCTTTTGTCAAACCGGTAGCTTGACTATCTCTTGGTGTCGACTAAAATGCTCCAAGGCTTGAAGTCGTTCATCCCACAAATTAATTAAGTCCAACACACGAGCTTCCGCATCTGCATGATCATCAAAGTAATCTAAAGCAAAGCAAATGGGGAATTTTAAAGAGATAGGAACGATGGGCTGAGTACCATACAACAAAGCAAATGGGGAAGTCTTAAGAGCTTCTTTATGTCTTATCTAGTCAGCCCAAAGTGCATACTTCAATAGTGTGTGTCATTGTCTGGGTTTTTCTACATCAGACTTCTTGATGGCATTTATCAAATTCTTATTTGTGGACTCAACTAGTCCATTACCTTGGGGATAATAGTTGGATGAAAATTTGATGACTATCCCCTTCTGGTATGCCCACTCTGCAAATTCTAATGACTGAAAGGCTGGTTCGTTGTTGCACACCAAATTCAAAGGAACACCAAACCTCGGTTATGATATTTGATTCTAAAAATATGATCACCTCATGCGTTGTACTCCTCATGGTGGCTACTGCTTCAACCCATCTTGTACAATAATCAATGGTTGTTAAAACATACTTGTGCCCTGTTGATGAATTCAAGTTTATCACACCTACAAATTCAAGTCCCCATTACATAAAAGGTTTTTCTATTATAACAAAGTTGTAATGGTAGAGCTCGATTACCCTGCTTGGATGCAAAAATCTGACACTCGGTGGCAAGTTCTCACATGCTTGATGTGCATATTTAAACAATGTAGGCCGATAATAGCTCTGCTCTCAATATCTTGTGTGCGATGAGCGGAACCTAAGGAATGCCCCTGCTCCTAACTTCTCATGAAAACTAGACATCACCTCATTCACTTCATTATGAGAAATGCATCTTAAGAATATGCCAGCATAGTTTTCTCTATACAAGTTGCCTCCTTTGAGTAGAAAATGAGCAGATTTCAGCTTCAGTGCTCTTCTTTGAGTTCTATTCAGGTGAGGTGGACAAATTCCAAACCTCAGCAGATGAATGACATCTCCATACCAATCATCCAATCCAGAATCCAGTTGATTAATTTCTCCCTCTACAGGTATTTTAGCAATATGTCGGGACAAACCAAGTCCTCTAATTAATTTTGCAGGCCATATTTCTAAGTCGTACTCTTACAGTCTCGTGGCCCAATTACCTCTTAGCTCACCCAATTCATCCTGGCTTAGTAAATATTTGACAGCTGGATCAAGAACTATAGCATGGACTTTGCTTCTCAATATGTAATGTCTGAATTGCTTTACTGCCCTCACCAAGGCATAGGCTTACTTATCCAAGCGAGAGTATTTTAGCTCAGCACCCCTTAAGTTGGTACTTTTGAAGGCAATCGGGTGCTACCTTGTTTCTCTTTATTGGGTTAAAACTGCTGCAAGTGTGTGTTCAAAAGCAAAAGAGTACAGGTAAAAATCTGCACTGAAATCTGGGCTCACCAGCACTGGAGCTTGTTTGATGGCAGATTTGATCTCTTAGAATGATGCTTTGGCTTCTGTTGTCTAGGCAATCTTAGCAGTTTCCTTCAACATGTCATTTAGCGGCTTGACTATTTTCGCAAAGCCAGAGATGAATTTTCTGAGAAAATTAATTTTCCCAAAAAATGATCTTAACTCTTTCTTAGAGTTGGGAAAGGATATCCCCGATATGGCTTCAATTCTCTCAGGATCCATGGAAATGCCATCTTTGGTGATTAAGTGTCCAAGGAGTTTTCCTTCAGTTACACCAAAAATACACTTCTTTGGGTTTAAAGAAATGCCAAATTCTCTGCATTTGTCGAAGACAGATTCCAAGTGCTTCATGTGGTCAAACTAGGATTTAGAAAAAACTGTCAAGTCATCCATGTAGACAACGATGCACTTACCCATGAGACATTTGAAGGCATGATCCATTGCACACTGAAAGGTAGCTCCGACATTTATCAATCCAAATGACATTCTCTTGTAGGCGAAGGTTCCCCACTTGGTCGTGAAGGTAGTTTTCATCCTGTCTTCCTTTTCAACTAGTATCTGGTTGTACCCAAAAAATCCATCTAAGAAAGACATCATTTCTGAACCATTCACAATTTGTAGCACATCATCCATGGAAGGCAAAGGATAATTATCCTTTTCAGAAGCCTTGTTCAAGTTCCTAAAATCCACGCACAAGCGGATTTCCCCATTCTTCTTTCTAACCGGCACTAAATTGGCTACCCAAGTAGAATGTCTAATGGGAAAAATAATGGCAGCACTCAATAATCTCTCCACCTCCTTCTTGATGAGGGGTTCCAACAAAGTGTTGACATGCCTCTATTTCTGTCGAAAGGGTTTGCAGAACTCCTTTAAGGGTATTGTATGGGTGTAAAATTTTGGATCAAAAACCTTTAGGCCTTTATAAGACCAGGCCATAACATCCTTGGACCTGTGAAGGAATTCAATCATATTTTTTTTAATTTCAGGGTCACAAGCTTTAGCTAACTTAAGGTGTCTGGGATCCTCTTTAGTATCGACATTCAGTTTCTCAGTCTCACTGCCTACTACACCAATAGAATTTCCAAAACTCACTGTTTGTTTAATTCGGTCAACATCAAACAGTCGCTCAAGTTCTACCATTCCCTTCGGAATTCTATTATCTTTCAACCTCATTATCCCCTTTTCATCATAAAACTTTTCCAGCATAGTATCCCTTTGACCATCATAAATTATAGTATTTTCAAATGCATTGGTATTCTGTAAAAAGTTTATAATTTGTTGGTCATCAGAAAAGACTTGAAAATTATCTACGTTATCTGGAACCGAAGGACAAGAGATTAATTCGATTGAAAATTTCTTCCATTTGAACTCCTCCAATGGCTTTAGATTTGCGGTTGATGAAGCTAAAACATCTGCAAGTGAATTCTCTTCTCTAGGAATGTGCGTCAAATTAAAAGCATCAAAATCCTCCATGAGATCCCACGCTCGGTATTTATATCTTTTCAGGTAAGATGCCTTGCACTCGAAATTTACCTCTAACTTGATTGGCCACCAACTCTGAATCTGTAAAAACCTGGATATTTTTTACATCTTTATCTAAAGCAAATTTCAATCCCAGCATTAGTGCTTCATACTCTGTCAAATTATTCATGCAAGGAAACTGCAAGCGATAAGACAAAATATGTCTGATTTTTAGGTCCTTTAAGAACTGCCCCTGTACCAGAACCTTGCTTAGACTTAGCTCCATCAACATGAAGCATTCAAATTTCATTATCATGATCAAGATGAGCTTTAATAGGTTTCTCCTTTTATGCAGTTGTCAAATTATAAACCCCGATATCTACATCAGCAAGATTAACAGTCTCATTCTTGGCATTATACTCAGTGATCACGTGTTTATAACTGGGTTCTCTTTCGATTATTAACTGATTTGCAACACCTTTCCAAGGCAACCACATATGTGAAAAATTAGTCGCCAAGTACCCATTCAAAGACTTTGACCAATCTCTGCTCAGAAGTATTCCATATCCCACAGGAATATCTGCCACCTGAATGTCAATTTTGTGTTGTGCTCTCGGCTCAAATGCTAGCTGGATGTGTATACTTTGAAGTTCACCTACCACCTTAACCTCAATTTTATCCAATTAGATGAATCTTCTCTCGGAATTCATAGGGGTTAAACCCAACTGTTGACAGATGGCTAGAGGCATGACATTGGCTGAAGCACCAGAATCCACCAGACAGTTGTGTAAATTTTTTCCAAATATACGGACAGTTAGCAAGAAAGGCGAAACTTTAGTATTTTATTTATACATGGCCATATTTGCATTTGCTATATTCTTCCCCTTTTCTAGAGGTTTGGTAGTAGGCTTAGAGTATGTCTTAATCAAATTATATCTTTGTTCAGTAATTTGAGCCAACTCATGAAGAGTGATGTTAGCCTTGATCTTCTTCATATCCTCCACTATATTGTATCCCTTATTGAGTGGAGCAACAAATCCATCTGGTACTCTTGGATCTCCTCCCTTGGGTGGAGGTGGGCTATTATTTGGAGATGGATCTGGAGGAACATTATGAGAGTTTTTTTGAGGTGTAGACGTAGTATTAAGCTTCGGATTTTTGTTCCTGAGATTGTAGTTGTCCCTTCTATACTGTTGAAAAGCTTGCACTTCATCCATAGGCATCTCCACAACATTCTCCGACTCATCCAAAAAAGTGAATGAATCTAACACCATAGCTGCACTATGTTTGGATGAACTTGGACCATCAACATTTCTTTGATTTTTAGAAAAAACCAACTCACTAGATAGAGCTTCAAAGACCTTGCAAAACTACAAACAATCCAATTCCCCGTGCTGAGATGTTTCATGTATCCTACACCAGTTGGGCAAAGCCAAGTCACAAATATTCACTTCATGTCCCTTACCTTTATAATCCTTGTTGGGTTCATATGGTGGTCTAGTGAATCTATTATGTTGATAAGAAAATCTATTTGAGTTTTCCCTGGTGGACACTTGCCTTTTGAAACTCAAAAAGTCATTTGCCAACTTTTGGACCATCTTTGAGACTTCCTCAACTCTTATTTTATCAGATTCTTTCTCTGTATTCTGTACATGTTCAACATGTGTTACAACCAATGGATTTTCTATTAGTGGATTTTGACATGCTAGCAACATCATTTGATGTGGGATGGGATTCAAAATAGGGGTATTTTGTATAACAAAGGGAATTAGAGGAGCATTCAAAGGTTGAGGTCCCAATTGTCTTTCAAGAACCAAAGCTTCTTTATAAGCCTCTGTTAGATTAGTAATATTGGCATCTCTCTTCAAGAAAATAGAGGTCACTGGATCTAGGGAATTCCTAAAAATTTCCAATGCTAAATCTGCAGTTGGCATATAATGACCCGTCAATATACCATAAGCTTTTTAAAACCTGACGTTGAAAGATTTGACAGTCTCACTGATTTCTCTTAATGCTGGAAAACTGTTGATATAACACACTGGGGTCAATTACTTGACCAAATTGTGATACAAAAACTTTCTCCAGGTCATTCCAACTAGTAATAGAGTCATTAGTAAGATTCAAAAACCAGTCGTATGCTCCCTCCTGGAGAGTGAATGGGAATAACCTACAAGCCACATCTTCATGCTGCACATTCAACAACTTTAGAGCATTTTTAAATGCCACTAGGTGTTCTACTATTCTAATTCCATCATGCTTGTAGGTAGGAAGATACTTCTCAAGATTTCTGGGTAAATCATGCGCTGCACCAGGGATATTCAAAGCAGTGGAACCCAACCAGTTTGCCATCACTACCTGATTAGCGATAATATTTTGAGTTGCAGTTGAAGGAACTACAAGTGGTGATAAAACTATGTTGGACAAAGACTTGGCCCTTTTGAGGCTGCTTCTCCTTGGGGTTTCCGACTCAGGTACAAGGAGCTCTCTAGCTCTGGAGTGGGACCTGGTTACTCTGTAGGTAGAATCCAACTTTACATAAGCAACTTACAATCCTTAAAAAATACTGAACGGAGTTCTGTCGGCCCTCCTTCTAGCACCAATTTTAAATGTTGGTTGGTCTTTCATACACACCCTATGAATAATGAACATAAAATACCAATAACACTTTACGAGATAAATCCCACTCACTTTAGGATCTTGCTGGTTATCCAAGGTGTGAGTTACAGAGTTGGGTCGAATGGCTATTCACTCTTTTTCGCTTCTGGAATAGTTTCAAGTAGACTATATGTTACCTTATAATGGGTTCAACCTTGGTTCAATAATGTTTAGCGATGGTTATCTTTGTAGACAATCGGATTTACAATTAGTTCTTTGATATAGCTCTTTATGCTTTAGCATATTAAATAAAAGACAAACTTGAAAGAAAATAAAAATAGATCATTTGACGACAGAACAAAGAGAGTAGGGTAGGGCAGAAAAGAGAAGCTTATCTAACTTAGTTGCAAATCAAAACTACCAATTTTAGTTACACTATTTAGCTTCACAATAAAACCAATAAAATAGGAAGGTGTCCAACTTTCTAAGATCACCTTCTACTAAGAGCATAAGATGGAGATGACACAGATCTAAAAGAAAATCATAAACAGAAGGGAAGTCGGTGTCAACTGGTATCTCTCACCAGCAGCCTAGCTCACACAGTGAGGATAGAGCGATTAGAACAGACCCGACCTTAAATCTTTAATTTTCCCTAGCATACAACAAACGAAATGAAGCCTAGTAGCATATTCAATCTTGATAACACAGATTTACAACTAAAATAAATAGACCTTAGCGAGACGAAAACAAAATAAGATGCACTTATCGCAATCCGAAAGAGATTAGGCTCCTGGCCACGCTATCACATAAAAACGATGTCACACCAACCCCAGGTACAAAACAAAGCATTCAAACAAGATTTGTAGGAAATTGCTAAAATATCTTTTATTCTAAGTTTTCGCATCCTGAGATTACACTTATGGGAGTATATCTAGACTCAGGACATGCCCTGATATTTTTAAAATATCTTACTCCCGAATATAATATCTAAAAATTCCACCGTCTCGGTTTTAAAATATAAAAATTTATTTAAAACAAGTCCCAATCAATTTCAACCACTCCGAAAATCTGCTTGAGTATCTTGCCATAAATGGAGAAGGCACAATTTGATATTATTTTCATCCACCTGTAACTGTGTAGATATTTTCATTTTCCAGCCAATTGCCGACATATTTCATTAAATGGGCACTTGCTCGGTCACACATTGAAGTCTTTATTTGCGGCTAGACCTGCAAAATCTGGACGGATCAGAAATTCCCGACATCTCCTATTTCCATATGATGGTCCTTGCTTGATTTGTGCTGAAATTTAGGTTTGTCCACCTTTCTCGCCATTAATTCTGCCATTATGCAATTGTCGGATCACTTTCTGCAAAAGAAAAGCAAAGGTTAGAACTTTAATATTATTAATTTAATTATTTTTTTTAAATTTTCCTAAGGTTTTTTAATGTTTTTCATTTTAATTAATTAATTAATTTAATTAATTAATTTTTTCATTTTTTATTATT
>JAQPPZ010005447.1:0-46366 GCA_028583015.1 Wollemia nobilis
AGAAAAATTATCATGATTTCACGACATGTTGGAAGAGAGAGAAAAAGCTGGAAAAATTGTCACGATTTTGCGACATGTTGGAAGAGAGAGAAGAAGCAAGAAAAACTATCGTGATTTCGTGACATGTTGGAAGAGAAAGAGAAAGCAAGAAAAATGGTCACGATTTCGTGACATGTTGGAAGAGAAAAAGACAAGTGGAAAAACTATCGCGATTTCATGACATGTTGGAAGAGAAAGAGAAAGCAGGAAAAATTGTCACGATTTCGTGACATGTTGGAAGAGAAAAAGGCAAGTTGAAAAATTGTCACGATTTCGTGACATGTTGGAAGAAAAAGAGAAAGCAGGAAGAAGTGTCGCGATTTCATGACAAGTTGGAAAAGTGTCGTGATTTCGTGACATGTCGCATTTTCATGACCAAAATAGGAGAGAGAAAGCAAGTTGGAAAAGTGTCACAATTTTGTGACATGTCGCATTTTCGTGACTAAAATAGGAGAGAGAAAGTAAGTTGGAAAAGTGTCACGATTTAGCAACATGTCGCATTTTCGTGACTCGGAAAGTGCAGGAAGGAAGAGAAAGAAAAAGTGTCACGATATCATGACATGTCACATTTTCATGACAAAAGAAAGAGAGGAAGCGTACGGAAGCAGAACTGTCATGATTTCACGACAAAGACAGAAAGCAAGACTGAGGAAGCAGAAATGTCGTGATTTCGTGACAAAAGCAGAGAAGAAGACTTCGAAGGCAGAAGTGTCACGATTTTATGACAAAAGCAAAGAAGTGAAGTATGGAAGCAGAAGTGTCACAATTTCACGACAAAATTAGAGAAGAAGACCTCGAAGGCAGAAGTGTCACGATTTCATGACAAAAGTAGAAAGCAAGACTTCGGAAGCAGAAGTGTCACGATTTCGTGACATGTCGCATTTTTGCGACTCAAAAAAGATAGGAAGGCAGAGAAGCAAAAGTGTCACGATATCACGACATGTCACAGTTTCGTGACTCAAGAAGGGCAGGCAGGCAAAATAACAAAAGTGTAGTGATATCGCGCAATGTCACATTTTTACGACAAAGGATTAGAGAAAGCGTACGAAGGTGAAAGTGTCGTGATATCGTGACATGTTGTATTTTCACGGGCCTAAGCAAAGAAAAAGAGGAGAGAGAAAAAAGTGTCGCGATATCGTGACATGTTGCATTTTCGTGGGCCAAGGCAAAGAAAAAGAGGAGAGAGAAAAAAGTGTCACGATATCGCGACATGTTGTATTTTCACGGGCCAAAGCAAAGAGAAAGAGGAGAGAGAAAAAAGTGTCGCGATATCACGACATGTATTTTCATGGGCCTAAGAAAAGAAAAAGAGCAAGGAGAAAAAGTGTCACGATATTGCGACATGTTGTATTTTTACGGTTAAGTTGAAGCCGACGAAGACCGATGAACAACCGACTAAATTTAGGTTTTACAGTTGTCATGAAAGCCGACTAAGATTAGGATTTATAGCCGACTAAGATTAGGATTTTCATCTCAAACATTTAGTTATAAAAGGAGGTTTGTTTGGAGATTTTAGGGGTTGTTGGAGTGTGCGAAGTTCGGTCGGAGTGCACAGAGAGCAAGTCGTGTCGAATCGAGCCAAGTGCAAAATTTGCAAAGAGAGCAGAGTGCATGAAAGAGAGAAGACAATCGACCGTAGCGAAGTAGAGTGTGCGAAGTGATTGCATAGAGAAAGCAGAAGGTGCAGTGTGACTGTAGATCGTAGAAGGTGTGTCTATTCTATAAATAGTGAGAGAGATTGGGTAAGCAATAGACCAGTCAGGGTCTTGTAAAAGTGAAGGTATTTTCTCTGGTAAACTTCTAGATTCAAAATTGAAGTCTAGGTTGCAGCTTGGCATCAGGGGTTGGTGCTCCTTCCAGTTGGTGCTGGTAAAATAGGGGTTAGTGCTCCTTTCTGTTGGTGCAGATAAATAAGGGGTTGGTGCTCCTTCCAATGGGTGCTGGTAAAGTGATTTTAAAGTTGGTGCTTTGCAAAGGCTAGATTTGGATGGTAGTCCAAGCAGTAATTTTTGAGGAGTAGCCACATTGGTGAACCTCGTTAAATCTTGTGTTGTGTGATTTTCTCTTGTGATACTTGCTTTATCTTATTTTAAGGTTTCATCATTTCTATTTTAAGAGCTACGAATTTAAGTTTAAAGAGCTACATTGATTCACCCCCAACTCTTAGTGTCATTGTGAGACTAACAATATGGGTCAAATACTATAATCTAATATTTAAGATAGTAGGTGTTATGCTCTTCGATTCGTCAAAGCTTCGTTGTACACGGGATATCAAAGAGAACTTTATGAGTCTTGAAAGCTCTCCTCAGGAAGATGTCTAAAGATCTCTGTATATCTGATTCTCTATCCCTTGGTGCTCTTAGGCTTGTACCTTTTATAGTGTGAAACCCTAGCTCTATGTCCAAGACCTAGAAATGAATTTCTCATGTGTAATGCAAGTTAACATGAGAATATTTTTTCCATTGTCTATATTTTAAGGCCAGTTAACTAAATCTAACTTCTCACTTGAGTCTTCTATGTGAACTGGTCATTAGCATGAGAAGCTTCTATCATTTTTTTATGCTTGGAGGTCATTTAACTTAAGTATAAATGCAAACTCAAGTATCCTATGTGAACTAGTTGTGAAAAGGAATGCAAAGTCACTCCTGCTCACCTTTATTGCATGCAAACTACCACTTCCACCCGATATTGGGCCTATTTGTTGGTAAACCACTTCTTATGGCTTAGCCATTATCATCTACAGTGGCTATGATCTGGCCACTATCATCTATAGGGGCTAAGGTTTGGCCACTCTAGGCTTGAGAAGCCAGTATCTGGTCACTCTTGGCTTGAGCGGCCAAGCTTGGATGGCTTGAAAAGGCCTCAAATGAGTGGTGAGAACCATTGTTGATGCTCAAAAAGTCTAATATTATGTCTTATGATCTTATGAGTGTGTCTATGTAAGTAACTCCCCTAAGCATGACATAATTTAGGTGTCTACAAGTAATACAAGGAATGATCCTTACCATTGATAACATGCTAACAAAAGGAATGATTATTTCTAACCGTTGTTACATGTGCAGGGCAGGCTGGGAATCAGTTCATCACATTTTTCTAGAATTTCGAGTGGCAACCTCCATCCTTGATGGAATTTTCCAAGACTTTAGAATATCTTGGGCTAAGCCGGCCTCAATTTTTGAAGTTTTCCAAGAATGGTCCCTTCCCTTTGTTAGCCCAAAACTCAAGTTCCTTTTGAAGATTTGTTGGCACCACTTCTTTTGGCAAATTTGGCTAGAAAGGAACCATAGAGCCTTTAATGAATCCAAGGATAGCTCCCAAACCATCCTTAACCGAATTCTCACTTTAGCAAAAAAAAATATTAGTATCCTATCTTCAGAGAACCAAGGCATCCCTCTTATAGAGAAACAAATTGCCTTATCCTTAGGTATCCCATATGATGACATAGTCGTTGTTCCAAAACCTAATCCTAGAGCTAGGATCAAATGGGAGCCACCCCCGTGGGACTGGTTCAAGATAAATTTTGATAGAGTGGCTAAGGATAATCTTGGGTGATGCAGGAGGAGTAATTAGAGATTATCAAGGAAGCTTGAGGATGGACTTTGCAGAACCACTAGGATATAGAACCAATAATTAGGATGAAGCTATAACACTTTGGAGGGGTTTACAGTTGGCTCAAGAGATCCCAGGAAACTTGATGGTTGAAGAAGACTCAAAAAGCATTATTAACCTTGTAACTAATGGCAAAAAACCACCATGGAGGATTGAAGCTATCATTCATGAAGCAAGGATCCTCTTCGAGGCCAAATAAGAAAAAAGGGCATGCCATGTATTTCGAGAAGCTAACAAACTAGTAGATAAACTAGCCAATACGAGTTTTGAGGCTAGCATTTTGACAATGTGGACATGTGATGTGCCACGCGAAGTCGAGGACATCCTGTGTAATGAAAGGCAAGACATGTCCTAAGGCGGGTGGGGGAAGGATGGCCAATTACCATGTGGTCCAAGACCATCATGAGCCATATTTAATAAGAAATCCTAATCAAAGGGATGTGTTTATAGGGATAACATTCTCAATATTCCCATTTCAAACTACCAATTTCCATTAGGGGCTCTGGATTGAAAGAAATATGACCATTGGCCACATCATTGGTGATCAGGAGGAGTTCATCAGCACATGGATTCCCATGGTAGAAATTTTAAATTTTATTGAGTGTGTCAAGAAGACGGATCTTATTGCATCGAGAAGTATATTACAAGAAAGTGAAAATTTTCGATCAATAGGGCCACCTGGCATAAGATACAAATGGTTGTTGATAAATGGACCTTCTCCAAGAAAAGTACGCAAATCAATGAAAGCACTATAAAAAGGATGATAACAACAATCAATGAGGATCCAAATCATGATGATGAGGAGGTGGTTGGAATGCTAATGAGGTTGACGGATCACATATGGGGATATAAGACTCAAGTGGAGGAATATGAATGGTCCTTTCTAATGCATGGCACTCCTCTTCAGGAATGTGTTGATTCGTGGACAATCAAGGTGCAGTTGAATCACCCTAACCAGATGGAGCCTAAGGACAAATAGCATAATACTTATGTGGCACATGGGGAATGGTTTCCTAAATTTGGTACGTTGATTAAGAAATGCATCATCACCTAATAGAATAATTCAAAACCCTATTATTTTTCTAGTAGTAGCAAGAGATAAGATGTATGGAGTGCTAGTCAGAGCAAGTCTGAGAGAATTTTGAGTAAGAAGTCTATGAGCAAAAATATGACATACTTTGAGCCTTTTATGGTCATCATGGAACTCATAGCTTAGGCCATCCTCATTGAGTAATGAATTACCCAATTATTTAACCTATTCTCAGGGGTAGAGGAGGACATCACCCAAGCGGTAATGGATACGTAGGAAGACAAGAAGATGGAGATCCAGGGAAGAGAGTTCATCATCAATATGAATATGCTTGCTTCAGTGACAATACAGATGATGAAAGGTCACTCCATCCACCGCCAGAAACACCACTGGGAGGTGGAATTAAAGGAATTTTGTGATAACCCAAAATTTTTTAAGGAAGCCAAGAATGAGCTAACCAGAATGGATTTTCCTACCCCGTGGAATGGTTTCATGAAGAATGTGATGGATTTCATGACAATGGAGTATCCCAGTAAGACATTGTTAAGATTCCATTATGATTTTATGAATTTATTTTAGGATTTCAACCTAATAAGTATTCCTTAGTTCCTGATGAACTCGATGAACTACACCATAAACGCTTGTCGTAGCAAGAGGGGTTTTGCTATGCCAATGCACCAAGGATTGTTTAAAGAAATTTACATGTGGGTGCTAGCCATGACTCCAAATATTGAACCTCAAATTATTGAGGAAATTCCACCTAGCCACCATGCAGAAGCCTTGGGAGCAAGAGCAATTTTAGGCACAAACAAAATTTCCTATGTGTCTCCTAAAAACAAGAGAGTGGGGGAACCAATTTACCAGAGGAAGCATGACCAAGAAAAAACATAGTATCGAGGAACCCCCAACGAGATCTTCCTCGAGACTAAAAAACAAACAAGTTCAAGAATGCTCCAAAATGAGCGCTAGTGAGATGGAAGATGAGGGACCTACCATCATGGTCCTCAAACACTTCGTCTTGAAATCTCAGGATAGTATCATCCACTAGATGCAGGAGACCTATGACACTTTGACTCAGGTGTTTTTCAATGAGGGGTACATGCCGAAAGTAAAATCCAAGGATGATGATGAGGAATATGAGGAGGAGAAAGAAGAGGAGCTCGAGGAAGATGTTGAAGATGAGTCTTGAGTATCCTCGGGTCCTAGGGATTTATTTTTTGTCTCATGTTTTGTACAGAGGAAGTATTCCTCCTATGGCTAATGTCCTTTTCATTTTTTGTAAATTATGATTATAGCGAGTTACCTTTCTTGGTTGGTCCTGTCAGGTTTTTGGGTCATGTTTTGCTTCGCCCACCCGGTAAGGGTTGTTAGGAATTTTAGTAGCAGAAGAGGACAAAATGTCCTTAGCATAAACAGGATCCGTAGCTTCAACATAAGGCTGAATTTTGTAATAGGTTTTGGGTTAACCTGCAAAACTCAGTAATCAGTGAAGAAATTTACTTACCAAAAACAATACCTAACTTTTAGTAAAATTTTAGTGCTCTTCAAGATTTTATAATGTCTGACTTAGAAAGGCTATGGATCATTCATTATGATCTCTATCTTTCTAGGTAAGTATAATTGCATAGCTTTCTTTGGTATCAAATGCATAGAGGATGAAATACATCTGATAGTTTAGGTTGGCTAGCATAAAATATCTAGTTATAGCTTGCTTTATGATTTTAAATGGTTCTCTTTTTGCTTCTATCCATGTGAAAGTCACATTGTTTTTTAACATCTCTATCATCAACTTAACTATCTGAGAAAATTCAAATATAAATTGACGGTAAAAATTTATCTGGCAAAAGAAATATTGTAAACATTTTTTTTTGTGGCATAGGGAGAGCTAATATTGCTTTGACCCTATTCATATCAATAGCTAAGCCTTATTTTGATACTATGTATCCCAAAACTAGTTGTCATGGGAAATAAAATGTGATTTCTTTGGGTTTAATGACACTCCAAATTCTTTACACTTTTGGAATATGATCTAGAGATGATCTAGGTATTTTTACTTCTTATGTGAGAATAATGTCACATCATCTAAATAAATAAATATCATTTTATTTACTATTTTACCACAATCTAAGTCCATAACTTTCTAAAATGTGGCTCCCACATTGGATAGTCCAAATGGCATCCTCTAATAAGAAAATATCCCAAATTTTGTGGTGAATTCAGTTTTATATTGATCATCATCTCTTACCTAGACCTTATTGAAACCAAAGAATCCATAGAGGAGGGAGAACCCCTTTGATCTAACAAAAAATTTAGAATTTGGTCTATCTGAGGCAGAATGTAGTGATCCTTCAAGGATGCTTTTTATATATATCTAAAATCCATATAAAGTTGGATATCTCCATTTTTTTAAATAAGTACTAGATTGGCTACAAATATTGAGTGCTTGATGGGGTAGATAATATTTGCATTGAGCAACTTTAGCAACTCTTACTTCATTAATACTTATAACTTGGGATTAATTGGTCTTTTATTTTGTCAAAATGGCTTGGCACTATGAAAAAATTCTATAGCATGTTGGATTATGTCCTTCCTATAAAATTTTATTTGATATTTTTTAAAATTAAAAAAAAGAGAGTAAAATGAGTTATTCTATTATATTCACCATCAAATCATATTACACGTTTGACTTTTTTAGGCCATCAAGATTTTCACCTATGTTTTCACACTGGATACATCAATTTTATCTACCTCAACCATTGTGCTAAGAAACATAATACCTATTAATAAATTGTGTCACAAAAATAGATTATCTACATATTACTAGGAATTTTATCATCCATATATTGAATATGCAAAAGTTATTCCCTTATTTCCTATGCCCACCACTTAGGAGGGTGCCTTTAGCAAATGAGGTCTCCCTTGTCCAAAGATTAATTTTCCATACCATTAGCTACCTTATTCTACTCTCTTGGTATATGGGTGTATATCACTTGTATATCACCTCTATAAAACTACTTTGTATTCATATTATTTTATCTATAATACTCTAAATTTTCCAACTAGAATTCATAATTCTCAATGGGGATTTAAGGTATTTAATCAATAACTAAGAATCTAAATCCACTAACACTCTATTTAATCCTTCCTTGAGAGACTCTTTCATCATTTTAAAAATGTCATATCCCTTATCAATGTTGTTGGAAAGTGTATCTAAGTTTGTTGCAAATGTGAATGTTGAGGTACCATCTAGTAGTCTACCTATTCCCCCTACACTGGACCTACCTGAGTTACCCCTTAATATCCCATCTATATTTACATTTCCAAATCCTAGTGGTGGTCACTTCCATTTTTAGGTTCTATCCATCCTTTTTTCCTATGGTTTGACTCTTCTAGATTCATCCATATTAGGGCTGATCTTTAATTGTACCACTATTTTCTCCCATCATTGATGTGGTTTTTGTGGTTGCTTCAATACAAAGTGGATAGTATTTTTTATATTGGACATGGTCTTCATCCACATACAATGGATATCTCTAGTATTTTGTTTGAAGATCCTTGTATGTCACTCATTCTAGATGTTCTAAGGTAGGATCATCATGCCCATCCACACTATCTACCTCACATAATCATCTACTCTTTGTTGATTCTTCCATCCTCTCTAAATATCTTCTATAGACTTATTGTTGATCCAAAGTAGACCTAACAAAGATGCCAATATTTTTGTAGCTTCATAATTATGGGGAATTCTATAAAAAGGTGGTTGAAATTTTTATTCTCCTCCATACACAATGTACATATAAAATTTCCATAGATTCCCCTCTTTACTAATTTGTCTCTTGTGAGTACCATTTTGTGGAGGAGTAACCAGTTTAGGAACCTAACCTTTGTTCATAACGTTTACATCCAGAGATGTGTGAATAGATCCTAATTCAAATGAGCAGTGCTCAAGAATAATGCTTTATATCCCTACACTATTGTATACACTCCCTTAGTCCTACTATTCCATCCAAATTGATCCTCCTCATAGAACCATGATAATGATCTCATTTGTATGATTTGATCAATCTCCTTTAGTAGTTTCTTTCGAAGTTCTATTGGTCATTATTTTGATGGAATATAGTATCTTTCAACTTTTGATCCTTGTTTTTGGTCCCTAGATTTTTTTTTTTTTAATTTTATCCATTGCTTTCTATGTAGCTCCTCCATAAATGAGGTCCAGTATGGATATCAAAGGTGGATTTCCATTCCATAGATCTAACTATCTAAAAAAACCTTAATTTCTTTGATAATTATTTCTCCCATTTTTAGTAGCACTAAAATAAGGGAGCCTTTGTTAGATAACTGATATCATATAATCTCTACTAGGATGTTGTTCTCTACAAAATTTGCTCATAGATTTCTAACCCATAATGAATTGGGATTATTAATCATTCTCTAGTATAATTTTACTTTGTGTTTACACCTTGTTATTTTTAACTATAGATTTGAACCTTAGTCCCCCCTCCTATTTTGACAAACATAGAGTTTCCTACTTTACCAATGTCCATTTTATTTCGTTCCTAGCACCCTTCTAGAGGAATCTATGACTTATGTGATCAATCTCTCAAAGCATCACCTTTGGTATATCCAAAATTTATGACACATAGATGGGGATATATTGTAACACTTACTTGATTAAGGTAATACACCCTCCTGATGATATTTGCCTTTTTTTGCATTTTATACTTTTACCTTTGATTTTATCTATTAGCCACAACCAATCCTCCTTTATTTTTCTACCAATTTTGATTGGGTCCCTCAAATCCTTGCTATAAATTTCTAAATCATTATAATTGTATGTTATTATATCACTAAAGTCTTTGCACAATACAAGAAACTACTAGACTTATTGATCAAAGCACTATACTCCTACTTTCATTTTTTTCAAGGTTCAACCTAAACTTCTCTAAATTATTGCTTGTTAATATTAATTTTTTGGCCAATCGTTTGGTCACTACTATCAAAGATAGTTTAAAGAGTGATCAATCCTTTTGGGATGTGGTTATTCTTAAGTTGAATAACATCCTCTTCGTCTATGGTCTCGATAATTTCTTTAGTCAAGTTTACATAGGTTACCTCTTAAATTAGGAAGTATTTTATCTATTTATCATCATCAAAAACCTACTATAAGTTATACTTATCTAGCATAAAGGGTTTGAAATAAAGCATGATAGATTGTGTATTCCTTCATATGTGATAAGCTAGATACAATTTTAGCCCATGATAGGATAGTGCATCAGTTTGTGCATTTTTCTCTTCCAAAATTGCTTTTATATTCTGATCTTCAAAGCTTTATGATAGATCCTAAACTCTATTTTAATAAGATTCCAAGTAATATTTCTTGTAGTTGTATTTCTCTATAGCCTAATTTACTGTCACTTTAGAGTCACCATAGATAATCAATTGTTTAAATCCCAGTTTTATGCCTCTCATAGTCCTAGGTAGAGGGTTTTATATTCTATTGCATTATTAGTGTAGCTCCAAGTTAGCCAGTAATAGAATCTCTTAATTATCTTAGAATTTGATACTAGCACTATCCTAGATCCATCACCATTTCTACATTTATCTCCATCTATATATAGCTTCCAATTTTTTTTCTACCAAAGCTCCTTATTTAATATGGCCAAAATATTTTTATCCGTTGACTTTGTGATGGAGTAGATGCATATCCTTATTTTAATCATAACATTAAAATATCTAATTGAAAACTTATATTTGATCTACAACTCATCTATGATTGCTTCTACAATATCAACTTTATCACTGACTATGTTAACATGGTCCTCCTCTTCTTCAATTATTTCTATATGGCATGAGGTGGGATATTTTGCATATGTTTTCAATTTCCTACACTTGTGAGGAATTTCCATGTGTGAGTAGTTTAGAGATAGATATCCACCTACATTAGTGGTAAAATATTAAGAAAGGTACATGTTAAATTATGGTTCCAGATCCACCATGAAAATCTATTGTATCATAATAATATAAGGCATCTTGTGGAGGACCATGGGTATATTTTTTATTACTATGACATTTTTAATTAGAGTATCATCCAATTGCAAAATTTAATGGCTAGACCAAGTATATTCCATCCCCATTACTTCATATATTTCCTTAGGTAGGACAATTGTTGTTGCTCTATAATATACCATGTAATTGTGTATGATCCATCCTTCCATGTGCAGGGACATGCAAAAATTGGGTGGTCTATTTTTTTTCATTCCTAGCACTAGCTTAGTTTGAGCTAAATCTAGCAATGAATGAGATTAGCTAAAATCTGCCCATTCTAAAAGCTAATCTCAGTAATCAATTAATAAATTTACTTACCAAAAAAAATACCTAACTTTTAGTAAAATTTTAGTGCTCTTTAGGATTATATAGTGTATGACTCAGAAAGGCTATGGATCATTCATTATGATCTCTATCTTTCTAGGTAAGTATAATTGCATAGATTTCTTTGGTATCAAATGCATAGAGGATGAAATACATCTGATAGTTTAGGTTGGATAACATAAAATATCTAGTTATAGCCTCCTTTATGATTTTAAATGTTTCTCTTTTTGCTTCTATCCATGTGAAAGTCACATTGTTTTTTAACATCTCTATCATCAACTTAACTATCTGAGAAAATTCAAATATAAATTGATGGTAAAATTTGATCTGGTCAAAGAAATATTGTAAAAATTTTATGTTGTGGCATAGGGAGAGCTATTATTGCTTTGACCCTATTCATATCAATAGCTAAGCCTTATTTTGATACTATGTACCCCAAAACTAGTTGTCATGGGAAATAAAATGTGATTTCTTTGGGCTTAATGACACTCCAAATTCTCTACACTTTTGGAATATGATCTAGAGATGATCTAGGTATTTTTATTTCTTATGTGAGAATAATGTCACATCATATAAATAAATAAATATAATTTTATTTACTAGTTTACCACAAGCTAAGTCCATAGCTTTCTAAAAGGTGGCTCCCACATTGGATAGTCCAAATGGCATCCTCTAAAAAGAAAATATTCCAAATTTTGTGGTGAATTTAGTTTTATATTGATCATCATATTTTACCTAGACCTTATTGAAACCAGAGAAACCATAGAGGAGGTAGAACCTCTTTGATCTAACAAAAAAATGTAGAATTTGGTCTATCTGAGGCAGAATGTAGTGATCCTTCAATGATGCTTTTTATATATATCTAAAATCCATATAGAGTTGGATATCTCCATTTTTTTAAACAAGTACTAGATTGGCTACAAATATTGAGTGCTTGATGGGGTAGATAATATTTGCATTGAACAACTTTAGCAACTCTTATTTCATTAATACTTATAACTTGGGATTAATTGGTCTTTTCTTTTGTCAAAATGGCTTGGCATTACGAAAAAATTCTATAGCATGTTGGATTATGTCCTTCCTATAAATTTTATTTGATATTTTTTAAAATTAAAAAAAAAAAGAGTAAAATGAGTGATTCTATTATATTCATCATCAAATCATATTACACGTTTGACTTTTTTAGGCCATCAAGCTTTTCACCTATGTTTTCACACTGGATACATCAATTTTATCTACCTCAACCATTGTGCTAAGAACTATAATACCTATTAATAAATTGTGTCACAAAAATAGATTATCTACATATTACTAGGAATTTTATCATCCATATATTGAATATGCAAAAGCTCTTCCCTTATTTCCTATGCCCACCACTTAGGAGGGTGCCTTTAGCAAATGAGGTCTCCCTTGTCCAAAGTTTAATTTTCCATACCATTATCTACATTATTCTACTCTCTTGGTATATGGGTGTATATCTAATCTATAAAACTACTTTGTATTCATATTATTTTATCTATAATACTCTAAATTTTCCAACTAGAATTCCTAATTCTCAATGGGGATTTAAGGTATTTAATCAATAACTAAGAATCTAACTCCACTAACACTCTATTTAATCCTTATTTGAGAGACTCTTTCATCCTTTTCAAAATGTCATATCCCTTATCAATGTTGTTGGAAAGTGTATCTAAGTTTGTTGCAAATGTGAATGTTGAGGTACCATCTAGTAGTCTACCTATTCCCCCTACACTGGACCTACCTGAGTTACCCCTTAATATCCCATATATATTTACATTTCCAAATCCTAGTGGTGGTCACTTCCATTTTTAGGTTCTATCCATCCTTTTTTCCTATGGTTTGACTCTTCTAGATTCATCCATATTAGGGTTGCTCTTTATTTGTACCACTATTTTCTCCCATTATTGATGTGATTTTTGTGGTTGCTTCAATACAAAGAGGATAGTATTTTTATATTGGAAATGGTCTTCATCCACATACAATGGATATCTCTAGTATTTTGTTTGAATATCCATGTATTTCACTCATTCTAGATGTTCTAATGTAGGATCATCATGCCCATCCACACTATCTACCTCACATAATCTTCTACTATTTGTTGATTATTCCATCCTCTATAAATATCTTCTATAGACTGATTGTTGATCCAAATTAGACCTAGCAAAGATGCCAATATTTTTTGTAGCTTCATCATTATGGGGCATTCTATAAAAAGGTGGTTGAAATTTTTATTCTCCTCCATACACAATGTACATATAAAATTTCCATAGATTCCCCTCTTCAGTAATTTGTCTCTTGTGAGTACCATTTTGTGGAGGAGTAACCAGTTTAGGAACCTAACCTTTGTCCATAACATTTACATCAAGAGATGTGTGAATATATCCTAATTCAAATTAGCAATGCTCAAGCATAATGCTTTGTATCCCTACACTATTGTATACACTCCCTTAGTCCTACTATTCCATCCAAATTTATCCTCCTCATAGAACCATGATAATGATCTCATTTGTATGATTTGATCAATCTTCGTTAGTAGTTTCTTTTGAAGTTATATTGGTCATTATTTTGATGGAATATAGTATCTTTCAACTTTTGATCCTTGTGTTTGGTCCCTAGATTTTTTTTTTTTTTTTTTTATCCATTGCTTTCTATGTAGCTCCTCCAGAAATGGTGTCCAGTCTGGATATTGAGTCATCAAAGGTGGATTTCCATTCCATAGATCTAACTATCTAAAAAAACCTTAATTTATTTGATAATTATTTCTCCCATTTTTAGTAGCACTAAAATAAGGGAACCATTGTTAGATAACTGATATCATATAATCTCTACTAGGATGTTGTTCTCTACATACTTTGCTCATAGATTTCTAACCCATAATGAATTGGGATTATTAATCATTCTCTAGTATAATTTTACTTTGTGTTTACACCTTGTTATTTTTAACTATAGATTTGAACCTGTTGGCATTTTTGCCACATTGATTCTCATTGATGAATGCATTGATGTATTATTGGGGATCTGACCTTTGATTGATGCAGCTTGGGCGAAAAAGGAGAAAAATTGAGCAAAAAATGACTAAGTCTGAAAATACCGACGCGCCGACATGTTGCGAATCGCGGTCGCAGGTTGGCGGAACCGTCACAACGCGTGTTCAAATCGTCGCAAACATTAAGTTGAAAACATGTCCATAAAAAAGTATCGCGACCTGGATTAAAAAAGTAACCAACTTTCTTAAGAGAACACGAAATGTAGCGCTACATGTTCCTTGAAACTGCAAGAAACGAAATCCTACTCCAATTTCGGGTCAACGTGAACTCCATATAAGACGCTCGTTCCCGTCATTTCCGCACTTCCCCCAATGCAAAGACCAAGTTTTCTTCCAGATTAAATAACCCAAAATCGATCCGTAGCAAACCCCAAATAAAATTATGTCAAATTTCTGGATTAATTCAACTTTCACACAATTCAAAGACATTAAGAAGCAACTTCATGAATTTATTACTTCGACAATAGGATCATCTCCTCTCTCAGTTGTAGCCAGAAGTTGTTTTAATTATTTAATCCAAAGAGACGACCTCTAAAAACCAATGTAATCTTAAAGTTGAAAATGCTAGAAACGAATGTATGAAACAAGATCACTTCAATCACTCCAGATATTTCTTTCTTTTTCTTTAATACTTCTACCCATTCTATTCTTTAAATCTTGATTTAAATATTTACAACGAATGGTTTGGGATTCATGTATGTCAGATACTATTTCTTATGTTACTTTTTTTTTTAGTTTCATTTTTTTTAATCCCATCCTTTGCCTATTTCCCTTCTTTCCCTTAAATCTCTCCACCCATCTTAACCCAATTTAGAAAGGAACCACCACTGAGTGTCCAGGACCATTTCTCCCCTTTCAATGTTGGCGTCTAGATTGTAACCTTTCCTATCTACCCTTACTGAATCTTTCTCCAATTCTATCTGATACAAATTCCAAAGTAAACCCACCTTGCCTTTACACCAGCTCATTTGCCCTCCTCAAAATTATCTCCACATAAACCTCTTTTTTTTAAAAAAAAAAAAAAAATTCAAAGATTTCACCCACTCCAGGCATCCGATCCACACCCACAAGATTCTAGGGAACCACCCCAACAGTTCAACCAAGTACCCCAACCAAAATGATGTACCAGCATGCTCCCATTAATATCTTCCCAGCCTCAGACACGATTCTCCCCTTCACAAAAGACTTGCAATTATTCCAAACAAACCCAGACCGCACCAAAAAATTAACCTTTCTTCTGCCACCACAGCTCAGCACCTCACACACACCAACCAGAAATCAGAAGATCCCCACACCCCCCAACCCACCTATCAAACCCAGTCTCTTTTAACCTCCACACTTTGGAACCAAAAACAACTGCTCTCAGAAAAACCACCCACCCCCTTCCCCTCCCCACACCCCCCAACAAATCAAGAAACCACCAACATGACACACACCCAAACAAAGGTTCTCCACAAAATGTCCAAAAACAAGTCAAACCCAAGATCCCAAAACACCACGAAGAGCCTATATCACACAAGGAGTTAGAGGAGCGACACCCCAGAAAGCCAAATGATGGTTTTGGTTCCACACATCCAGAAAAACTTCCATATGGGTACTAGTAAGAAGGAAATGATTGCATCTACACATGGAAACTCAGGAAGACCACAATCAAGGCCGACTAGTATATCAGCCGGCGGGAATGCATTTACCGGATAACATCTAAATTGGTGTAGGGGCGACACCAACAGCGTGCATTATGTATATAGTATTTTGAAAAAAAAAAATAGAAAAGAAGAAAAAAAAAAAAAATTTTTTATTTTTCATCTCTCTTGTTGCCGACTACTTTTTTTCCTTTTTTTTCTCCTCCCAACATTTTGGTGGCTTTCTAGCACTTTCTTCTTTTCCTTCCCTTTTCTTTCCTTTCCTTCATCATCTTCCTTCTTTTCTTTTTCTTCCGCAAAAAAAGAGGTTTTTCTTTTTTTTTCCGGTCCTTCTTATCCCTTTCCTCTAAGTTTTTTTACGATAACCGTTCATTTATTACTTTCATTCCCACTCCATAACTCATTCATTCACATCCAAAAAAAAGCACCCATAGCCATAGATTAAAAATTTTTTAGTTTCAATAATGAGCCGGATATGACTATCAAGGCAAGGGATTGAAAATAAAAAAGTGGATTTGCAATGATCCATGATATGCATGATGATTATGGGGATCGACCTTTGATTGATGGAAAAGAAAATGAGCAAAAAAATAAGGAAAACACCCGACAGAACGCGGTCAACAACGCAGGGGGGAACCGCACGATACGCGACGTGTTCAAAGGGCGGGCAAAAACAAAGGAAACCCGACAGCGCAACCAGGAAGGCAAAAGGCAAACCCGAAGAACGCCAAGCGGACCAACAAGCAAAAGCGCGAAAATAAAAAGAGCAAAGTAACCGAACAACTCAAAGAAAAAAAACACAGGGCAACTGGAAGATACATTATAAACGACCCCGGCGACGACCGGCACGCCCCCCACAAGGAAAAACAAGGTTCACCAGAAAAAACCCAATAAAAGACCAGGGTAAAGAGAAAAAAAAAAAGTCAAAGCATAATCAAGTCACACAATCAAAAACAATAAAGAACCAGGAAAAACCGAAAATAAGGGACATCCCCCCAATGAACACAGAAGTGGTTTAAATTAAAAAAACCCAAAAAACCAAGTAATTCATTGCAAAGTGAAAACCAAAACGAAGTACGGAAACAAGACGACTCAATTCAAGCCCAGGAGAAGCTTCGTTTCCATCTAAACACACCGCAGATACAAAACGCAACGGATAAAACCAAACGAAGTGGGTTTGGAACGCAGAGGCAGAATTTCAGTACGGTTGCGTTGTAGTTTCTGTTTCATCCATCAGCGAATTCCATTTCTTTCAACTTAAACTTCCAACCCTACTTAAACCATTTTAGATATAAGAACAACCGAGAGGTCCGGAGCATTCTGCTCCATCAAGTTGGCCGGGCAGCCAATGTAAAAATCCTTCCGTGGGATCTGACCAACAGAACCTTAGTCCCCCCTCCTATTTTGTCAAACATAGAGTTTCCTACTTTACCAATGTCCATTTCCTTTCGTTCCTAGCACCCTTCTAGAGGAATCTATGACTTATGTGATCAATCTCTCAAAGCATCACCTTTGGTATATCCAAAATTTATGATACATATATGGGGATATATTGTAACACTTACTTATGTGATCAATACACCCTTCTGATGATATTTACCTTTTTTTGTATTTTATACTTTTACCTTTGATTTTATCTATTAGCCACACCCAATCCTCCTTTATTTTTCTACCAATTTTGATTGGGTCCCTCAAATCCTTGCTATAAATTTCTAAATCATTATAATTGTATGTTATTATATCACTAAAGTCTTTGCACAATACAAGAAACTACTAGACTTATTGATCAAAGCACTATACTCCCACTTTCAATTTTTTTCAAGGTTCAACCTAAACATCTCTAAATTCTTTCTTGTTAATATTAATTTTTTGGCCAATCAGTTGGTCACTACTATCAAATATAGTTTAAAGAGTGATCAATCCTTTTGGGATGTGGTTATTCTTAGGTTGAATAACATCCTCTTCGTCTATGGTCTCAATAATTTCTTTAGTCATGTTTACAAAGGTTACCTCTTAAATTAGGAAGTATATTATCTATTTATCATCATCAAAAACCTACTATAAGGTATACTTATCTAGCATAAAGGGTTTGAAAGAAAGCATGATATATTGTGTATTCCTTCATATGTGAGAAGCTAGATACAATTTTAGCCCATGATAGGATAGTGCATCAGTTTGTGCATTTTTCTCTTGCAAAATTGCTTTTATATTCTGATCTTCAAAGATTTCTGATAGATCCTAAAATCTATTTTAATAGGATTCCAAGTAATATTTCTTGTAGTTGCATTTCTCTATAGCCTAGTTTACTGTCACTTTAGAGTCACCATAGATAATCAATAGTTTAAATCCTAGTTTTATGCCTCTCATAGTGCTAGGTAGAGGTATTTATATTCTATTGCATTATTAGTGTAGCTCCAAGTTATCCAGTAAGAGAATCTCTTAATTATCTTAGAATTTGATACTAGCACTATCCTAGATCCATCACCATTTCTACATTTATCTCCATCTATATATAGCTTCCAATTTTTTTTCTACCAAAGCTCCTTATTTAATATGGCCAAAATATTTTTATCCATTGACTTTGTGATGGAGTAGATGCATATCCTTATTTTAATCATAACATTAAAATATCTAATTGAAAACTTATATTTGATCTAAAACTCATCTATGATTGCTTCTACAATATCAAATTTATCACTGACTATGTTAACATGGTCCTCCTCTTCTTCAATTCTTTCTATATGGCATGAGGTGGGATATTTTGCATATGTTTTCAAATTCCTACACTTGTGAGGAATTTCCATGTGTGAGTAGTTTAGAGATAGATATCCACCTACATTAGTGGTAAAATATTAAGAAAGGTACATGTTAAATTATGGTTCCATATCCACCATGAAAATCTATTGTATCATAATAATATAAGTCATATTGTGGAGGACCATGGGTATATTTTTTATTACTATGACATTTTTAATTAGAGTATCATCCAATTGCAACATTTAATGGCTAGAAAAATTATATTCCATCCACATTACTTCATATATTTCCTTAGGTATCACAATTGTTGTTGCTCTATAATATGCCATGTAATTGTGTATGATCCATCCTTCCATGTGCAGGGACATGCAAAAATGGGATGGTCTGTTTTTTTTCATTCCTAGCACTAGCTTAGTTTGAACTAAATCTAGCAATGAATGAGATTAGCTTTTAGAATGGGAAGATTTTTTTTTCATTCCAAAGAAGATATATCTATCTTAGAATCATCAAGGCATCATACATGCTTTCTTTAGATGGATTTTATTTTATATATTCTATAATATTGAATCTTGAGGATTTCTTGTAGCTTCTTTTATCACTTATCTGGATCATCAAATCTCCTTCGATAGGCTTATATTGCTTCAATTATTTGCTACTTTGTCATAGATTGGTAAACAAAATTATCTCTATATTTCTCCTATGTTTTAGCTTCCTTTTCTTGTATTGGCTTCTATTGCTCTTTGGGATGCTCTACTAGAAGCTACTCTTTTATTTGATATGGTTGGGATGGCTCCATTTTTGGATGCTTCATCTACTAATATGGGAACTTAAATTGGTCCACCCTTTTTTGATCTACCTATAAGGGCTTCTTTCTATATTGGATAACAATCGATATAACTTCTTCCTCTATGGGGTATTGCATCATCATATTCTAACCTATTTTCCATAGCATATTAACTTGGCTTATTTATACCTTTTTTATTATTGTAGTCTATGCTTGGTGCTGGTAGACCATACAAATGTCTTCATAATGTAGATCATTATAGTTCAAGCACCAATAATTTGCTTCTAATAATGAAATAGAAGGTCCCTCCTCCTAGTTGCTATATACAACATTGGGATTTTTATTGGCACCACTAGAAGAAACCCGTTGATCATTTATCATGTAGAGAAATCTCTAGGGATGGAAATTCATTTTAGTATCTCTTGTTTTCATGGTAGTCATCTGGTTAGGTTCTTCAATGCTATTAGTATTTCTTGCATATAGGTTGATTCTTTAGGTTTAGGTAAAGGTAATGTAGGTAGGTGGATTAAGAAATATTGGTATTGTGGGGATTGAAAGAAATTATAGCATATTTTGTGTAGATATTAGAGTTATAGATGAGATATGTATGTCCAATACAGATAGAGTGGTCTCTAAAAATATGACATTACAACTCTAGGAGGAAGCTTTCCTATAGCAATAAAATATAATTCTATAATTATAATATATTTATAAATTTGTGGGAATGCTACCACATTGAACTGGTGTATTTGCAAGACTAGATCTATGTTAAGTAAGTTAATAGTAAATAAGTGATTGAGCATATGTTGGCTTGATTTCCTATGGAACTCTATTTCAAGTTTTTCTAATTAAATTATATTATGTATTGGTGAGAATACCTTTAAATGATATTTCATTGAGTTAGTAATGAAAATGGATCTACCAACTCATTGTACTCTTGTACAAATATTTTGGAAAGTTGAGCCCAAGATTCAATGCTCCCATATCAAAGGGTATGGCACCAATATTATACCTTACCTTCGAGTGAAAACACCAAAATCCTTATTATAATAGCTTCATCTTGGATATTGTGGATGGCATACAAAGAGGCTACATCTTGGCAATGCTGATATATTGTCTTATGAGTTCAATCATAAGTTGGCAAAGCCTTTAAATTTGTATGGGAAATTTAGTTCTAATTTAACATATTTGAGTATTTTGGTGTTATTCCAATAAATATAATTCTTTTAAGGTGGGTGTTGAGCCATTTGTTTAGATCTAATGGAGTGAATAAATTTTGAAGAGCCAAAATGTATAGAACCTACACTTTCTATAGGGTTTGATGGAGGAGATGATGGAGATCTATGTCTTTTGAATCTTAGTGGTGGTAATTCAAAGAATTGCATAGGTTCATCCAACATTTTGGCTATTGATCTTGTGATCATAAGCCTATAGATTAGATGGTGATTGGGTTTTTTATGAATAACTCATTTTTATTGGAGTCACTAGGTGAATAAAACTTTGATCTATTAAAGTAGAACATCACTAAGATTTTGCTCATTCAGGGAGTGATATTTGGATCCCATAAAGCATGTTAGAAACTCTTGATTTAAAATCTATCTAAGTGGATGATATGTACCCTCAAAATGTCAACCAATATTGGAAGACCCTAAATAGCTTATAGGTCAACCTCCAAAGCAAGCAGATTCATATGGTACTATCTAAACTAATAATGGAGTCAAATACTAAAGAAGGAATGGAAAAGGGTTAGAAGCTAGAAGTGAATGTTGGCTAGGATTCAGCCATAGCAAGAGACATAAGAGCATGAGAGTCTTATTCTCTTAATTAAACTAAACTACCTAACAAAATGTCATTATATATATATTAAAAATATTTTATTGCACAAAGTGAGTAGTTACAAAACATACAAGGAATGGAAAAATCAATTATGAGCTAGCAAATTCAATTTTATTGTTGTAGCATCCGATTGAGTTCTTATGGTCCTATTGAAACTACAGGTGTAATGACCCTCCTTGGAAAAACCTATTCTTAACATTGATTAACATATTGATGTGTGGATATATAATGCATAATATCATTTTGTGTTATCATTAAATGTTGGTAATTTCACCTTACGCTTTGTTTAGAATATGGTACTTCTAATGAATATATGGTTATAAGACCCAATACTTTCATCGGTGGATTGTAAAGGGACAACCACTAGAGATGAGAGATAAATTTGGGAAATGATGGTGATGAATTGTTCATTGGTAGCTCAAGGATAAAAGTGTAACCTTCATATAGATGCATTACATTTACTTATTGGTTGAATACACTATTGGAACATGAGATTTCTATTGGTAAAGGAGTCATCCTAGTGGCAAGGGATACCATTTTACTTATCTTAAAAATCAACCTACTTAAATATAAAAAAGTAGTGTGGAGTATTATTTATTTTGAGTTGAAAATATGCTTGTATTTTAAGCATAGATGGTATTAATAAGTGAGTAAATTAATATCTAATAATAATTGGGAATTCTTGTTAGTAATCAATATTAACATCAATGATCAATTTGGCTCTCAAAATATGAATTTGTTAAAAATTTTTGGCTATAAATCCAATGAATAAAGTATTAACAATTTTAATACTTATCTAAAATCTAATGGGATGATGTTGGGACTAAGAAATTATAATAGCATTACGCAAGAGTTAAGGAAATATTGTCATCAGAACACTTGCTTTTTGGTTATTAATATTACCGATGTTTAGCTAAAATTGTAATACTATTACATAGTCAACTAAGATTTAGCACCATAATTTTAATGAAATGTTCATTGCACTCTTGGAGTGGAAGTAAGAGCATAGTATGACTAATATTAAGAAAATACACCAATCAGATGTGTGTTACTCTAGGGTGGTATTTCTTTCATGGTATAGAATAGTAGTTTTGGAAAAAAATGGGGGCTGGCTATAGAAGAAAGGAATATAAACATCTAAGTAAAGAAGAAATATTAGGTAAAGAAGAGGAGAAAGAAATATAAACATCTAAGTAGAGATATTTGCCAAAACATTTGATTGTAGAGGTAACTACACTCTGGTTCTAAAATTAAGACATTGATTTATGTGATATTTTGATGGTTTAAATGTTGTGGATGTCTTCTTGCTTAGTCAATCTTATCTATTGTTTCTTGGTTGTTTAATATTTTATAACCATGACTTTATTATCCATTTATAACCTTGCTTTGCTAGTTTCTTGGTTGATATTGATAGATTTTTTGGATTATTTTGCTCATCACCCCTTTGTTTTGGTTAGTGCTTTGGGATTAGACTAGCATGCAATTGGTTACTTCTATCTACCATGGTTTTCTATGTTATTTCTTGTAATTAAGAAACCTTGGACATCCTCCTACGTATGATTATATGTTTAAGAAGGTTGATATTCTTGAACCCTATTAAAGGGCATTGAAGTACATATCTAGAAATCTTAACTAGAAGGTTAAAATCATAGTTCGTACCAACCATAGAATAGGGTGACTAGTACCTTGGGTATTTTTAGTTTCCTCATGCATGTTCTTTTTGGACTATGAGCTATGGCATCTTTTCTAGGTTGCTTTTCTACTTTTCTGTTGGCTTGTGATCAATTTCATTGAATCCTTGTTTTTGTTTTTTTACGTTTCTCCATGGTTGTTCTTGTGCATGGGTTGGCATTTGATCTAATATTTTTGGAATGAAAGCCTTGTTTGTAATGGTTTTGGGATTTTAATTTTAATGATAGATTTTATTTAAAGGATGCACTCTTATTTAATTTATTTTTTTAGTAAAATCTATTATGTTCTATTATATTATGATGTTTTATAATCAACTTATAGAAAAATGAAATCTAGAACTAGAAAAGGTTATTATTGGTTGATTGATTAATCTTATTCTTTAAAATATTAACCCTTGAGTAGATAATAAAAGAATGAAAGTTAATTTTGTTAGAGAACTATTTAGTTGAATGCCTTGGTATAGTTTTTTATTTTTAAATATAAGCTTTAAATTCCTAAATAATTTTAATGGTTTCTTGAAACTTGAGTAGGTAGGGAAACCTTTATAGATAGAAGTATGGGATTATCTCCTTGTTTGAAAAAACATATTTTTGCATGGTTGTTGCATTTATATATAATCATGTTAAGTTGCATTGCATTAAGAGTTGTCCTGATCCCTAATTTTTTCTAAATAGCATGGGAGATTACTTTATGAAGAAGGTCATGAAAGGAAGGTGGTGCAAGGGCCACTTGGGTGGACTTTCTCTAGCATACCTTGGAATGAAAATATGTTATGTGAATGAAAATTTTGTTATGTAAATCTTGACTATTTTAATCTTGATAATTAAGGATTGGAAAAATCTATGTGAATGAATGGCAATTTTGGATTTTCAAGCAATTGAAATAATGTGTTAGATATTATAATTATTTAAGATGATTTTCATTATGGAAGAAAATATTGTAAGCTGGCATTTTATTCTATTTATTTTATCTTACCAAACTAGTCTTATTTAAAGTGATATTTTATGTTGGATAATTATTAATGGTTACTTATGATTAATTTGATCATGTTTTATGTGAGAGATGTTCCTATAAGGATAGTATTATGATGGAATTTATATCTTATGGGTTAAATATTTATTTAAAATCCAAGAATCTAGCATTTTGTTATAACTAGACATGATATTGTTGTTATAGCTTAGATTCTTTTCATGAATGAATGTTAGAGTACTTGATTTATGCAATCTTGGATTTATTGGTGGTTTTGGTCATGGATTTAGATCCTTGTTAGGAACTTTAAATCAATATTTAACCCAATCTTGGGAGGATTTGTGGTGATGCAATAACTAGGTGGTGGTGAGTCTTGGAAGGAATTATAGTGATGCAATAGCCAAGTACTCACAAATATAGGAGTTATGGGTATGCAATATCTAGATTTTTGTAATTGATACACCTTGAATTATGAGGCTCGAGTGTTCCATAACTAAGAAAGTGACGGAATCAATTACGAGACAAATATGATGGTATTATGAACAGTGAAGTTCTAGTAACCTACTTGCAAAAAAATGTATCTCTCCCTTGGGTTGGTTTTTGTGGGTTGTTACAAATGGTATCAAAGCTCTAGGTCATAGAGCTAGAAGATTCCATGGATTGCACCTAGGATTATCCTTTAACTTATGTGCTACTTTTAGAAAACTTAATCTACTAAAGACCTTAAAATGATTGGGATAAATTGGATATTACACGTCAACTGGACTAGTCAGATCTAGTAAAAACTCTAGAGAGTTTAATTTATTATTGGGGAATGGCACCTTGAATTGAGGAAATCTTAACCATGATTATTATCAAGTGAGTGATAATGATCTAAGTTAGTTCATGGGGGAAATAAAACTAACTAATTGTAAGTACAAATGAAAGAAATTTTCAATTACCTAGATCCTTTTTGTGGATATGATATGGCACATGTATTGAGCTCATCAAAGACGATGGGGTTGGCTATTTAGAAGGAATTTATAGTAAGTTATTTGAGGAATATCAATAGAATAATAGAATGCAACAAGAAAATGAGAGAATCAATTAATTCTAGTAATAAAATTGGAAGAGTGGTTGGCTGCAGTAAGGAAATTGAGATAACAGAGGATCCCAATAGAAGCATAATAGATATTACTACCTTATTTGGGTTGCTTCAAGAGGAAATAATACATCTTCCATCCTTAGGTAACTATGATACCATATGGGACAACAACAAGTAATGTTAGAAACGATTATTGAGCAAAGAAGCAAAAATGAGAATGGCAAATGAAATTGAAGAGGGACAAAAAATTAGAAGGAAAAAATAAAAAACTCAACCACCTATTGTGTATAATATTCACATTTGGATAAAAATGTACCATAACTATTATTTTTTGAGATTTAAAAGATGAGCACCCTCTAGTTACAACCCAAGCCCAACACTAGATGAGTTAAATATGCTCTAACCCAACCTTTAGATTCGGTTGGTTCCTTGTCAACTTATTGAATGTTGACTTCTAATATCAATTAATATAGTAACAGGGATAGGAATGAAGAAGGTTGAAAGAGTTAGGGTTAAAAAAATATAAATGATAATTGGTTGTATAAAGCTAATAACTTAGGATTCTACTGATCAACTCTTGCAAATCAGTTTTAGAAAGATTAAATGAAACTAATACCATTCACCATTTTCCAAATTTAAGTTTACAAGAATTTGCACACTTAAGAACCATTTCAAAAACCTAGGGTATTAGCTATCCAATATCAATAGAATACACTAATCCTTCAATTAACAAAATTGAATTCTTAAACATACATTTAGAGGTAAAATATTCCAATTGCCCTAAGCTAGCAATCCAATATCAATAGAATAAACTAGCTTAATGAAATTTATAGAAATTACTTCACAAGTTTGTTACCACAAAACTAAAGAAGAAATTTAAATATGAGGCAAACACTCCAAGTAACGCTTCTTTATTTATCAACATATGAAATTACAACAATAGTACAAGCAAAAAATTTAGATATGACCCTTGAAAATGAGGCCATGGCTTCTATTTATAGATTTTTTACAATGGAAATTGAATATGACTCATTACAAGGAGGTTAGAGGACCAGAAAAGCAAAATGCATACATGAAAATCTATTATTTTATCAAAAGGATTAATCTTGAATCTGCTTCATTGTTTAGAAAACCTTTTTTTGCAACTAGTTTTTATAACTTACCTGGTTATTATGGCTTATATCTAGGTGCATGTGAATCATCTAGGAGTGTATTATCTAAGCCTCATTCTAAGCCATCCCTTGTTCTTGTAGCAATTTTACACTATAGGTTCTTAATAGAATTTCATTGGCTAGATCCTTCTAGAGGCTATTTTGGATCTATTGATTCATCTTCCCTTTTTGATGATTTATCTTTTACTTGATAAATCTAAAATTGAGAGCTTCAAATTCATGCCTTATATTTCTCCTTTGCCTATTAAAAAGATGCAATGGAAATATCCTTTTATTTAGGTTTCTTGAAAAGTTTCAATTTTGTCTATCGATTTAGCTTTGAACATAAGTGATTGAGTTTTCCTAATGCTCTTTGTGATAGCTAGCACATCATTTGGTCAAACCCTACTAACTCATCCAAAACCATGCTTGCCCCTCACTCTTGAGAAACTTTGACCATTTTGACCATGATTATGGGATTCTCTCTTCTTCGTTGTCTTGTCTCAAAATCATGGTTGATTTTTTAGTTTGGTCTCATTTTACTAGTTTGACCATGGATTTGAGACATCCATTCTATATTGGTAGCTTGGAAATATTCACTTGTGGTCATGATTAGAATTAGAAAATCACCCTTTTTGACCATGCTGACCATGGAAATGAGACTTATATCAGCAATTTCTTATTGGAAAATATTAGCTTGTGACCGTGATTAGAACTTACAATTTGTGCACCTTTGACCACTTTCACCATGGCATAAAGTAGGCTCACGGTCATTGTGCCCTTTCACAAAATTATTGAGTTTGAAATATTTGACCATGATATTGCATAGGCTTGTGGCCATGATTAGGATAAAATATTTGCCTTGTTTGACCATTTTGACCATGGCATTAAGATGGATCATGGTTGTGGTTTCCTTTCTGATTTGAGCTTCGCTTTGACCATGTTGACCATAGTTTTAAGCAAGATCATATCCATGACTTTTTTTTTGTTTATGTCATGTTTGACCATGTTGACCATGACAATGATACTTATACCTTCAATCACTTCTTGGGAAATATTTGCTTCAGACCATGATTAGAACTTACAATTTGTGCACCTTTGACCACTTTGACCATGGCATATAGCAGGCTCACAGCCATGGTGCCCTTTCACCAAATTTTTGAGTTTGATCTATTTTACCATGACATTGGGATAGCTCATGGCCACATCTCTTCTCAAATATAGACATATTTTGACCATGTTTACCATGGTGTAGATCCATCCCATGGCCATGGTTTTTTCTTTACTTAGGTTGGTGTTGATTGTGTTGACTATAGATTTAAGTCATCTTGTGATCATGATGCATCTTCAATGTTATGTCCTATTTGACCATGTTGACCATAGTTTCAAGGAAAATCATGACCATGGTTTCTATTAGACTTAGGCATGCTTTGACTATTTTGACCATGAATTTGAGCAAGCTCACGACCATGGATCTCTCTTGGCTTAGGTCCTTTTGACTACACTAACCATGGTCTTGGGAAATCTTATGATCACAATTTATTTTGGACTTAAGAGATTTTTTACTAGGCTGACCATGGCTTTGGGATAACTTTGGTCATGCAATATGATATTTTATCCTTCGGGCTCTTTTAATCCACCTTTGACCATGGTTTTGGGAAATCTTCAAAACTTAGCCATTTATTGAAAATTTTCTTAGCTTCATCACTGATGTATCCATTTTGGTCTACATTATTGGCACCTACTGGGAGACTTTGCTCATAAATTTGTATAACTCATAGTCTTTTTCATTGGGTAAACAAAATAAAAAAATTGAATGTATGAACAAAAAATAAGAAAATGTTATGGGTAAAATGAATGGTGTAATTGAAAAAATAATGAAATAGATGGATGATTTGGAAAAATGAATATATGATATGTAATACAAAATAAAAAATGAGGGATGGAAATGGATGAGGTGTGGACAATATCGCATGATATGAAGAAGTAAGAGGGCTAAGGCTAGCTATAAAATTTACCTTTGATGTTACTACCATCTGATTGTCACTCTCTTGAATGTTTTGAATGAATTTCCTATAGGGTAATAATTGACATGGAAGTAAGACAAGAGCAAAGATCTCCTTTCTTTGGCAATGCACTCTACTTCTAGCTCCTTATAGATATTTTCTTCATACTCTCCTCATGATTTTAGATTTCATACTCTTTTATTGTGCCTGCTATCCATTAGTGTTAGAGTCATACACAAGAGTTGATTTTTCAAGTTCACTCTTGTTTAGCTCTCGCATCATCAGGATCCTTTTGTAAGGGTAATCATTTATCCTTTTATTTTTCCTTTTTCTATTTTCATATTCTTTATCTTCTTGATATTATTCTCTATAGTCTTCTTGTTTATATCCCTTTATCATATCCTTATTAATATTTATATTCTTCATCTTTATCTTCTCCTTCTTCTTCATATCCTTATCCCCTAAGTTGAGTCATGGTGCCCAAAATTTTACAAGCTTATTCCTAGGTCTCTTGATTTGGATTGATTATTTCCATTATTTGTAGATAGGTATACTATAGTTTATACTTTTATTCATAATATAGATGTTGGCATATTTTGGCTATTTCACCTATGAATTATTTAACCCGAGTTAAGTCCTTGACCAATTGGAAAACCTAATCTTGATGGATAGGTTATTCCATTTTTTGATGTCAGACTCATCTTCCATAGTTGTTATCAAATTTACTTGAAGCTCTTCCATTCCTAGGATTTGGTAATCTTCATCCTAGAATCCTTGGAAACCATAACTACAATCTTATCTATATATTCTACATTTGAATTAACTCTTGATTCAAGCTTTTTTATTATTTTCCACCCCTTCATGATCAACCTCTTCTTTCTCAGGATAATTTTGGAAATCATCCTAGTAGACACCACTCCTTAATAGGTATAGCTTGAGTGACAAATTCAAATTTCTATTCAATAAATTTTTGGATATTATTTGTCATTGGTATCCTTGGATTTATTTTCTCTTGAGTAGCCCCAATATCTTCCTTAGCCTTGACCACAACTTGACTTATATCATCAAAAAATGCCAGCACAGGTTGAGCCTCTAGGATTTTTTCTAGAATATCATTCGATATTTCCTTTCTTATTTGTTTGATTTTTTCCTTGGAGAATCCAACAACCTTGGATTTTTCTAATTGAAGCTACTATTCAATATCATTGATCTGCTTTGATAGAGTCTTATTCTAATTTTGAGTGGCTTTAGATTTTTTTTTGTATTTTGATACTTCCTGCAACTTATCCTACCACTTCTTGAATTTATTTTTCAAGAAATTTTTCACATTGTTCTACTCCTTAATCTTGGCTTCTAGTTTCTCAATATTTTCCTTCATCTTCTCATATTTTCCCTTATATATATACCCTTGTAGATAGACTGTACCCAAGTGAGCTTTGGTAGCTATGACCTCATCCTCCATGGGAAACTGAGTTATATCTAATATTCTTACCTCAAATTGATCATCATCTATAGTCATATCATTTTTCAACTTATATACCAAATGGGTGATTATTACTTTTGTCTTTTGATGCATAGAGGGATTTACTGCCATCATTTTCTTAAGACGGATAATTTTCTTTGAATACTAAGCAACCTTATTATTTCACCATTCATGGGCAATTACTGAAGCCTTCTTAATTTTTTGGAAAGAAAATATAGTGGGATGAGTGGGGCCAGTAGATGTGGTGACCAAATATGTCAAAAATGGGAATGGAGGAGATGGAATGGGTGAAAATGTTCTGATAGTTAAATCTATAGTTGTGAGGGTGGTTGAAATAGGTGTTTCTAAAGTAGACATTACTACCATAGTGGTGTGGATATGGTAAGGATTGACCATCCTTTGGGATAGGAGAATATTTTGGTGATGTGGGAGAAGAAATTTAGAGTGGAGGGAAATATTGGATAACTTTATTTTGAGAAAAAAATGAGAATCCTTTAGGTATTCAGAAAGAGAGGAAGATGGTATAGCAATCATACATGAGTACTTTGGGGAGGACTATTGAATTTTAGTCATTGGATCTTATTTTTGCATGTGCTAAGTAGGTGATTTGTATTTTTTTGTTGCTCTTGTTCATCAGTTTATGGTACATGATCTAGGCTTATCTTCTTACTGACTTCCTCCTTCATAATTTTCCCAATTGAATCATTTGATTTTTTTTTTGTAGATATGATACTATAGCATTAATACCGGGTTTTACAGGTTGACCCAAAACCTTTTACAAAAATCATCCTAGGGCTATTGATGAACATATCCTTACTAAGTATCCTATATATGTAAAATCTACATGCCACCAAAACCATTACATCCGGTAAGGCACATAGCCTATTATCAAAAATAAACTTCCCATACAACATTTTGGGTATACCCCAAGAAAACACACATGCATCATAATTACAAAAAAGAAACAGACACGGATCCCTTCCTTGAGATAATGGAGAAACAAAAATTTGCAAACACACATAGCAGAGTACTGAAAAAAACTCCCACAAGCTCTGTATTGACAGTTACTCTTAATAATTCTTTGGTAATTACTTTCTTCCATATATGACATGATTTGGTACCACATACTATCTTGGCCAATCAGCCTTGGAGAAGTGAACCTATTGGCTAGATTTATGGTGGTGGCTATCTAGTGGTCCACGTGGCTTTGGTTCGAAGTCTTATATTGCCATTTCTTTCCTTCCCTGTGATTATCAACCAACCTCAAATTACTAAGATGACTAGGAGCCATGTTATATGACATGTGATTGTACCCGTTAGTATTTGTGGTATTTCCAAGCAGCATCCATGAAGACTAACATCTCAGATAATTTTTATTATGATTCCAATTCAAAAAATATACGGGAATACTCCTAGCCTTCAAAATTACAGTGCCTAACTTGTTGGTAAATTCAACTATCATTCTTTGAATTCTTGTTGAATAAGCTCCTCTACTTCACTTGGGATACCGTGTTTCCATTTGAAAAGTTTGTCACCATCGACACCCAAATTGGCCAACTTATCAACAATTTTGTTAGCTTCTCGAAAGACATGTTGGGCTTTTCTATCCTGTCTTCCCTGGAAAAGAATCCTAGCCTCTTCAACAATTGTTTTAATCCTCCAAGGAGGTGTTTTCCAATTATTGAGGAGATTTATAACATGCATAGAGTCTCCTTCTATGATAAAATTGCCTTCTAAGTCTTGATTCATTTGAAGGCATCTCCACATAGCTCTAGCTTCAGCTTCGTTGTTTGTCCTTGTTCCTAAATATTTAAAAAATGCAAGCATCATATTCCCATTATGATCTTGCACATTTTCCTTAGCTGCTCCATCAAAATTAAGCTTAAACCAACCCGTAGGAGGTGGATACCACTTAACATTGGCTCTGGGGTTGACTACCCTAGGCACAGACTCATCTAACAAGGTTAAGCTTAAATATTGAGAAATCGTGGTCTCCTGCAGATGAGGTTTACAACTATCAAAAGGGATAAGGTTCAAATTCTCATTAGCAAAGGATAGGATCTTGGCAATGATAGTTTGGTGATCATGGATAGACTCATTAAAGACTCTATGGTTTATTTCTAACCACACCTACCAAAGATAGTGATTGAGACAAATTTTCCACATGTATCTAAGTATTTGGATTGAAAAGGGGTAAGGCCACTAGATGAAAAAATCAAGTACGATGGCTAGTTTAACCCATGAAATATTGAAGGCCTAAAAAATCCCACTTAGGACGGTCAAGGAAAAAGGGCACTCAAGGAAAATGTGATAAATGGTCTCCCAATTAGCCCTGCACAAAAACAATGATTAGTGATGCAAATACATTTACGCATCATATTATCAATGGTTAGAATTCTTCCTTGGATAACCAACCATGAAAAGACTACAATTTTTGGAATTAATTTTTTTATCCAAACTAAGTCCTTTTGGAGGACAAAATCCTCATCATCAAGCAGAAGCTTGTAAGCTGATTTAATAGTGAACTGCCCATTTTTGTTGGAGCCCAAGTCACTTGATCTTCCTTGGGTCTCATGGGGATAAAATGTTGCCCAAGAATGTTACAAATATCATTTGATTCCACTTGAAATACTTGAATTCTTATTTGTTTCCACTTCATTCTACCTTTGTCCTCAACCATATAATCAAAGACTTTTCTACCAATGAGTTATTCTATGATATCTCTGATTCGGGCTAAGTTAAGATATTGCATTAGTGGTTCATCCTTAGCCCACCTGTCATTCAAGTAATTTATCCTCTCACCATTACCTAAAACCCATCTTAAACCTTTTTTGATGATTTCCTTACAATTAAGAATTGCTTTCCAAAAAGCTAAACCTTTGATTGAAACTGAGTCACTTAGAAACTCCATATTTTGAAGATACTTTCATTTGATGATAGTAGTCCATTCATTTTCTTCACCATAAATGAGATGCCACACCTACTTAGCTAGTAAATCTAACTTTATATGAGCAATTATCCTCAGACCTAAGCCCCCATTTTCCCTAGGTCTACACACTTTGGTACATCCTACAAGGTGTATCCTTTTTTTCTCCTCTAATCTGGTCCATAAAAATTCTTTTTGGAGTTTCTCAATTTTCTGGAAAACCTTCATAGGGGCTTTGAAAATAGAGAGGAAATAGACTGGAATGCTCTGAAGAGAGGCCTTAGTGAGGTTCAAGTTTCTTTCTTGAGATAGAAGATGACCTTTCCATCCAGCAAGTTTTTTTTGAATTCTTTCAATAACCCTGTCCCACATTGACTCTCTCAAAGAACCAATGAAAAGAGGGAGACCAAGATACAAAGTGGGGAGGTTTGCTATATCACACCCTAAAATTTTTTCAATCCTTCCTTGCATCTGAATGGGGGTGTTCAAGAAATATAACTTTCTTTTACTAAAATTAACTTTTTGACCAACAGCATCCTCGTAGAGATGCAGGATGTATTTAATTATTTTAGCCTCAACCACTAATGCCTTAGTAATTATAAGGGTATCATTGATGAATTTTTGGTGATAAATAGCCCTAGTGAGAGATGTTGCCTTGATTCCTGATATTAGACCTATTAGGGATTTTGACACAATGATAAATAACATGGGGCTAATAGGGTCCCCCTACTAAATTCCTCTACAACTTTGAAAGTAACCAGTAGTTGTTCCATTAACTAGAATCGATAAACATGCTTTAGAAATACATTCTTTGATCAAATTAACCCATTGGTGGTGAAAATCAAACTTAAGGAGGACAACAATCAGAAAGTCCCAATTTAGCCTGTCAAATGCTTTGTTCATATCAATCTTAAGGGTAAAAATAGACCTATTAGTCTTATGAGCAGAGCTTCATGAACTGTGATAACTCCATCCAATATTGACCTGCCCTAGACAAAGCTTCCCTGGCATGGATCTATGATGTGGGGTAGAATATATCTCATTATATTTGTAATGGCTTTAGTTAGGATCTTGTAAGAAACATTGCACAGACTGATTGACTTGAAGTCAACCATAGATTCAGGGGTTTGCTTCTTAGGAATTAGAGAAATAAAAGTAGAGTTGATACCTTTTGGGATATGATTGCTTTCTTGGAATTATCTAATAGCAAAAATTACATCCTCACTTATGATGTCCTAAAAATCTTGATAGAAATGAGGGGGAAAGCCATCGAGTCCTAGGGCTTTGTCTAGATCCATTCTAAACAAGGCTTCCTTAATTTCCTCATTAGAAAAGGGAGCTCGAAGCTTAAGGTTTATATCCTCATTTATTATTCTAGGAATGGATTGCAAGAGAATATATTTGGCCTCCTCATTGCACTACGATTCCTGACCAAGGATAGAATTGAAATAAGTTACTGCCTCCTTTCTAATTTCTGTTAAGTCTTGAGTAATAGAACCATTTGCTTTTTTTTTAATTTTATCTTGTTATTGCTTATGTTTCTAATCGTGGTGATGTGAAAAAACTTGTAATTTGAATCTCCATATTTCAACCAAAGAGCCCTTGATTTTTTCCTCCAATAGATTTCCTCACAGGCCAAAATGTTATGAAACTCTGCTAGTTTTGTTCGTTCCTCCTACCTAGTAGTTTCATCAGCATCACCATGTTGGATCCTCTAATCAATTATCTTCAAACTTTCAACAACTTGTTTTTTATTTTCAAAGAGGTTCCCAAAGACCTCTTTGTTCCAATTTCAAAGCTTTTCCTTAACAAACTTTAATTTTCCAGCAAGTTTAAAAGCCGCATTACCCCTGACAGGCTGCTACCACCATTGACTTAAGTTATCTCTGAAAGTGGAATGTTTTATCCACATATATTGAAATCTGAAAGGTTTCTTGAAGGACAGAGAGTTAGGGATCTCCAAAAAAATGGGATTATGATCAGAGGCAATTTTAGGAAGGGCTTGCAGGGTAGAATCAACGAACAAAGTTGTAGCCTCCTTTGATAGAAAAAATCTATCAAGCCTTTCTTAAATGAGATGACACCCTATCCGATGCTTGCTCCAGGTATAATTTGCTCCTCTAAGTTTTACATCCATCAACATGTTGGAGTTCACAAAGTCATTGAACTCATCCATGCTCTTGATAGGTGGTCCATTTCCACCCATTTTGTCTGAAGGGTAAAGAGGAGTGTTAAAATCCCGAGCCAGAATCCATGGGACATCAGATTGCCTAAGTACTCCCATAGTAGAGCTCTCCCTTGAATTGAAGTCAGGTCATAAATATTTGAAAGGATCCATGACCTGTTACTATTTATTTCCTCAAATAAAACACTAAGAACCCTATCATCTTTCTGAATAATGGTGTCTTCTACTATCCGGGGATCCCACAAAGTCATAAGTCCTCCAAATGCTCCTATGGCTGATTTGCAAACCATCTCCCCTTGATTCCTATTTTTTTTTGCTATTTTACCGAATCTCATTAGTTTTTTTTTCTTGCAACATGATAATAGTTGGATTCACTTGATTTCTTATTGCACTAACTTCCCTATGTTTGGGCAGGCCATTGAGGACTCTCATGTTTCATGAGAGAAACTTCATTTAGATTGTTTGGTATTTCTTCCTATCCCCCTACCTTGAGGGGGTTTTCCTAATTTGTTGTCTTCAGAACCCGAAATAACCTGTTGAACCAAGGTTCTCTATTTTCCATTGGCAATGTCATTATCAGTTTTAATTTTTTGATGCTCATCATTTGATATTCTCCGTCTTCTTTTTTCACTGCCAAAATCTATAGGAGACTTCACAGTGCTCTTGGTTTGTTTAGGACTAAACTAAGGGGAGGTAATTTTTTACAGAACCGGACTACCATATTCCTTAGTCTAAAGAGTTTCACATATCTCCACCCCTACATCCAAATCTTCTCCTTTTATCCTGTATTCCCCTAGTCTGTGAGACGGTCCCTCAGTAGGATTCACTTGGATCCTAGTGATGATGTTAGGGAAATGAGATTTTTTATTTTCCAATACCTCAACTTTCTTCCTAAGTTCTTCAGCATTAGGGTTTGGCTTTGGGATGCCCACTAGGTTTGAAGTATTTCCAACATTGGGGTTTAAGGATCCTGACTTGGATGTGGATTCTAGAGATCGTGAATTAGGGTTTGGATTTGTGATGTCCACGGGGCTTACATTAATTTCAGCATTAGGGTTTGAGGATCCTAACTTGGATGCAGATTCAAGAGAGTCAAAAATGTTAGCTTGAAGGTGCTGGGCTTCCATATCTTATGATAATCCTCCTACTCCCATATTGGATAGAATTACAAATTTATTTGAAACTAGAGGATTGGAACTTACCTGAGTATTTTGGTTGCCAACAACCTGTTGTTTTCCTTTGTCTTAATGGGACCCTGCACCCTCTCTTTTATTTTTTTGGTATACATAGTTTTCCTTATTGAAATCACCTCTACCAAGGAAACTCCTCAAATTTCCTTTGTCTAGCATTCCCTACTTCTGCTTTTCTCTATTCATTGCTAGGTTAGGGCACTGATTGCATAGATGTCCTTGATTTTTACATTCTGCATAGAATTTTGATCTATTCTTGTATTCTATCGGTTATTTTCTATAGTATTCTCCATACTCTAGCTCCACAAACCTTGGAAATTCATTATTCAAATTAGCATTTACGTAGATTCATGCATGATTCATCCTTGTCCTAGCCAAGGTCACATGGTCAATGGAGATCAGGTCCCCTATAGTTCTGGCTATGCCCTATAGCCAATATTCATTGAATAACTAGGCAGGTAGACTCGGAAGACGAACCCAAATAGGGACAATGTTAATATTTTGCTTTTCAAGGTTGAAATATTCACCCCATCATCTGAGAAAAAGGCTCATTTTTCCTATAAACCAAGGACCTCCTATTAAAATGTGGTTAGCATCCTCCATATTTTTAAAATGGATAATGAAGAACCCTCGAGTTAGAGCTACCAACTCCAAGTTGCCTACCAGTCACCATTTACCCGTCACCCAAGCCCTGATAGTCTCCATGTTCGGCCTACCTCCCAAAAAATTGCCTACCAAGGAGAATTCTTCCATTAAAAGAAAAGGGCTCATGGAACTTGTCGGGGCTGAAATTTTATTATTTACTAGAACTAGGGGTGGAAGAGAGAGAACCTCCTTTATTTTTTCTCTAAGAGTCTCAACAAAAGATAGCCACTTCTTGCACCCCGCATTGTCCTTCGTATCTTTTTGTTGGGGTATTTTTGAGGAGGGTCGTGCCCCCGTGTGATAACCACCTCCAAATATATCATAACTTGAACACCTTCCTCTGGATATTCACTTGATCCATGCTCAAGGTTCCCACCCACTCACTCCGTACCTTCTCTACCTCTACCGCCTTGGCTGAGATTCCTACCCAAAAAAGTCAAACCCTCACTCCTGACGCACCCGCTAAACCTCAGCTCACTCATTCCTCTTTCTAAATGAGAACAAAAGAAAAAATATATATCAATTACAATATTTATAAACATCTAAGATATAACTTAAATGTTATATTACAACATCTAATTTCATTCCCCAAGCTAGCCGGGGGGTTTTTTGTATCCGGTGTATGTTGAATCATTTTATTTTTATTTAAATACCATGTAGAGATAAAGGCTTGGTGCTGGAAATAAGTCTTATTGATAAGACACTACTAATGCTTGAGATAGTAAGTGAAGTAGCTTTAAGGATGTTGAAATGGTAAATTTGATCATGGATATGGCATGCTTATGTTTTGTATTTTATGAGGCTTGTGCCCCCAAAGCTAAATTTCTAGGCCTTTGATGTACTTGGATCATCTTTGTACCTCTTGCTGCATCTTTTCCTAATCCTCCACTAGTGTATCCCATTTTATTTATCATTTCTACCCCTTTTGTGTAAGTTTTCAACTATTGTTATGAAGGGACAAAAATGGACTACATTTCAACTATCATGGAGGAGGAAGTTGCCTCTATAGCAATTTATTCTTGAAGTGAAGAAAATATTGGTCCTCTAATATCCAATTTAGGTGAAGGTGGTTGAGAATTTTGGATTTCTTTTCCATTTTCTACATCCACCTCCTTATTTGTTTCCTTACCCTTTCTAAGGCTTGCTTGCCTTTCTCTGCTACTTCCTCTATAGTTGTCTTATGAAAAATTAAGGCTATATTTTTTCCATTAAGATTTTTCCATGAATTATAGAATTCATCATTTTTATTTGAGAACTCCTTGTCCATCTTGGTGTCATATTTTGATTTGGTGGAATTTTATTCAACTCTCATAACTCACCACTCAAATATCTTAGCCTCACTCCATTTGTTATTTTTCTATAGGGATTGGATCCTTGGTTCTTTTAGGACATGTTGAGCCTTACTTTTAGGATCATAATCCATCATTTGGTTATAGAATTCTCTCCGTGATGGAAATACTTGCATTTGGTTGATAATCCACTCTAACTCAAAACTTTCCTTATTGTTCCTATCTCACTCAAAATGAGACCACTCTATTTTATTAAACTTTGGAGGTTTTCCTATGTTAATATGAATTAATTTATCAAGAAATTTGTTTGTAGAATCATACCTCCATTGATAATGGAGTTCTCTCAAACCCATGTTTTTCATTATTTGGGTAACATTCTCATGCTGGTCTTTTCTGGTTATGGTCACATCTTCAACATTGAAGGGGCAATTGTAGATTCTCTTCTTGTTAAACCTTGTCCCAAAAGTGTAATTGATATAATCAATCTATCTACAATACTCCATTAAAAATAGTTGGTTTGTGATATAATGGGGTAATAAAAATGGCTTCCTAATATAGCCATATAGTTTGACCACTATACCTTTTGTTAATATGTATCAATATCCCTATCCTTTATTAGGATTATATAACACATTATTTATTATAGGGTACAATTTGACGATAGACCCATACATTATCTTAAGGACTAATCTTAAAAAATTTCTATTAAAATCATAAAAATATAGCCTTAGTTAACACACTGGTCCATGAAATAAACTGTTAGGGGAGATCCATTATCATTGCTAGAGGTTACAACTATCCATGGCATCTCTTGTACAATGAAATGGAAAAACAACAAGACAAATACTTGAATGAATCTTGAGACTCTTCTTGTATTTTGTTCAATTGCTCATGCACTTGGTCACAAATGAAGGAAGTCTAGTAAAAAAACATAGGTCTGGTATTACTATTTATTATGGGAATATTATATAACTTGGGGTTTAATATGTAGTAATTCATGGCTATCTACCAGTCATACACCTGCTTATCATAGGGTAGTCTCACTATCATTTCCAACATTGAAAATATTTTAGGGTTCTAGAAATCTTTGGTTGGGATAGGGTTTTTTGATAAGGTTTCCCAACTTTTATGGTTTTTATCTATGAACCCAACCAGACCTTGAAGTAATTTGTATCTTTTGAGTGGCCTTGTAGGGTGTAATACTTAGAGTACTCATCAAGATAGAAATTATTTGAGCTAATATTTGGTTTCATTCCCATACCAAAGACACTAGTAAAAGCATCGAGGGTCAATCAAAAGATGGTTTCATGGGTTGTCTATTATCTTCTTTGAGTCATAAAAATTTGCTATAGCATGAACTAACTCAAGATAGGGATGCATAGGAGTATAGATAAATAAATAAATGAAGGAATGAAAAGCAAAAATACCTCATTTTTATGGTGAAATGACTTTCAAAAAATTGATCTTCAAGTCTATTCTCAATTACTTTGTGGCATTCCATGTCATTTTTGTGTCTACAATCCTTATAGCCTTGTCTTGAAATGGCCCACTCTCAGCCTTCATGGATGCTCTGTTGGCTAAAGAGGAAGTTGCCATCATAAGTTGCACTAAAAATCTCTGAATATGCTCTAAGGGTTCTGAGTTCTTTGTATTTTCTAAATTCTAAAGGCTTTGTAAAGAATGAGAGTCTCTCAGATCTAAGTTAAATAGCCAACTAAGAGCCTTTCACCATTAATGTAGTAGTTGAGCTATTTTTTTGGCATGTTTAATTGCATGAATTTCACTTAACCAAGCTAGTGCATTTTTGAGGAATGGTCAAGGTTGTCATTATTTTTCAAATTAGGATTCATTTGACTATGTTGGCCATGGTTTGGAGGAGGCTCATGGACATGAGATTTTCTTAGCTCATGAGCTATTTGACCATGTCGAATGTGGTTTTGAGGCAACTCACAGTTGTGGGTTTCTTCTCACCTTAGGCTTCATTTGACCAAATTGACCATGGTTTTGAAGCAAATTACATCATATGACCACAATATTTTATCCCTTGAGGATATTTGACATGATTTTGATTGTGTTTTTGAGACACTTTTTTTTGAATTACATATGTACATATAATACAAGAAGAAATAACTCTATTTTAAATACAAATTCAAATGATACCCATTGAATTTGATCAACTGCACTCTCCCTTCTTGATCCTATAGTTGAAATGTATTGTGTTTTTTTACTATAATATTATTAAAGGACCCTCCCAAAATGAGAAATTATTTGAAGATTCCCTAGTTTGGCTTTGTCTTTCGTTCCATATCAAAACTAGGTCTTCAAACTTAAATTTTTTAAATGTTACCTTTTTATCAAAACACCATTTAGTCTCTATCAAATTCTTCTGAAACTCTTCATAAGCTTTTCTCCTTTGCTCTTCCAACTACAATAGGTGCATTAGCCTTGCTTCCACTAGATTTTCACCTAGTAAATGAGCTTGGCTAACTAATTTTAGAGTAGGTATTTCCATATGGGTGAGAAGAATTGCTTCTTTTTCATACACCAATGCATAGGAAGATGTGTTGATTGATTTTTTTACTATGATTATATCTACTCATAATACCTGATTTATCAATAAATGCCAACTTATTTTATTTTCCTTCATTGTTCTTTTTAAAATCTTGAGAAGATTATTATTAGTAGACTCTACTAAACCATTCTGTTATGGATAGTAATTTGAGGAAGTTTTTTCATATATCTACTAGAAAACTTAATGAATATTTCTCCAATGAAGGGTGATGCATTATCATTCATAAAAGACTCAAGTATACTAAAACTTGTGATTAGGCCTTCAAAAAAATTGATTACAACATCTTGATCAACCTTCTTGGTGGGTATTGCTTTAGACCATATGGTGAAATAATCCATAGTAGTTAAGATATAATTATGTCTTGTTGAATAATTTTGACTTATTACTCCAATGAAGTCAAGCCCCCACTACAAAAATGGCTCTTCTACCTATGTTTGCATAAGTGGCATTGATGTATTTTTGTTTCTTCCCACATATTTTTGACACTTTGTCACATGATCTGGTTACTCTAAATGTTTCAACAAAAATAGTTGTTCAATAATATCATATTCTTAACATTTTTGTTGCAGTTGTCCTAAATGATTAATTACCTTATCATAACCCTTTGTGGAACTCAACTAGGATGTTTTATTTTTTATCATCTTTGAGAAACCTTAGAATAACTCCATCAAGGTTATTTTTGTATAGACATTCAGGTAATAGAACATATTTTAAGACCTAAAGCCTATACCTTCATCTTTACGAAGCATTTAGATTTTGAGGACATACCCCTATTTGAAAATAATTTGTGAGTTGATCAACCCAATTTGCATTTATACAAGATAATGATCATTTTGGTATGATGATGATTGACAAGATAACACACAATCTTTGTCTACCTTGGCTACCAACTCTTGAAATAGAGTTGTCCTCCTTATCAGTTTTATAGGATGAATTTCTACATCATATTCTTGAATTTTAGTAGTTAATATTGCTCTCTTGTCACCTATATCCCCATGCAAGATAAAGTTTCTAACATTTGGATGTACTACATATACTATAGTCTTGCTCTGAGTTAGGTATTGTCTAAAGTATTTTAATGACTTCATGACTAAAAATACTAGATTTTTAATAAAATTGTACTTTTTTTTCGTACTCATGCAAGGTTTGACTCTAGAAAATATAGGAGGTTTGACTCTAGAAAATATAGGATGCTCATCACCTACATCATCTTTCTATTTCAACACTACAACATAACTTTCATTAGCACCATAAGTATATAGGATGAAGTATTTATTGAAATTTGTATTTATCAATACTGGGGTTGTGGCAATAGCCTTCATAATTAGTTCAAAGGTATATTTCATTTTTTTAGTCCTTTTAAACTCAACATTTTTCTTATGGAGTTCAATAATGGGATTTATAATTTAGGCAAAGTCTAATATAAAATTTCTCACAAAGTTGATCTAGCCAAAGAAATATTGTAAAGACTTTTTGTTCATAGGAAGGGGGAGAGACAATATAGCTTTTACTCTATCTGGGTCAATAGACATTCCTTGTTTGGACACCACATGCCCTAAGATTTTCCCTTAACGAATCACAAAGATATATTTCTTGGGATTGAGAGATATACTAAACTTTTTACACCTTTGAAATATAAGTTTTACATGCCTTAGGTGTGCCAGTTTTTCATGTGAGAAAATAGTCATATAATATAGATAAATAAGAATAAATTTATTTACTAATTATCCAAAGAAATAATCTATAGCTCTTTTGAAACTAGCTCCTGCATTTGACAAACTGAGTGGAATCATCTAATAAGCAAAAGTGCCCTACTTTGTAGTGAAAGTTGTTTTGTACTAGTTTTCATCTTTTACCCAAATACGATTGTAGCAAAAGAATACATCTAATAAAGAGAATATTTTATTACTTGCAACCATCTACAAGATCATATCTATATGAGGTAAGTTATAGTGATCCTTTAGGGATGCCCTGTTGATATTTCTAAAGTCTATGCACAAGTGAATGTCACCGTTATTTTTCCTCATAGGTACTAGATTGGTAACCCATGTAGAATGCTTAACAAGATAAATCATATTTGTTTTTAATATCTTAAGCAATTATTATTCCATGAATGACTCAATATTAGGATTCACAGGCATTTATGTTATCCTAGATGGTTTTACATCAAGAACTAACTCAATTATGTGTTGGATTATGTTCTTATTATAAACTTTCAAGTCTTCATGATTCCAAGCTATAGTATCTTCATATTGGATACATAAATATTTGAATTTTTCAACTTCCTTTGGAGTGAATTGGATACCAATATTAAGGTTATTTCCATTTTTAAATCCTACTTCTCTATAGACCTTATCATCTATTTGCATTGTTTTATATTTCTTTCCATCTTCATTATAAAAAAAAAATTCTAGTAAAAAGTATGAAGATGAATGACAAATCTAGGGTTTTAACTATGATAAGTGATGAATATTGAGCTAGGGTTTTGAGTATCAATATGGTCCCCAACCCTGGTGGACCAATGCACAACATTGGCACCATAGAAGGGAATGCATGTTATAATAGCTACCCTCAACCAACTATGCAATTTTATGCTAAGAATGGTCCACAAGGTAACCCTCATTCTCTTGATGTAATTCTTCCATTGGCTGAATTTGATTTTGCATGTCACTATTTAGAATCATTCACCCTTGTTAGGTATTTTTTATATGCATCCCTAATGAGTCTTCCCTTAGGGCTTGGGTTAACACAACTTGGAATCCTCATGGAGTAGCTAAAATTGGTTCAAAACGTTACAAAGGGCTGTTTTTTATTTTACTTTGTGGAAACAACCCATTCTAAGGTGAATTATGAGCATGGCCCCTGGTACATGAGAAGATTTTTGCTTGTTTTTTCTCCTTGGATCCATGAATTTTATATTTTTAAGGAAATATCTACCAAATCCATTTCATGGGTGGAATTCTTAGGACTCCCTCTACCTCTATGACCCTTTTCCAATCACATAGTAACCCCTCTAGGGCATGTCATTTTGGTGGAGGTACACAATTTTTTCCATGCACACCCTCAAACACCGTATTTACATTGAGATTAATATTTATTTGAGATATACCCAAGTGTTATAGGTGAGTTGGATAGGAGAGGGTAATCCTCCAAGGGAGGTCCTAGGTTCAAATCTTCTCCCTACCAAAAATCTGAATTAGGTATCCAAAATCCAATTTATAATTTTGGTGTGGGAAGGGTCGGGTATGACTTCCGGGTGACTTTGACAGTGTAGAACCCCCTGTTTGTGGTCTCTCAGACCAAGGCAGCCCCGTAAGGGGTTTTTCGCTAAAAAAAATATTTCTTGAGATATCAAGGAGACTATTGACATACAATTTTATGATATTGTGCTATCCCAATGGGTCCTCTACATTAATTTACCCAACACACATTTTTTATGCTAGTCCTCAACACACAAGATCAAATATTATCCCTTGATACTACATAATATGGATAATTAGAGCCCTACCAAATCGAGTGCACCCAATCCTCAAACTTAGGAGGATGGTTGGATTACTATGGGAGGGTATAAAAATACACATTTGGTTGCATCTAAAGGTACACATTCCAAGTTGGTACATGTATCAAAGTCGGTAGAAAAGGGTATGAAAAGAAAAAAGTTGATCCCTAGCTAAAACTATTGACAATGAAGCTCCTAAGTATGAATATATTTATACCCCAAGAGATGCAAGAGTGGTTGCTTCACAAACTATCCAAATACCTAGTCCTCTAGCACATTCCTCCTAACTAACACAAGGTGATATTACAACCCAAGAAGATGATCTATAGAAGAAGATGCCACTACAGAGAAGTGACTCCATATGAACAGTGTTCAGTTGGAAAATTATGTTCCTGATTCTTCCAACAATTGCAGTGTATTAAAGTATCTTAGTGGTGGTGAGGATATGTTGTTGCATGTAGAACCATCATCGATGGAATTAGAAATTCCTATGGAGGAAGAAAAATCTAAAGATCCTTCCCTTTTTGTGTGGTTTCAATGTTCTCGTAGTCCTCAACAAGGAAAGAATATGGATATAGTCTACCCAAAAAATAGTTTTACCCATTAAATCCAATAGTTACAACAAATTTGAGATGTTGGATTTTAAGAAATGCAAGATGACAGAGCAATAAGTCTACTTGGTGCCTAGAGTTATAGTTTTAAAGTTTAGGGTTTTTTTACTCTAGTTTATTTTTCTATGCTTTATTATGTTTTATATTCACCCTTTTAGGGGTTGGTTTTAGTTTTGATTGTATGGGTGGCCTTACGCCCCAAGTTGTGATCTTTCCAACTCCTTTTTATTGTAACCTCTTTTATTTTTATTGAATATAATTGTTGGTTCCAATATAAAAAAATATATCTAATGCAATAAAACCCTTAGGTATGTGATTTTTTTCAACTATATGATTTTATCTTGTTCAATTTCTTGAGGTATCTATCCGTAGGTTGAAATAGCTTGCTTCTATAATTAATAAATCAATAATTTGGTCATAATTCTTAAATACTTTTCAAAATATCTACATGTTTAGTATTGAGGGTCTGAAAACCAATTTGACTCTTTTGTTATTAGTTGAGCTAAGTTTTGAATATGGATTGTAGTTGGAAACTTTAACATCTAAGGAATTTGCTAAAATATTCTATTGCGTTGGAATAGCATGAATGTTTAAGGCATTAAATAAATCCATTAAGTCCCACACTCTATTACTATAGGTTTTAAAGTAATGATGTTTGCTATTGCATTTTTTGGTAACTTGATTCACTACTAACTCTACGTCACCATATATATCCAACAATTTTAAGCCCATTTTATTAGCCTACATAAAACCTAGACATAAAGCCTCATATGTTTTAGTATCATTTGTGCAAGACCAAGATAGCCTATAGGAAAAGCTTATAACACCTTCTAAAATGGATTTTAAGACCACTCTAGCACCAGCTCCATATTTTTCACCTTGCTCCATTGAAGTTCATGGTCCAAATTTTAGATTCCATCAAATTTTTATTTGATATTATGAGAGTTTATTTCTCTTTTTTAGAAGAAATATTGTATGCACCCATCCCAATTTCTAGGAATGGTATCTCATCCTCAAAATTTAAATTTTATCATATTTCTACCAACTTTGTTTCTTCCATAATATATCTATTATACATATCATCTTCAATATTTTCAATGTGGTTGGCTACTGGATTTTATAGAACTATCTTTATCCTCTTGCCTTTGTGGAGAATTATCATATGAGATTAATCAAAATACATATATTCCCCTAATTTGGTAATGAATTCTCTTGAAATACATAAGATAAAAGAAAGCTCTAAATCAACTAAAACTATTTCTTGGACTATAGTAATCTCTAGGGATCTATGTAGTCTCATTAGAATATCTTTGACTACTCGAATGGTTTTCACTGGTGTTCCATATAATTACAAGACTCCTAGACATGAAAAAGTGTATTCCATACCCATATCTTCATAAATTACTTTTGGCATAGTTGTATTCAAAGCCCCTAAATCTTTCATACGGTTGTGAGAAATCCAACCCTCCATCCTTAAGAAAATATGAAAAGGAGGAGGTCTATTCTTTAATTTTATTGGAATAATTTCCTCTTGTTCATGTGCCAAGTTGTATACAGTAAAAGTTTCTCTTTCTTGAGAATTTCTATTTAGAGAAGCATTTTATAGGTCAATTTGACCAAGAATGAAGAGTGTATCATATAGACTTGCTCTAGAAGGAATATTTTTCAATTCCTCTACAATATTGAAATTAGAATTTTCTAAAGGACCTTTTCATATTTTTTTTTTCTATCTCATCAAATTTTCTTTTGTATTGTTGAGTTGCCTCAGTTCTTTATTTTTTGGTGATAGAAGGAAACTTGAATTTTTCCTTAGCCTATTATTTTTCTCTTGTGTGATTTAATCTTCTATTTATCACATTGTTTTAGAATATACTTCTCCTTTACTTGTTTCTTTAAGGTTGGATCACTCTTTTTACTTGCTTGTGGA